>WBNM01019614.1:2074-59857 GCA_013399055.1 Ramphastos sulfuratus
CCAATCAGAATGGCACTTTGCCAAACCTGACCATAGTAGGTGAAGTCAGGAGCTTGCTTTCCCTTATTTGGGAAGTACAAGTCTGAGCAAGTCTTATCTTCTCCCTGTGCTCTACTTTCCTTCCTCCCCAGCAGAGGTAAGAGGGATGATAAGATCATGCCTGGGCAAGCCAGGACATGTACCTTCCACAACAGTACCAAGAATTGGTATGCAGACCAAGGTCACTGCTAAATCTGGTGTACCATGTTGTGAGGGCAGAAACTAAAAGGTCACATGCAGGGAGAGGCAGACAGGAGAGTTGACCCTAAACTGACCATCAAGGAATTCCATTTCAGATGCATCATAGTAAGTATAAAGCTGAGGACTCATGAGGTTCAAGGTCTCTTCTTCAATGGCCAGCATCTGAGGAAGACTCTCTCTGTTCTGTCTTTGATCCCAATCATTGTATTCTTGAATCTTGTTTCTGTCTGTTGCTGGATGCAGTCTGGGACTTTCCCAGAGCATGCCTGCATCAGTGGCGATGGTGACAAAGCTGCCATCAGGGAGGTTGCGTATATTTAATTTTATTGTGGTTTTCCTCAAAGCTGTTTTGGGGTTTGGTTTGGCTTTTGTTTGTTTGTTTGTTTTCAATCTATTAGCCTCTCCTATTCCCTTTTAATAGGGAGTTTCTGACACACTTTAGTGGCCAGCCCAGATCTATCCCTTGACAGTGAGGCAGACTGAAAACTGGCAGAACTACTGGGTTCGTGGGCTCGGTGGCATGGAGTCCAGATGAATTTGTGTGTCCTAGATATTGGGGCGAATACTGTTCTATCACTTCATTAATGACTTAAACGATGGGATGGAGTGCCGCAGCTTCAGGAGTTTCACAGATGGCACAACATTGTGAGGAGTAGCTGATGCAACAGGTGGTTGTAGTGCAATGGTGCAGGAAGGAACTCCATACACCAACGTGGCTGGGTTCAACCGTCTGAGAAGACCTTGGCAGAGAAGGACCTGTAAGTCTCAGTGAACAAGTGGAACATGAGACAGCCATGTGTCCTTGCATCAAAAGCCAACAATGTCTGGGACTGGGAGGAATCATCTGCCAACAGATTGAGGGAGGTGACTTTTCCCCTTCTCTTCGCTAGTTCAGCACTGGTGAGACACATCACAGAATTGTTTAAGTTGGAAGAAACATTTAAGATCATTGAGTCCAACTATTACACTAATACTACCAAACCTATTGCTACCACATCTGCTGGTGCTGTGTCCATTTCTGGGCCCCACAATAGAAGAGGTACACGGGTACACTAAGGAGAGTCCGATGCAGGGACTGAAGAGCCTGACTTACAGGTACAGACTGAGGGAGCTGGAATTGTTTAGCCTGGAGAAAGGGAGGAACAGGGACGTCTTACCAGTTCCTTGTCTCATGGTAGTGACGAAAGATGAACCCAGACTTCTCAGTGTTGCACAATAATATGACAGAAATTGGAAACCAGAAAATTCTATTTATACATAAAGCATTTTTATTGTGAGCATGGTAAAACAAAGGCAGAGGTGTGGAGTCTGGAAATATTAAAAACTTGACTGGACATGGTCCTGGGCAGCTTGTCCTAGTTAACACTGCTTTTAGCAGGGGTTTGGATTAGTTGCTTTCCAAAGGTCACTTTCAACCTCAGCTATTCTGTCTTTCAGAGNACTAATACTACCAAACCTATTGCTACCACATCTGCTGGTGCTGTGTCCATTTCTGGGCCCCACAATAGAAGAGGTACACGGGTACACTAAGGAGAGTCCGATGAAGGGACTGAAGGGCCTGACTTACAGGTACAGACTGAGGGAGCTGGAATTGTTTAGCCTGGAGAAAGGGAGGAACAGGGACGTCTTACCAGTTCCTTGTCTCATGGTAGTGACGAAAGATGAACCCAGACTTCTCAGTGTTGCACAATAATATGACAGAAATTGGAAACCAGAAAATTCTATTTATACATAAAGCATTTTTATTGTGAGCATGGTAAAACAAAGGCAGAGGTGTGGAGTCTGGAAATATTAAAAACTTGACTGGACATGGTCCTGGGCAGCTTGTCCTAGTTAACACTGCTTTTAGCAGGGGTTTGGATTAGTTGCTTTCCAAAGGTCACTTTCAACCTCAGCTATTCTGTCTTTCAGAGAGTGTGGGCACCCAGCATTGTGGCATATAACTTGACCTCTCAACCATTTCTTATTCCAAGTGCAGGTTAGTAAACTGAGGAAAAAAAAAAAAAAAAAAAAAAGTGACAGTAAAACCCATGTCACACAAGCCAGGCTTTTCCTTATAGTCACTTTCCATTGCTTTGTGCAGAGCATTCAAGTTCCAGATGTTTTCCTTCCCCTGAAGCAAAAAGTTGAGCACAGGCCTAAAAGCTTTCCCCCAAATCAAATGCACTCAAAGTACCTCACCATGACTCTAGTGTATATATACCAAGATAACAGAAACAAAAAATTTTTTTAGAGTCAAAGCCTGCTATACACATAAAAGGCTACACCTGAGTTTCTGTGATTAAAAGGAAACCACTGCTCCTATAAATACAGGTGGCAAGTCATCGCTACTCCTAAAATTTTGTTCCTGAAAGGGAAAAAAAGTCTTTTTGAAATGGTTTTACCAGAGAACAAGGTGAGAAGTCATTATAGGTTAATAGCTCTCTACTGTCATCCTCACTGCATGGTGTCCAGCAGCAGAAAGCAGGCTGCTGCTACATAAAGTGATGAAATGGATCATGTATTCCCAGGTCATTCTCTTAGTGATGACAAACTGTTCCAGACTCTTTTGGCTCCAGGATCACTTTTAGGGCTCATATACCTATAGAAATGGTCCAGCATTGTTCCTTGGGTGAATACTTATCTCGAATGTATGGGGAAGGGATTTACAGCAACACTGCTAGCCTATGTCTCCCTTTGGGTGTCCCCTCTGGGGACAAAGGCAACTAAAATCTAGTCACATCTTTTCCAGTTGTCTAGAATCCTTGAAATTTCCATTGTAGATGAGTCTGGGTGCCTAATGTTTAACAAGAATTAGGTACTGCAGTGGGTCTGCAGAGAGACAAAAGCCCTTGAAAAGGTAAACACCTGACAGGAGATAATCCACCAGGGCCAATTACACAGCCTACGAATCTTTCTACTGAGACTTCCAAGCCACTGTCTAGCTGACCTTTTGACCACAGCTCTACACTTAAGGCCTTTGGCTTCATTTTCCTCTTGAACCTTGTCATACACCCTAATGAAGAGGGAAGACAAGACTCTCCATGCAGCAAGGTATGTTGGAGCAGCAGACAGTAGCACCCAAATGTGATGTTGGCTGTATGGTCCCTTGAGTATTGCAGGGGGTTGAAGCCACCCTGACATTTTGTTCTTCCAGATGAGTAGGCTTCAGAAGAACCAAGGAAGTTGGGAGGCAAAGCAAAAAGGTTCCTGTTTTCTAATACACTGTGAACTTGCTCACTTCCAAGTCTTTGAAAGAAAGGGCTGCCTTTGCCCAAAGGACCAGTCAAGTTCCTGGCAACTCAGCATTCATTAATCCATTTACTCAATCTTGAAATCACCTTGCAATGGAAAACACTGTCCTAATCCTCCATTCAGAAGCAGGCTGGGTGAGTACAGCTATGGCTAGAAGAACTAACAGAATCAGCATGAAACTATTCCCACAGTGCTGTTCTGGTTTGGCTTCCTTATTCTGCAAAAGTGGTGCCAACGGCTAGCCAGAGCTGAGGTCCCAAGTCAGAAACCGAATACACCCAAGGAAGGAGTGATGACAGCTGAGCAAACCTGCAGCTGGGCTGGGAGTTGGAGGCAGGCAGCAGATTGTGTTGAAAGTGATAATGTCCACTGCACTGTGTTTGTAGTGTACAATAAAAGCAAGCTGACAGCAGCAAAGACCTGATGCAGGCTCCAGGCCAAGGAGTGAAATGGATCTTGTCTTGGTTCCATAGTCAGAAACAATGATGTCCACAGAGACGTGAGCTGAGAACAGCCTGAGAGGACACTGAGGGAACCAGGTCTGTGCAGTGTAAGGAGTGAAGACCATGACCATGAAATGCTTAAAAATGCCTTCCAAAAGAAGATGAGCTGCTTTACAGAAACAAGTAAACTGCTTCATCAACAAACTACACATGGACTGGTAAAGCAACAGAACCTGCAAGATACATTATAGCAGGAAATAGGGAATGCTAGAACTATCTGCTGGAGAAGATTTGGACTCTCAAAACCAGAGAACTCATCTAGAAGCTTGGTAAGCACTACCTTGGTATTTCCTGGGGTCTTTTTTGGTCCTGCAAGTCACTAACAGGTCCCATCTAAGTGCTGTACTTGATGGGCCATCAAATGTAGATGGGGAGTTAGTAACCTTTATTGCCTGACCCCTTTCTGAATAATTATCTCCTGCCCATCCGGGGCCAGGGATTTATTTTTGTTTTCCGTCTCGAAAAAGAGTTTTGGCATAATGCTCAGCAGGATGACAGTATAGTGTTCATATGCCTTTTTTTGACTCCTTTTCCTCTTCTGGCACACACAAACATAAGTAATGCACATGCCTTATGAGGAGAGGCTGAGGGACCTGAGGCTTTTTAGTCTGGAGAAGACTGAGAGGGGATTTAATAAATGTTTGTAAAATATCTGAGGGATGGGTGTCAGGGGGGACAGACAGGCTCTTTTCACTTGCTCCCTGTGATAGGACAAGGAGCAATAGATGGAAGCTCCTGGGCTGTAGCTTACACCTCAACACAAGGGGGAACTTCTTTACTGTAAGGGACCCAGAGCACTGGAACAGGCTCCCCAGAGAGGTTGTAGAGTCTCCTTCTCTGGAGACTTTCAAGGCCCATCTGGATGCATTCCTCTGTCACCTGAGCTAGATTGTATGGTCCTGCTCTGGCAGGGGGCATTGGACTCAATGATCTCTTTGGGTCCCTTCCAACCCCTGACATCCTGTGATGCCTTCTATAGTACTCTGGAGAGCAAAGATGGTGCAGCAGGAGTCATGGTCTCCCATGGCTTGCAACAAAAGCATGGAAATCAGCACCTCAATGTGATGCCAAGCATGAAGACAGGGATGTTTTAGACACACAACTTTAACCTGACAAAGCTTAGATATCCTAAGGCCACTCCTCCTCCAAAAAAATAAAACTTTCTCCATTCTAGGCAGGGAAGAGACAGGAAATAGGACAGGTGAATGGAAGCTTCACTTTCCTGTGCAATTGTGCTGGTTTAAGGCTAATTGGAATATTTTAATAGAGAAAATTATATTATAGGCTGTGAAAAGAAAAAACAATGGTGATGTCTACTTCACTCATAGGCTTGCTGTGATGTTTAGGAATAAGTACATAAACATAGATAAGGCAGTCGGGCTTGGGGCACGCTCTGGGACAGTGTCTGGGGCTATCCTGCAACTTCTGGCTTCTTCTCTCCGACAAATTNGGACCTTCAGCAGACACCACCCCTCGGACAGGTTTCCCTTCCCCCGAAGGAGAAAATACCCAAACAGATTTCCCTAACAGATTCTTTTCACGTACAACAGGAACTTTATCACCATCTACTGTTTGGACCAGATCTGATTGTGCAGGTCCTGCTCTGTTTACTGAACCTCTACTATTTACCAACCAGGTTGCTTGTGCTAAATGCTTGTCCCAGTTTTTCAGAGTTCCACCCCCCATGGCTTTTAGGGTGGTTTTGAGCAAACCGTTGTAGCGCTCAATCTTTCCTGAAGCTGGTGCATAGTAGGGTATGTGATAGATCCACTCAATACCGTGCTCTTTGGCCCAGTTTTTCACAAGATTATTCTTGAAATGAGTGCCATTGTCTGATTCGATTCTCTCTGGAGTTCCATGTCTCCACATGTTAGAGATCAAGTGCTACAGATGCAGGTTTGGTAAGTAAGGCCTTCCTGCAATCATTAGTCCTGTATCTGTCTACTGTCTGTACTACCCAGCACTTCCTATGAAGCCTTTCCTTCTCAGAAAACGGTTAAAAAGGAAACTCTTGCCTTAGAACAAACAAGGTATCAGAAAAGAACAGGAAGGAGATTTTTTTTTTCCACTAGTGTGACAGTGCCAACTCTGTCATTAGATACATTTCTTAAAGAAGCAAGGAGTGTAACTGCAGCTGTACAGAGAACAGGACTGGAAACAGGAATAAGCTGAGAAACTGCCCTTGGGTATCAGTCATCAAGGGGTAAAAACAATTCAGTGTATATGGATTCAGCCATGTCAACAGAGGCTGACTGTTAACAGAGAAACCCACGGCCACTTGCTCTCCAAATGCCCTGAATTTACTTGCAGACAAATGATTACCAAATAAAGGAAACCACCAACCAAGCCAACGCACTATACAAATACATTTTAATTAGAGATACCCATAGTAAGATCCACAAATACTTTTTGTTCACCAGTTTTTCAGATCACACAACTTCAAGTAGCGGAAGAAAAAACCAAACTGCAATTAATTACAATTATCTATATAACAGGGCAGTAGTAGAAGATCCATTTGGCAGACTACAGCATGGTTAATGATATTCGGGTGAGAATGTAGAGGTCTAGGTACTAAAAAAGTGCATGGGTCATAGCCACACGTACTAACATGCTTTTGCAAAGAGCAACATCTTTCTGGCATGTGAACACAGTAACCCGGTTAATGTAAGATGGAAAATTAGGCTCTTCATTTCATCTGGAAATTTATCTATTAACTATTTTCCTCCAAATGACAGAATAAATTTGTGACTGACATATGGAAAGTGATCTGTAAAAAAATAATATCACTGTTACATTGTCCATGTAGTCAACTGAGACACAGATGACCTAAAACGATCAGTTCCAGCTTATACCCTCACAGCTCTTCTATTGCAGTCTTCTTAAGAAGAGTCCAGAGTACTTGATTGCATTTAGCAAGCTGGCAGAGGAACTGTAATCCAAGACCCAAACTCTTGCACACACACTGATTTCTTCCTTCATAGAAATCTCAATCTTCACATTAGGAAAACCCCATGTTCCACCTGCAAGCATGTCAACTAGAGCACATATTGCTAGGTTTGCTTCTGAATTCCCATCTAAACAGACAAAAAGGCAAGGAAGTGGTGCTGATCTGAGAGAGCAGTTGCATTGGTTCAAAGTTGTATTGAGAACACATGGAACCTGGACTCCTCTCCAGTGCTTCTCTCAAACCAAGGAAGTTCAGCAGGTTCCACTGCTCAAAGCAATCCCCGTTTTGCTTTTAAATAGGGACAGTGCTGTATGGTGCTTGGGAAAGACCAACAAGGACTGCTGTGTGGATGAATACACACAAGAGCACAAAACATATTAAATCAGCCTTCAGTTGCACACAGACTAGCTTTTTGCATTGTAGTTGAGAGGCACATTTTGCACTGATGAACAGAAACCCCCACTTTACATCACAACTTTTTGTGGATTAGAATGCAAACTTCCTATTAAAGCATTTTCTTAAAAGAAACCAAAGCAGTCAGTTACTATTCTTTTATTTAAAATTCTTAAACTCACATCTTAAACCCTCACCTATTCTACCCAGTAATACCTTTTCAGTTGCATGCAACTGATTTTCCTCCCTAAAACTTGTGTAATAGCTCCTTGTTTCTGTGCACCATGGAAGCAGGCAAATTATTCTGATGCCTCTATCATGTTCAGGAAATCAAAGAAAGTATGATTTTGTGCATATGCAGTGAGGCCCAGAATAAAAAGACAAATTAAAGCCACCAAATTCAAATAGCCATCAATATAAAAATCAGCTACTTCATAAAGCACGACTGAGTTTGGAGCAGTCTTTCACATTGAATGAGGAGTAGCAATCCAGAGAGATATGCAGGGCTGAGTCAAATGAACAAGGATACTGTGAGCAAGGCCCCACTTCAGCAAAGTACTGCCTAAATGAGTGCAGAAGCCTCAGACTATAGTAGGGCTTTAACAGGTGTCCTCAAGCTTTGCAGAACTGCTACCTGAACATGGAAGGACAGGGAACTTGCTCAAGTCCTGACGGGTAGTGGGTGGCAAGACAGGAGTGAGGCTGGGGCAAGCACCTAAGAAAGGAGGAACAGTATTTTGAACAAGTGACAGAGCTCCTTAGATGTTACTTTGATCTTTTCATTACAGTCCCATTATCATACCTGCAATGAAAAGCCAGAGCAGCCAAACAGGCTGTAAATTTCAGCTGGTTCATTACACTCCTGCACTGTCAGCAACCAGCCAGGTGGAGGGAGCTGCAGACCAGGCCACTTCATGCCATCATCTGGGCAGGAAGCACATAGAGGTGGCTGGTGGCAGCTGTAAAGGATGTTCCTCACTCAATCACAACAACATTGGAAACCTTGAGCAACAAGGATGAGAGCAAGTGACCACTGAGGAAAGTGGTTCTCCTCTGTGTCATCTTCACATCTCAGATATCTGAGGAGCAACGACCAGTAATTTTGCAAGCTCTGGGAACAACTCATCTGCAGCTGCATAAGCACAAGGCACAATGAAGCAAAACCTCAAGGCTTCTATTGCTCAAATGGCCCATTAGCAGCTCATTTCTGACTGCATCGGACATTACTCCTGGCCAAATCTCATTATATTGAGTTTTGCCTTTTGTGTGCAGGGTTAGAATTTAGATTACATCCCTACTGTAACAGTTTTGGTTTTTATAAACAATCCACCAAATAGGCAAAGAAAAAAATTATCTGTCAATCAAGCCTTTAAATGGGATCAAGTCAGCATAAAGTCAGTGGTGTATCCTTCTGGCCTTGCTCTCAAAATCTTTTGTTATGACATTGAGTAGCAGCTTCTATAGACTGTACAGGAGTGGACTCTCCATCTCCAAAGCAACCAGTCAGCCACAGAACATTTCTGGTAAAGGCATAGATTCATCTTTCTATAGTGGGCTACAGGTTTTCTCTGTATTATGACCCAGTATTTTTCACACCAGGCAAGCAGCTTTGAACTTATTGTTAAAAAGTGACCTAAGAAAAAATAAAAAAAAGGGAAGACACTAAAGGTTAAAAACCAAAGTTTAAATCATCTACTCTGAAGTATCTGTGATAAAAACAGGACAGGCTGAATTCAAAGGAACTCCTCAGTTAGCAAGAAATAGAGAACTCCTGATTAAGTCTGCACTGGAATAGACAATAGATGCAGTTAGCACAGGAAATACACATACAGAGCTCCTCGACCACCTATTGAATGTCAGTACACTGATGAGTACCTGTACTGATTCCAAACACAAAAGGAGCCTTACAGATCAATAGAGTGCAGTACTGTACTTTAGTTACTCGTGAATATGCATGTCCAGTGAAGGCCATGGCAAGTTTAGAAATGTCCATGCTCAAATTAACCTTGCATCTGGGAAGGAACATCTTGTACCAATGACATCATACTCTATCTGCATTAGAGATAGACACTCATCCCAAACTCTAAATGTCTGTTTAAAAACAAATATTTTTCCTAATTCCGAAAACAAAGCCAAATGCGTAATCTTTGTACTGGAGGGTGGGGAAGAATCACTTTTCAGAGAGGAGAAACAGTATTCAAGGTAATAGAACATTGAGCCCTATGTACAGACAAACTTATTTCACATATAGTGTAAATTTCCCACTGTTCCATTTGCAAGCTGCATCAATAATTCTGAACAGTTTTACCATGGAGTCTGCAATGTGCACTGTAACATCTGAAGAACGCTCTTGCTGCTTCTTCACAGCTTCTATGATAGTTCAGGATCCAGTACTGTTTCTGACAGTGCACCACAGAAACAGCAAGCTGAGAAAGACTGTTAAATTGGTGGAAATTGCAAGAATTCTTAACAAACATCAGACTCTGGATTCAGAATAAAATCCCAAAAGTATCAGCAAGTCTTGATTTCTCTCCCCTCAAAGCTTTGGATCTTACATGTATTTGAAAAGAAACCCAACACAAAACCCCCAGATGACAGTAGGATGTCCTACCCACAGGCCACAAAATTGTGATTACTGCACATTTTAAAACACCTTGTGTAGATTGAGCATCATATACAAGTACATCACAGGCAACAGGGAAGATCTGGCATTTGTGTAGAGATTAACATACAAGCAAGCACTGACAGATGTCACAGTTAAGACCGATCCCAAGACAAACCAGTGCATTGATTTGTGTCTACACCTCACCCCAAGAACACATGAAAAAAGTCACAAGTAACAGCACAAACCTGTTGCAACTTCAACAAATACATCTTAGAAAAAGACAAAGCACATACCCAGCCTTAAGACAGTGACAAAGTTGTGAGAAAACTTTACAAAGATCAAGGTACCAGAAGAGGAAGGCACATTAACCTCTGGTTGGTCTGTTTCGGTATTATTTGGATGAGTCATAGTGATTTATATACCCTGAGACTGTGGGAGGCCTTGTCAAGGAAAGGAGACTATGTGAATGGACAAATAAAAAGTACAAGTTTAATGAACTTAAGATTCAGCACCTGAATTTTCCCTTACAATAAGGGAATCTAGAAAAGCAGTTCCTACGAAAACAATGTATTGACTCCCAGACGTTTGTTCTCATATAAAAAAAAAATTAAAAAAAAAAATCAACATCTAGGACTACAGAGACATCACACTTATGTTGCAAGGGTTTTTACACACCCTCTTCATTTCAGTCCAGTGACAAGTCAAGTGTTTTGCTTAATGTTTTTCTGGGTAAAGAAATGGTCAGGCAGCCCACATTTCCTCACTCTGACAATCTGGCACCCTGTTTTAGATCTGTGTCTCCCTTTTCAGACCATCTCTCTCAGCAGGGTACTAGAAAATGATGTTGAGTTTTCAACTGGGAAGATCCCTTTCTGACAAAAGCATTCTTTTTATTAGTTAAGTACCATATGGTTCTGACAAAGAAAGCCAGCATGACAAGCAAAAAATGCTTCCTAATTTATGTCCTTAAAACTTAACATGGAGAAGGAAGAGTGACAGGATTATCTGCGTAATTGCTCTGAAAAATGCTTCTATTTCAGCCCTTTCACAAGTACCTCCTGAGCAATGAACAAGTATCCCCTCTGTGTTTAATTCCTCAGGAGCCCTGAGAGCAATACTAAACACAGTTAAACTTTAACCTTTTCTTTCTTGTGCCCCCTTGCCCATCCTTATCACACACTAAAGTGCCCACTTGCAGAGGCATGGGAGAGCATATGGAGAATCACAGAATCATGGAATGGTCTGCACTGGAAGGGACCTCCAAAGGTCCTTTCAGAAAAGATGTGTCTGTGTTCTCCTTTTCACTCCTCCTTGTCTGCAATGCCTGGTGGCTGTGCTTCAGAGACAAGTTACAGAAGGCACTGCAACACTCAGAAATGCATTTTCAGTTGAGGTCACAGCATAGGCTCTGGCTGTTGGGAGGCTGGTGGTGCACACAGGGATATTCACTTTGAGCTAGACAGCTGTGTGCCTGGCTAACACGAGTCCAGGGCTCAGAATGGGCTGGGCAGAGGATCAGCTCCACCTTATCACCATACAGCTCTGCAACAGCATTCCTAAGAATAAGCTGTACTGCAGCTCAGAAGTCAACAGAAGCAATTGCAACAAAAGATAATTCATTAAGAACCTCCCAGACACCTTTGAAAAGATGGTGTATGGAAAATATGGGTATCGGACCACCAGACTCAGAGCTCCCAGCTGGCTGCCAAAAGATGCTGCTCTTTTGCCAAGATGCAGCAATTAAGAGCCCACATGTTCTGTTTCTTGCAAAAAAAACAGAACAGGTGACCTCCATGCAGAGTGTAAGCAAGCCTGCTTTATTTCACATCTGCACCAGGTGAGGGACATTAGCTCAAAATGCCAGTAAATGCCTCTCAACTGAGGAGCAGAAATTAAGACACAAAACCACCACCAGATGTAGCTGGAGCATAACTTTAATCTGTTAACTCTGCAGCTGCAAGCTACTTACAAAACAAGTGCTCAGGTGAAGGGATGAAATTCTGGATAAGAGTAACTGATACATAAGTGTCTTAAGATACAAAAAGCTGTCAAAGACTTGAAATGGAGGCAGCAAATATATCCCCATTATGAAGTTCAGGAGTCCTCCACATTAAAGGAGTCACAAGTCACCCACATTGTGAATGTAACCTTTGTTGTCAGACTAAGTCTAGTTAAGATCACTGGGCACTCCTGCAATGAATCTTAAAAATGGATTTATGTGGCACATGAACAACTAGACTAAAAACATACCTACTATTCTTTGGTAATTTACTCACCTTGTACTAACACCAGCAGCACTGATGAGGGAATCAAACAAATTTAGTCACTTCCGCCTTTGCTGGGTACTTCTTTACTGCAATCCCAGAAAGCACCTGAGGAGACAGCACTAACAATTCTCCGTGGCTGACCTGATTGTACAAGGGAGAGAGCTGCAGGAATGTCCAGGAATAAGGTGCTTGGTGAACAGGGTGAGCAACACCCTCCTTGCTATGCTCAAACCAACATGGCAAAGTAGCTTCTGCATCTTTAGAAGTGCCCATCACAAAACACCTAAGCTGTGTATAATCAAACCCACCAAGCCCATAATTAAGTCACTAGTTTGATTACCCATCAATATGAACACTGAAAATGTAATACCCAGAGCTACCCAAATTACACATGGTAGTCAACTGAAAAGAGCTGAGAGGTAACATGAACTCCTTCCTACAACCTCCAGCAGGACAGAAGATCCCATATGACTGAGAAGTCAGCAGCAGGAAGAAAAGTCTGAAGGTCTTTTGTGATTAAAGTTCTTTCTCTCCTTCAAGTACCTGATGAGATAAACCAGAGTCTGCTCCCTCCTCTAGGAACAGAACATTACTCTGTAATCCCATCAGTCAAACATGGACAAGGACAATTGCCCAGTTCTAGAGTCTGAGCCAGCCCTAAAGGTCTACCCAGGTTAAAGTAAAGCGAACTCAAGCACGCCTTGACAAAATGCCAGCAAGCCCATTTCTGCTTCATAGCTATCACCTCTGCAAGTACAATATTGCTACAGTAAAGGCTGGGATGGTTTGGGATGGAGGCAGCAACCCCAAACAGACCATTCTGAGAGGGCAGGAAAGAGCATGGGAGAGAAATAATCATGACATCAGCAAACACAATCTGAAAATGTGCATGCAAATAGATCTCAGCAGAGCAGTAAGCCATTAAGAAGCTACTGAAGTGCAGTTACCAGGCAGAACTCCATCAATGTCTCCACTACATGAACAATGCAGTGCACTCAACTCACCTCCATGCAGAGGCTGGAGGTATCCTGCTGTACAGCCATTCCTGCACTTTTGATAGCAACTTCCTGCATCTCCCACCATCATCCTGGATTTCAATTCCGATATGTAGCCCAACAGGGCAGCAACATCAAATCAAGAAAGAAAACTTGGCTTTTTCCTCTATGACTTCTCTTTGGACAGTTTGCATAGCATCACTTTTCTTTGCCTCGATTTCTAACTCTGACTGGACCAAAAGTGGCACAGGACCAACCAAAAAAATATTCTGAAACTTGGTATTTTCATATCACTTTCCAGATTCTTCTGAAAACTGCCCAAAACTTCTGATGCAGATAAAAACACACAAAATACCACAAAAGAAAAAAACCACCACCCGAAACAACCCCAAACAAAAAACAACATCAAAAACCAAAACCAAAACCCAACCAACACAAAGAAAAACCTCAAGGGAAAAAAACAAGCAAAAAAACCCAACACCCAACACCAAAAATCCAAGAGGAAAAGGGCACTGACATGACCAGGCTTTAGGACCACAACTGATGTAACTCAGGGAGATAAGTCAGCAGAGAATGACACTTTCCAGGGGTGCCTCTTCAGTAGCCTAGATACTCTGCAGAGATTAGCTTCCACATTAGGAGGCTGAAGTTCAGTCCATACAAATACCTTTTTGCCCCCTTGTACAGACCTAAAATATGTTTCAATTAATAGATCAACATCAGGGCTAGGATTTCCAGAACAGAAGTTTTCCTTCGGCGCTGGTGACACTAAGTGCCTAACTAGTAACTGTCATTTCAGCAGAACTGGGCAACACTCAAGTACGCTCAAGTGCCCATAGTGTCTTTAAAAGCAAAGCAAACCAAAAAAGCAGCACCTCAAACTATGCTCTCTTAAAAAAAAAGTAAAACATATCCCCTATGACAATGTGATCTTACACAGTAGCTGGAGATCTAATCCTAGAAATAGATCTGCCATAGTTAAGACTTTTTTTCCCTGTAGACTTCCACTTTTCCAAATCCCTAAAACAACCAAAGCAGTATGTTGCCATCACAGAACAACACAGGCACCATTACAACATCTTTATAATACACTGAACAAGTCTAAATAAAATTTGAGATCGCTTTCACTACTCCATGGTTTGTAATTTCCCCCTTTATCACAGAAAAGCCTTAATAGTCACACAAGCAGCACTGTGAACTGACTTGGTTTAAGCACCCAACCCACGGGGGAAATACAGTTAAAGTGTCGCCAAAAGATCTGTCAAGCACCCATGTCAGTGCTCAGTGTGAGTAAATTATACTCCTGGGACAGGTGCACGTCTGGGAGACCTCCTCTTTTGCCAGGATTTCTGCTGGATAGGAGGGAACTGCATTCCTTGCAGGACTTCCATCCACATCTCCATAACCAACTGGAAATTAAGCCTGATACTCAGTGCTTGCATTACTGATGAAAAGACTGAAGACAAAGATGAAAGGAATCACAAGAACGTGTGCAGACTAGAATCATAGAATGGTAAGGTTGGAAGGAGAGCTCAAGGATCATCTAGTTCCAACCCCCTGCCATAGGCAGGGACACCTCCCACTAGCACAGGTTACTCAAGGCCTCGTCCAACCTGGCCTTGAACACCTCCAGGGANGCTTGGGATTGTGCCTACCCAGGTGCAGGACCTTATACTTGGCCTTCTTGAATTTCATGAGGTTGGCCTGGGCCCACCTCTGCAGTTCTAGGCAGTCTTGCAGGAACTGTGTAAGGGACTAGAGCTACTCTGCAGTGGTAGCTGTGATCTTCAGGAGAGACAGAAGACCAGAACATGTCTCTGCCTTGTCTTCCTCAGCTTCAACCAACTGCTCTTGTGGTACTGAAGCAGTGAGGTACAGGCACACTCTACCAGTGACCAGGTCAGGGGAAAGGCATTCGACCCAGCAGAGGACAGAGACATCACCAGCAAGCTGAGAGTTTGGAGCCTGTCACATGACTAGGAAGAACACCCTGGAGTCTTGCATTTTAGCTGAGTATTAGGTAAGGCCATCAGCCTGGAATGCACATGCTTTATACTGGAACTTGAAAAGCATCAGATTCACTGTCCTCACTGTAGTCTCACATGACATTTGAGGGAGTCTGAATGCAGAAAGCAGCAGGAAATCTGGGGAAAGACTGAGGCTGTCATATAGCAAGCAGGGTGACAGCAGATGCTAGTGCAACATGAGTTAACAGCTATTTATCTCACTGCCTGGAAAGCTTCTACCTTGTGTTAAAGTCTGCAGTACACATTCATTTTTTTTCCCATTGTTTTTTATTAAAGGAGATCACCAACAACCTGGGACAAAAAAGGTCCTGAGTTTTAGGCAGTTTATGAAGAACCCTTGAGCTACTGCAGCAGCATGCTCAGGAACCTTGGCTCATCCAGAAAGTAAGTAGATTTAGCTCATTTCAAATAACAACGAACGCTCGTGTCCCTTCCCCCCATTTCCTACCAGAACTTCTGCAGGCCCTCAGCATGATTTCACCCTGCAATACAGCCACACTGCCTAACAGTCTGTGCAAATTCCAGTTGTGTTAAGATGATACCTGGAAGAGGCAGAGAACGAACAGCATTTTGCTCCTGGCACTGCTGCAAACTACAACTCAAATACAAATGCACTTTTGAGAACTTCTCCAGGTTGGCTTGATGGGCGCTATCCCTGGGGAATCTGTCCCTAAGCTCCAATGAGCATAAGTTAAAGTTATCATAATCTTCTACGTATACACAGTGTCATTAGACTTGTACTTTTAAAAAATAAGATCAACCCAGGCCAGGGTCAGGCTCTGCAAATAAAGTAGTAGCTTATCTCTTATAAATATTTTTAGTGTTTTTTTTTTTTTTTTACTTAAAAGTAGTTCTCACTCCAGGTAGTGTAACTGACAAAGTACCTGCACACACCCAGCCCCTAGACTTTCACAGAAAGCCCAGAAGCAACCACTCTATAAGAAAGGAATCCTACCTCACAGCAAAGTAGGGGAGAGAGCACGTGGCCACGATAGCCTAAATGTGGGGGGAGAATCATTTGGAGTAAATACAGTAAAAAGGGATTTCAAAAACACTTCATATAAAGGATCAAGGAGACTAAAGCAAAAAACTGGTTCAAAAAGATGTACAAAACTGTTGGAGACCAACAGAGAACTCTGCCAAAAAATAACTTCCATTTATATCAGAAATCAATAGCATCACACAACTCTGTTGTTACAAAAGGAAAAGGGAAGTGGAAATCTGTGTAAAGATCAGCATTTATAAAGAGTTATTAGCTCCAGAGACCAGCGTAATTCCCATGAAGTCCTGATGGAAGAGGGCCTCCTGCCACAAAGAGTTTCGTTCCAGACGAGTCGTAGCAGTGGGTGTAAACAGCATTTGGGAAGAAATTTACATCAGAAAAGTAATTCATCCAGGTTTCATCATGGTTCTGTTAAAGGAAAGTTTAAATTGTTACTGTTACCAAGCAAACCCCAAACCTTGTTTCACAAAAGCAAAAGGTAGCCTCCAGAGCCTAAAGAAGGGATTTTTTTTCTGATAATAATCACTGCAGATTCAGACACAGCAGCCTGACAATACTAGTCTTGTCCTGAAGTTTTTTTCTAAGGACATCTGGGCCAAGTATGGGAGAAGGGGAGGTGAAGGACAGGAAAGATACCAAGTTTCACTAGTCTCTAAAGTTTTATCACCATAATACAGAAGATAATGGAGAGAAGTTAGACAAAAAGCTACTAACTGCTTTACAGTAGCAAGCAAGAAAATGAATTCAAGTGACTGCCATGGTGTTACCTGGGGAAGCCACAGTTTCTAAAAATCACACAATTAAATATCTCTTAGAGTACCATGTTAGGGTAGTACCATTTCACAGGAAAACAATGTATTTGGTATTGCAGATTTTGAAAACTAAAAGGTTAGATCACAATAAAACCAGGAAGACATAAAAATCTATTTAATTTATGAATCAATCATGTGAACTGTATTCAGTATGGTTTAGACTCAAGCAACCACTTTCAATATTCTTTCATAAACCTTTTGTAGAAAGCAGTTCTACTTCTTGATTTTCATGATGACAGTTATTAGTTACATGATCATTGCTTTGCTATGACACATTTCATACAACAGCCCCCTTTACTGTAAAAGAAACGGGTTCTTGAGCCCTATGGTACTTCTGCATAAAGGGTCTCCTACAGCCTCCAGCTACTCACCAGCCAGCCTTTCCCAGTGGTCAACTTAAGAATTTCACTTCCTCCTGGTTCCTCATTCTGTTCATAGCAGGCACGTGGAGGCTTTTCATCCAGGAATCTCTGGGCTCTGATGTCATAAAACAACAAAGAACCATGCCCCGTTCCCACTGTGATGATGTGCTCATAGAAGCTCACCGATCGAATACCTGTCAAAAAAGGGACATACAATGCAGTAAGGAGATAAAAGCTTTGATCCTGCAGAGCTGCTGCTTGATCTCTACATATTTTAACAAGAACTTCCTAGTAGTATTCACCACAACACATAAGTTACCCCACTACTACAGAGCAGTGCAGGCAAATCCTACTAATGCTATTCAAACAGCAGATTCAATTACACATACTACTTCCCTTCTCTTCTAAGGCCATCAGCTACACTGACAGTGCATAGCAAGAAGCTTCATTCTCAACAGGTCCCAGCTCTGACAGATAACCAAAGATCATAAGCCATTTAAGATCAATAGCAACTTTGGTCTGTCTGACAAGCATCCAAGTGAACATGCCATAAGCAAGTAAACTGCAGAGAGAAAGGGAACAGCACATTGGTTTCCTCTGCAAGCTCACACCCTATTTAGCTACCCAATAGATCAAAAAAATATTGTCCCAGCTGTATTTTGCAGATAAATAGGCAAGCTGTAAGCATGTGCAACCATAACAATCAGTATTCACTGTGCTGCTCAGACAGATAAGGCTCTTAATTTTTAAGCTATCTCTACCCAAATACTCTTACACAAAAACCTTACTCTTTGCAGCTAGGACTTTCAGCACTTCACCCAGAAATGAAAGCAAACCAGGAATCCTCCAACCCAAGCAACACCAAGTTCCACCAGTACATGGGAAGCTACAGCAAGTTTCCAGTCCAAACAAAACATTTAACAATTCTAGAGTACGAAAGTGTTTTGTTTCCACATCTAAATCTGAAATTTTAGCTAAACAAGGATTCCTTGGAAATAGTCTTGTGAAGAGTCTGTATGTAGGAATTTGCAAAATGTCCTGTCATTTCGTCTCCATTTCTTGTTCTAAACCTCCTACTCCAAACGATTCTCCCATGCTGATGAAATTCCACATCTATGTTTTTCCCCTCCTGCACAACATGATGGCAGGTTACAAACCCTAGGGCTTTTTAAGACCTCTGAAATACCACATAGTTACAGCCTAAAGAAGCATTCTAAGAGAAAGGGAAAAAAGTGAGCTGTGCCAGCTGCATCTGTGTGCCAACTGCTGTGACCATACCAAGAGACACTGAATGTCACAGAACTCTTATGACACACTGGAACACACTAAGCAGCACACGACAGCAGACATCCAAGAGATGTGGATACAACCAGGCAGTTGCCCCTTCTTACAGAGTCCTAACCAGAAACATCACACTCATCCTTCCACCTCTGCTACCTGATGTTACACCCAGAGCAACCAGCATCTGTGGCACACAACTGAAATAGGCAAGGCCACATTGCCATGCTCCAGATGTGAGGATGTCTTCACTGCAGGGTTAATAGGTGGGAAACTACTATGCAGGTCTCACATGTACTGAATTATATTTACCGCATTCATGTAAGAATCTCCATTTTGTTTCAGAGAACAAGAAAAGCATCTGAGCAAGCTGGAGACCTTTCTCCCCTCCTCATACCTTGCAAGGTCCTGGCTCTGACAAATATATAAAACTTTAAGCCCTCTGCACTCAGACAAGGATAATGGTACAAGATGGGACCTCCTCTTATCTTTGCTCCAAAGGTTCCCTTGATGAGCAACCCAGCAGAACACTTAACAGAAACAGATGACAGATTATGAAAGCACATGGCATATACCTGTCATTTGAATTAATGAAAACCTGTAAAATGCAAAACTGTAGATGCTTCCCTAATCAAAGAAATAAACTGAAGGAATCTGTGATGTTCCCACTAACATGAAGCTGTATAGCACAGGCTTTCAGGAAGAGCACTTCAAATTGGCTCCTAAAAGGGCTGAAGTACCTGAGATTAATCATTCCCAGCACACTAAAAGCACCACCTGTGCCTAGAACTTATCACAGTAAGCCCTCCAAACATAGCCAGCACTGCCACCTCTGGACCTGAATTGTTTTAGACCTGCACTACCACCTGTGGACCTGGCTGATTAGGACTTAGAATAGAATGGTTTAGGTTGGAAAGGACCTCAAAGATCATCTAGCTCCAAACCCCCGCCATAGGCAGGGATGCCTCCCACTAGAACAAGTCACTCAAGGCCTCATCCAACCTAGCCTTGAACCCTTCCAGGACTCTTCAGCCTGGAGAAGATAAGGCTGAAAGGGCATCTCATTGGTGTTCATAAATACTATGAGAGTGGGTGTCTATAAGAAGGGGCCAGTCTCTTTTCACTGGTGCCAAGTGATAGGATGAGGGGCAATGAATAGAAACTGGAACACAGGAAGATCCACCTCAACACAAGGGAAAAACTTTACTGTAAAAGTGACAGATCCCTGGAACAGGTTGCCCAGAGAGCTTATGAAGTCATCTTCTCTGAAGACTTTAGAAACCCATGTAGATTTGTTCCTGTGCAACGTGCCCTAGGTGATTCTGTTTTGGCAGTGGGGTCAGACTAGATGATGTCCAGTAGTGCCTTCCAATCCCTACCACTCTAAAATGAAGATGCAGTAGTGTGTCCTACACAAGGAGCAGACAGAGTCCACACTGCACAAGCTGTGTCCACTACACAATGTACTGAAGGCAGCAATGTTACAGGACACATTGACATTGTGCTGCATGCTAGTGGAGCCTAAGGCCTACACTTCCTCATAACTGCTGCCAAAAGCACCACAAGCATTAGGTACCTTCTTATGTAGAGCAGACAGTTACAGTGTCCAGCCTTCCAGTCTTAAGCAACAACCTTTTTCTGACCTGCTATTGTATATAAGACTAGAAGTTCATGTGGACTTAATACATTCAGCAGGGGCATGTGAAAAGTGAAAGCACATTTGGGTAACACTCCAAAGCACTTAAACACAGATTTTAGTCCACGATTCAGCAGTCTGCTTTCTTAAGACACTGTTCCAAGTTCCAAGGGGATCAGGAGAAAATTGAAACACTTGACACCTTGTGAATTATATTAATTTTGGCTTGGTGGTGAAGGCACTTAAGAAAACAATCCACTTACTACGCAGAACAGAAAACTGCATTGAACAAAGGCTTTTTCCAGTCATGAACTGAAGATGTCCCAGAGATACTATCTACACAATGTAATCACCCCTCTGTTGCAGGGATGACCACATACTCAAGGTAGAACCTTTTAGCCACCACTAGACACCACGATTCAGTGTCTTGGTGTTTCTTCCCTGTGATACTAAAAGGTGACAGTGTCAGGATGTCAGAGCCTTCACTGACAGCAAGTCAGGACAAAAGCTGCTGCTGGTAGGACATTGTCATGGGCTGAGTTGAATCTGCTGCTGTTATTCATACCATGCTGGAGTAACATCAGCTTCAAAAATTAAAGAACTGGCTGGAGCAAAGTATTGTGGGCTTGACATTCAGATTGTAACAAGAGGGTTCCTGTTCTGGTTGCTGCTTCTGGGTTCCAGATTTGGGTGTTGGCTCTTCTACAGGCAAGGTGTCAAGATGGGTAGGCGTCTGGTAGCATGCTGGTTTTCGTTTTCTGTTTCAGGCTGTTTTTTCCCTCTCCTGCATTTCACTGCATTTTCTTCTGCAAGTAGGCCAAGCTAAGGTGATCACACATTGTGATTGTGGTATCTTATACTGAACTCATCTCTATCTCAACCCTGAGTTTTGTGATACTACTCTTCCCTTGCTTCTGCTTTGGGGAAGCAAGCAGGTTACCCAGGGGTGTGTTAACCCATTACAGACATTCAGCTGTCAACCCCAGGTGGTGAAGCACCTTTTCTCATGTTTATATAAAGAAGTGGACTCTGACATTTACCTGGACAGCACCATTCAAACTCCAATAACCACAGGACTACAACTTCCCTGACCCTTATCTACATTCATTCTCTTTTGGTAAGTTAGTTATCCAATAAGAGATGGATGCCTAGAGAAACAAGCTAAGGAAGCACTGCAATTTACTAGCCTGGGATTAACATACTTTAAATGTGCATCACAGCACAGTGCTTCTTATACTTGACAACAAAGGGTATCAGAAGAAGCCTGTATGTCCATGCACACTGCAAGCTCTCAGATTTGGCCCTGATAAAAGGTTCAAATGGACATACTGTATCTACATTAGAAAGAGAAAACACCACTTAAATCCACAAAAGTTTTTTTCTTTTTTAAGACCAAGTTTTTGTGTATTTAAAGCAAATAAACACACACTGAAAAGTGAGAGTGTTTAAAATTACAAAACAAGCACACATTCACAGCACAGGCACCCAGTATGGTAGCACAGAGCAGACAACACGGTTTTCTCCTTCATTTCCAGAGAAGAAAGCAAGAATAGACAGTGTTAATAGTGCTACAAAGACTGGATTTACTGAGACGAAGTAAAGCACAGTAAGATACAGTAAAACTAAGAAATAAAATGCATACTTTTATAAGTTCAGTAGTAGTATTTGGATGATGTATGATTTAGCTGATCATGAAAGCACTAACACTGACTACCATTAGATTTCGGAGTTGCTTTTACATTTATTTTATCAGCTGTTCAAAGAATACTGTCATAAAACCAAAACCTACATATACTATTAATGATTTAGTCTATCACAGTGAAATAACCTTCCTATTTATGTGAAGTGTCTCTTATTGCAGTCTTAACAGCTACTTCTGCAAGAAAGCCCCCCTTGACAAGTTTCTTACCACTGCCTCGTTCTTTGGAACAGACGGATTTAACACTGTGAGAAGGCTGCCTGGGATCCAGAAAGGAGACATGTGCCTGTGATCCCACTGCGTACACTGACCACTCCTGACCATAAGCCAAACAAACGTTCTCCCTGCAGTATGGCAACTTTGTGGAAAGTAACTGGAAAAAAGATGAAATAAAAATCAGCTAATTGGAAAGTAACAAGATATTAAATATAACAATTCTGTAACGTCTGTTCAAGGAAGTTGCAGTGAAAAAAACCCCAACCACCAAAAACCAAAACAGCTAAGAAAAGTTCACCACAATAGCAGAAGAGAAAAGCAACAACCTGACCCAGAGGAAACCAACAACAAGGAGATGGGCTGCCTTATCTGAACCAAACTGAGACTTGCAAAGGCTGAAGCTATGCATTATACAAAGAACAGATATTTTGGCAGATTATTTTAAACCCAAGCTGCTGTTATTTCTTCAGCATGTGTACACATACATCAGTGCTCAGCTGAAAAAGCTTACCTCATACATTAGCATATATGCACCTGAGTTTGCTCTGCTTTATACTTAAATAAGTGAAACTTCCTTCATGAACTTTGCTAATCAGGTATCCATCTCACTCTGTACAATGGTTCAGTTCAGGTCACCCAGAACTGGCAGAAAGTACTTCTCACACTAAAAAAATAAGTTAAGTGGGAAGTTTCTCTTCCCAGGTTCTAATTTTTAGGACATTTTGCTTCACATAAAACTTGTCAGTGTTATACTAACACTACTGCTCTTTATTCAAGTGCTAGGCATTTTTTGAAATTTTACACCAACAAACAGAAAAGTACCTTTGATAGTGTGTGCTCCGCTTTCCAGAGATGAAAATACCCATCGAGGGACACAGCTCCCAGCTCCTATTAAAAATAAAAAAAGTTACTTTATTATACATGTCCTTACAAACTCTAACAGGAAGACTGCATACTCTGGACTGAACTCATCCATAATCCTGTACATGCTTATCAAGACAGACTTTCATTTTATACTGACCTTGACAGAATGTGATACAGCACAAAGGTGCCAGGTAGGAAGAAAAAAAAATACTAAACCAGTAAATGACCAAAAATAACTTTCAAAAGTGTAAATCCTGCTAGGCAGTCAAATCATGATTAGACAGTGCAAGCTAGTTTAAAATTCTCTTCAGCAGTTCCTACACCAATTCTGATCCTGAAGCAAAAGTTTCTTTCCAGCCGTTACTCTATTGAAAAAGCCATACTAAGTCTCCACTTCAGAGAAGTAATTAACAGCTACAGTGAAAAATAAAGCCCACAGGAGCACAATGTTTCTGAATGTGCACCTACCCACCTTTGCTTCAGACCACCTCTGTTCTTTAAGAGCAGATAAAAACACCCAAACAAGTAGTGGAGGATGAATTGTTACTCCTACTAGGAATAAGGAGAGGTCAGCATAGGGAAGGTTAACATTTACTGTTTGTCAAAAGTCAACAAAATAACACAAGTATTGGTGCCTGCCCGAGGTCAGTTAATTCACTTGGTGAGCAACTCAGTCATCAAAACAGGAATTGCGTGAATGTTTGCTGGCCTTCATGAAAAGGGAGGGAAAGCAGCAAGAACACTCCAACTGGGATTCAAGTAACAAGAGGCATTTTGGTGCTGTTCACTCCTTGTGAACATTCTCAAAATGCCACACGCAGTTTCACCCCCCTACAGAACTGTGTTCCCTTTAGGCAGAAGCAGACGTGAGCAGATGAAGACTACGAACTTATAAGGATGCAAAAGGATCAGGAAAAAAGTTAGGTTTCTTCTCTGGCATATTTTAGATTACTTTTTTCTTTTTTTCCCTACTACAGACAGACTGTCTTAGGAATTCTCAAATGTCTTCCTTATCTTACTGACCTTATTCTTATTGTTAAAAGCCAGTGCACGGACTTTGCAGTTGTCAGGATTGGTGTTCTCCTTGGGAATATCCTTCAGAGCCCTGTGTGTTATGTGGGCATAGACAGGAACTTGAGAGAGATTATGCCTGGCATCGCTTTTGGACAACACATCCTCTGTGATTTCCCAAAGACCCATCGAACCATCCCGGGAACCTGAATAAATAGTCCATAAATAAGTAACTCATAAACAGTTTATTTCACATATACATAATTCCCCTTTTAAAAAAGATAAACAATGGGGTCTGAAAGAAAGGAAATTATTAACGTAACTGAACATACTCTTGGTGCCTATACATTAATTGGTATTACCAAAATTATTTTACTGAGCTGTAAAGCTCAACATTGTGAGCTCATTTTCATCTGGTTTGTATACATGGTTTCCAAGCATCTAGATCACCTCATCAGTTTGCAAACTGATGATGCATCAGAAAACACAATCATGTACACAATGGCCACTATGGAATCACACACAGAATAAACTTAGGGGAGACTGAACAGCCTGTGGCTTACCAAGGCCGTTAAGCCAAACAAAAAGCAACCTTAGTTGAGTTTATGTCAGTTGGAGTTCATTTGATGTCTACCAGTATGCTTATGGATATGTATACACGTTAGCTGTTCCTGTTCAGTTCATTATTTCAAACAACAATTTAAGCCAGTTTGGATTAAATCTGTTTAAAACACTCTGCTGTGCAACTTATTTAAAAGAAGGCAACTGTAGGAATTAAGGCTCAACAAACATGAACTCATTGTAGTTTTATGCTGAATTTTAAGACTTCAAATCCAAAACGTGAATCAGTAAGAGCAACAGTATTCGATGTGTAAAGTTGAGTGTCTTTGGTCCATAGATAGAGTTAATTCAAAGCCCTGCAGCCATCCCTTCAGGCGACTCACTTCCACCGAAGTCAGCTCTGACAGATTGGACATCTGCCCTGGTTTCTTCCCTCACAATGTGAAAAACATGCTTATTCTGAGAGAATGCATAACGAAGATACCAGAGAAGACTAAATATCTACATCGGTCTGATAAATGTACAGGCTTTGGCACATCACAGGGAACAAGCTACAAATGCAGTTAAGCAAAAACATCTTGCTACAATACAAGTGGCAGAGCAAAGACGGCCTTGCCCCCTCACCGAGCGATTCCAACCGTTTTCCACTATCACCTACTACTGCTAGATACAGAAGAAGCTTACTAATTACGCTTGCATAGCAGCAAGCAGCACACAGCACAGGACAAAACATCCCGCTACTCACTTTACATGCCGATGGTTTTTAATGGTACCTAATCTTGTCTGTTACAGAGGCTGAATACTTAGCAGTAGATGTTCTAAACACCTGACTTCAGGGATGGCTTCCTCCCAAAGTAATAGCCCTAACAGGGCAAAAAGTCAAAAGTCTGTTGTCCAACCAGTTAGCCCTCAGGGCAAGGAGAATAATCTGTTACCCTAGCTTTATGCTACCCCGAGAATTATCCCATCTGAAGCTTTTGCCATGGAAATTGTTTTGCACAGCCAGTCCAATTCAGTGAATTCTCCCTCAGCTATGGCTATTTAGTCAGGAGTTCATGCATATGGACTACTGAAATATAAGACTGTGGTTCTAAAACCTGCAGTAGTGTCATCTTGTTGAAGTCAACAAAAGCAACAGAAATAATCGAGCCTCTGAGGGTCCTCTGTACTCTTCCAACAGTTTCGAAGACAGTGAGGATGTACATTGCCAAATCTCATATCTCAGCTATATGAGGACTGCAGTCTGCCACGAAACCAAAATGCCTTCTTTCCTTTCTTAAGCCAAGTTAAGTGCCACAGAAAGTAGAAATTAAGTGAGTGTTTCTGTGACATTCAGACGAAGGTATGTGCTATATACTCAATGTCTGTAGCTGAAATATTTGTTTCACACTTTCAGACACAGATGCAATTGAAAGCTGTAAGATTAAAACGTAAGAAGTTAGTTTTCTGGTTTCTCCTGATTAGGGTCATTAGGGAAGTTCTGAAGAACTCAGTTTAGCAATCAGACTTGCTAATTGCTCTCAAGTCTTCTCTAGCATTTAGAGGCTACAGACTACATCCTGCTGTAAGCATCACACAGAGAACAGAGCAGTCTTCTACTCACACCTCCAACACTCAGCATGCAGAAAACAGAGAGCAACACAATTCGATCTCATATGCTGTGCCTCGATCAGAGTGGGTTATTACCTTTCCCTTGCATGTCTGTAATCACTTCTGCTCTTCAAGCTTAGTAGATCAAGTAAACTCCATGTTTTCACAGACAGTGTCTGCTTCTAGACTTGATAACGCTCAAGGTTTATAGTTAGTACCAAGGACTGGTTTGCAGACTGAGGTCACTGCTAAACCTTGTGTAGCACACTGGGGGTGCAAAAAGTAAAAGGTCACTCCTGCAGAGTGGAATGGACAGGACAAGTGACCATAACCTTACCAACAAGGGATTCCATTCCAGATACATCATGTTCAGTATAAAGATGAAGGACTGTGAGGATCAAGCTCTTTTCCTCCTTGAATGCTGGCCTTGAAGGACTCTGCTTTCAATATCAATCTGTGTTCTTGAATCCAGTTCCCAAAACCAGCTCCTGATTCACTTTCACATTTCCTGCAGAATCCAGTCTGAAACTCCCCCTGTGCCTGCTCATAGCATTAGTGGTGACAGTGACCTAACTGCCATGAGGGACGCTGAGCATGATAATTGGTTTTGCATATATTTGTATACTTTTCATTTTATTGTTATTATTTTCTGTAAACCTCTCTCTCCCCCTTATTCCCTTTCTCTTTGAAAAGGGAGAAGGGTCTGTCACTCTTACTGGCTGGCCCAGGTCTAACCTTTGACAGCATTACAGTTCTGCCACCTGCAGTTTCACACTTCTTTGTACAGAGGGGTCAGCACAGAAACGAGTAAACTATATTAATGCAATAGCATATCAGTATTGCTGCTTTCACCTAAGTAATACTCTGTGAAGTTACACTGATTATACAACTAGTTATTAAAAAGACAGTAATTGACCTTAATACAGACTTCTGTATTAACTGCCATAGTGTATGTGCATATATACGTAAACACNCTCCTGATTAGGGTCATTAGGGAAGTTCTGAAGAACTCAGTTTAGCAATCAGACTTGCTAATTGCTCTCAAGTCTTCTCTAGCATTTAGAGGCTACAGACTACATCCTGCTGTAAGCATCACACAGAGAACAGAGCAGTCTTCTACTCACACCTCCAACACTCAGCATGCAGAAAACAGAGAGCAACACAATTCGATCTCATATGCTGTGCCTCGATCAGAGTGGGTTATTACCTTTCCCTTGCATGTCTGTAATCACTTCTGCTCTTCAAGCTTAGTAGATCAAGTAAACTCCATGTTTTCACAGACAGTGTCTGCTTCTAGACTTGATAACGCTCAAGGTTTATAGTTAGTACCAAGGACTGGTTTGCAGACTGAGGTCACTGCTAAACCTTGTGTAGCACACTGGGGGTGCAAAAAGTAAAAGGTCACTCCTGCAGAGTGGAATGGACAGGACAAGTGACCATAACCTTACCAACAAGGGATTCCATTCCAGATACATCATGTTCAGTATAAAGATGAAGGACTGTGAGGATCAAGCTCTTTTCCTCCTTGAATGCTGGCCTTGAAGGACTCTGCTTTCAATATCAATCTGTGTTCTTGAATCCAGTTCCCAAAACCAGCTCCTGATTCACTTTCACATTTCCTGCAGAATCCAGTCTGAAACTCCCCCTGTGCCTGCTCATAGCATTAGTGGTGACAGTGACCTAACTGCCATGAGGGACGCTGAGCATGATAATTGGTTTTGCATATATTTGTATACTTTTCATTTTATTGTTATTATTTTCTGTAAACCTCTCTCTCCCCCTTATTCCCTTTCTCTTTGAAAAGGGAGAAGGGTCTGTCACTCTTACTGGCTGGCCCAGGTCTAACCTTTGACAGCATTACAGTTCTGCCACCTGCAGTTTCACACTTCTTTGTACAGAGGGGTCAGCACAGAAACGAGTAAACTATATTAATGCAATAGCATATCAGTATTGCTGCTTTCACCTAAGTAATACTCTGTGAAGTTACACTGATTATACAACTAGTTATTAAAAAGACAGTAATTGACCTTAATACAGACTTCTGTATTAACTGCCATAGTGTATGTGCATATATACGTAAACACACAACTGTGCTGACAGCTTGACAAAATAAACTGAGTTTTCATTAGTCTTGCATAGTATTTCAGGAAACTGCTACTGCTCTGCTGGACTGCAAAGTTATTAGCTGATAAATCAACATCCCTCTTGACGTTTTACTTCTTGTGTGGAATCCTCCTGTGTAGCTCAGTGTGTTTAGAGACCCTCTCATGGCAACACCTACTGGGAAAACAGCAGTATTTCCTCTAATACTAGAAAAAAAAATTATACTAAAGTTCTACAAATAAGACACTATACTAACACTATACTAAGACCAAGAAGGGTTTAAAGAACCAAGTTAGTTCCAAGTGGCTTCGAATGCTCTGATAAATGTACTTCACTAAGACCTATGAAGTGTTTTATATTACTATAAAATTCTAGAAAGCAGAGAAGGAAAACAAGGAGAGAAAAAAATTGACTTTACCAGAAACAGCCATAGTATCACTGATCCATGCAATTGAAAATATCCAGTCCTTATGTCCATCCTAAAAGGAAAAAAAAAAAAACCCAGATATTCTGTGCCATTATACTTAAGTATTCAAGTAGATGAGTATTCTTCACATTGATTTTTAGTACTCAGAAAGACAGACCTGCAGTAAAAACATACAGGTAAAATTCAAGCATCCAGATGGAACAGATTAAAATAAACAAATGAAGCTAAGATCACTGTCAGGTTCTTAAAGTCTATTATTAATAAAGAGGGCAGTCAGATGATAGAAAAACAGGTCTCTGATTGACAAACTAATATCAGTTCTAAGGACTTCAATTTTTCCATCTTGAAAGCAGCATCCTTTAATTCTGTTAAGTAGCTACATACTTTTATTTCCTCAAATGCACATCCCTGCTACAAGTAACCAAAATACTGTATTTACAACATATTACCTATAGATCAATGTTTCAAGACTTTTACTTGAAGAATGTTACAAGAGATGTGAAACCTGTTGGGGGGGGGGGAAGGAGGAAAGACTATAAGGCTCTAGTTCTGCTTGAAAAGCTGCAAAGTCAGAGCAGCATGCAAATGCATAGCAAGGCATACATATCTTCAGAGCTGAGCCTTTCTGCAGCTGGTTATCTGCTACTGCAGAAACTCTGACCTGACCTCTGCTGTTGTAGTTAATGTCTCTGTGAAGTCCTGAATAAAAAGGAGAAATGGAAGAAGTGTTTACAGGAGGCCACTATGCTCATCTCAGCCTTCTTTCTTTCTAGGACTGGCTGTTCCCAAAAGATCTCACAGTGTTTCAGAAATACAATGAGTACCAGAGTCTATGTAACTGCCACAAGGCACTGGGTTCAAACTAATCCTCAAAACCAAGTTCTACCTTGGGAATCTGCTGCTGGGAGGGGGTGGGGGCAGAAATTTGAACAATGACACAGGGAGATCAATCAAAACCTAACAGGCAATAACTATTAGGCCACCAGGTATTGCCTTTACTATCGATGCCAGATGTGAAGGGGTAGCCCTCCCAGTTCACACAACCAAAGTTACTCTCCCTATGCTTTATGTACACTTACAGTACTACATAGTCATTACATTCCTGGGAAATAAATAGATGAAGTCCTTTCACTTCTTGGTCTATGCTGTCACTTTCTGACCTTCCAACAGCATTGCAGTCTCTTGTCGGTGTTCTGGGCAACTTCTCAATGTGTGAATCTTTATGGCTTTAGCCATGTTGCTCTCTGCAGCTCTGTCTTACCTTCTTTGCTCTAGCCAGATGAAGGCCTCACCTCACCATTACTTATGTGTAGAAGTCTAGAGGCTAATCTCTCTTAACTACTGGAAGAGTTTCTAACTGTAAAGAAAGCAACTAGTAAGAGTTTGTGCTTCAACAACTTACATCATCTTTTCAATTTTTCAAAAAAGCTTCTTCACAAAAACTAGTTTCACAGGTCATTACAACAAAGACTAACACATGGGATTTTGTTATGTTTTCAGGGCTTAAAAGTAATCAAAAGTAGGCCTAAATGAGGGTAAGGAAGAAGAAATCAGACTCAGAAAGTCAACTCTTTCACATTTATGTATTCACTCATATTGAAAGGATTCTTGTTAAAAAAGGCACCTTAATCAGGCATGTTTTCAAACTCTCAGAAAGTCAAAAGTCACTCCTCTACAATATGACTACCAAATGTTAACCCTGCTCTGACATTAGGCACTTCAAAGTAGTAATTCTTGTCCCAGAATAAACTTAACTCAAATACTCCTACTTACATCTCCCACACAGACCGGGTCAAGTGTAGGCAGACGATAAATTGCAAGACTGTTTGGGTTGTCTCCACCTGTGGCCAGAAGGGTCCTTGAGGCATTGAGCTCAATGGCATGAATACCACATCCCTGCTGGTTCACCATGCCAGGTTCGCGATCTTTCAGAATAGGAATCTTGGTGATTTGACCAGTCTGGATATCTACTACAAACAACTGGGGAAGAAAAACAGGTGATGCAAGTCAAACAGATCAGAACAACAAGGTGATCAATTATGGCCCCTATGTTGAATTTACATACAAGCTGGAATCCATAAATGCTGCAAATACGGCTGAAGAATGTGTACATTTCTTCTTGAAACAGGTGAACAAACTTAATTATAGTGGGTTTTATTTCAATTGTCCCTTTTGGTATTCAAAGCAACTGAAGAAAGAAGGTTGTCATGGAAGCTTTCCCATTTAATAAAACTTTTGAATCTAATTTATCCTGTTCAATATTGCAACAGGACAACCTTGTTTTCCAGTTTCCCTGTATCACAGTGTGAAAGAGACCCACCACCAGCCAGAAAGCAAACCTGGGGGGCTTAGCCCAAGTCTCTGGCCTCCCAGATAAGATACTTACCATGAAGTTTTGGGTTTGACAAATTGATGATTTATAAATTCATATAACTGGAGTTTATTTTCTGGTGATGCGCACAGCTTAGTAACAAAACGTAGTACTGCCAGCATAAACACCTAAACAAGTTATCTATCTACATAATCCATCCTGCAAAAAGACTAGAAGTTGGAGCTCTATGTCACTCTTCCCTTGGCAGAAAAAGCAGTTATCAGAGTATCATAAAATGGTTTTGGTTGGATCTCTCAGATCAACCAAGCCACATGCCATGGGCAGAAACATGTCCTATTACACTGGGTTGCTTAAGGCACCATCCAATCTAGCTTGGAATGCTTCCAAGCTTGAGTCCTCTACAAACAAATGACTGCTCCTCCAGGGTCTGAAATTTCATTTGCAGTTCTTCATTTTGCATACAGGTGTTGTGCAGCACTTGAAATGTAGCTAAGTAGAAGGGAGGCACTCTTCACTTATCCCAAGCCTTATAACACAGTTCGCTGCCTGAAACAGGTGGCAGAAAGCAACACTCTGCCCTAAGCACTCCCCTGAAAATTAACACCTGCTCTGCAGAATCAGGACCAGTAATGACCTCTCCTCCTCCCTGTCTTTGCATATCCTCTTTTCCTCCTCAGTACTTCCTTCCAGCAGAAACACCCAATTCCCCATTCTCCTTCAGCTACCAAAAGGGGCAGGGGGAACCTAACAAAACAAAAACCAACACCACAAAACCAAACCCAAAACCAAACAAACGAGAAATCCCCACAACAGTTAAGTACCTAAGATTACAGTTCTCAACTGTCATCTGCAGGTCCTAAAGGTGACACGAAAAATGCTAATTAGGAAAACACATCCACACATCGGGATGTTCCCAGACTCAGGATAATCATGTTTCAGCTGTAAAAAATGTCATCATTTGAAAAGCATTTCAACATATATGAGGACTGAAGTTAAAAACCTTTCACATTCTCCAGTCTGACACCATGGTGTTACATCCTTGTGTGATACAAGATTAATAAAGACTCACTCTGGTGCTGAATTCCTTTAGCTATTCTCTAAATTAATTGAGCTAAAACAGTAATGAAGTTGAAATGTTGACTCATCAGATCCTCTTGTCTCTGCCCTGGATTGTCAACCTCCACATCACTTCCCTGTAAGTAGTTTCCCAATTATGACATTCTTAGAAGCAGCAAGAGGACATACATCATGCTTTCATCTGCTTGCAGCCCACTCTGATCCATCACCAGCCCTTGAACTGCTTTGTCATTTTCTCACTTTCCTCCTTTAGCTACAGAGTATTATAGCACCTGCTCTTAGGGTAAGAAACTGCACACAGATAAGGGACTGACTAGTTTTAGCTGCAAAGTTGTAAGCAGCAAGTTTTCTCCCTCCTACTTAAGGAGTCTAGTACACTGTAGGTAGTTTAGTGTTCCACCTCCCTAGAATACAATACCCAAGCACCTTCTGTGTATGCCAAGACTCCTGCATCACCTGGGGCAAGACAGAAAACTAGAAGCTCACACTTCCAAGCTACACAAGAGTGCCAAGAAATCTTCCCTTGAGACCCAGCAAAAAGAAGCCAAGGGAAGTCAAACAGTTAAGATGCCTCTAAAGCCTAAAGGAGGAATGCTGAGAAACAGGACAAGCACCCAGCTAATAACACAGAAAAACTGAGTACTGTTTTTAAAGTTTTAGTAACACTACAGTAAATCACCTACAAAAATACCTCCATGCTTTTAAGCAAGAACAGGTAAAAAAATCACAGCATATAATGACAAAGCTGAGTTTGAAAGAGAAGCTGCCCTGCTTCTTCCAAGAAAACTGGTACCTTTGTTACTCTTGTGTATCTGCAAATAACTCTAAAGCAGCCTGAACTCTTTTAAGAGTCTGGACAGAGTCTTGATAGCTGAACTACACATGTATTTTTTGCTTTACCTCAAGCAGGAGTACCTCCAGCTGTATAATTCTGTATAATAAGTACCTCCAGCTACTCATTATACAGAAATAAACACCCCCAAAACCTTTTCCTGGATGCAGTAAACTCACACCAACCCCTAAAACAGTGAACTCTGCATATTTGTCCCTTGATTTTAAGCTTTGCATGTAATTAATTTCTTCCTGCTAGTAAAACACGTGCATGTCAGCCATTGGTGTGCCAAATCACATTAGGATTAAGCAAACTGGGATTGCCTTGGCCATTTGCCACAAATCTAAGGACCATTCTTGAACTGTGAGAAACAGAGTAGACTCAGCTCTCAGATTCTCTGCAGGACAGCCTTGTCCTAACAAGCAAACAGGCTGGATGCTATGACAAAGCAAAGTCCATCTTTTCTTCTTCATTTTTTTTCCTTTTTTTTAGAAAAAATAAAAACCACAAACCAAAAACACAACCAATTTGGGTGTATACCTTGCAACAGTGTTATCGCTCAAAGATCAAGGCAAGCAGGCATGGCTAGGCACCAAAGCTGTCATACCCATGAATCTTCCTGATCTCACCCTACTTTTCACACCTCACCTGACTAGCTGTATGCTTTTTTTGCTTTGCAGAACTGGTGAGAAGTCACTCTGGCAAATGGCCCCAATACAGTTATTATATCCCCTTTTCAAACTGTTTATGACCAAGTTCATCAAGAAACTGCCCTACTCTAAGGAACTTCACTAATCACCTTCCCAAAAGTAACAACTGTGGCAGGGTATTGAGTACCTGAGGACCAGAGCATGAAGTGTAAAAATGTATTAATCTCATGCAATACTGACAGCAGAACTCTTTCCAATCTGCTTCTATTTTTGATCTGCCTGTCAGAGACAACAGTGTAAAGGGGGAATAAAACAATAAAGCTACCCATTCACTAAATAAGTCTCCTTGCCATGCATCCTTAATGGAAAGCAATGACTACACACAACAAAATTAAAAACAAGGCCTATGAAACGTCATTTCAAGGCAGTGAGTAGACTCACTCACTCTCCTCTGCTTTTCTTGCACACACAAGAGCAGGTGGACAAGCAGCCCTGGTTTTTAGTTGATTGTGAAAACCAATCAGAACAAAAAAAAAAAAGGGTGCTTCCCTGAGCTACACCATGGTTGTATTACAAAAGCAGGATGGACTTAGATTTACAAGGCACAAAGACCACGAATGAAAGAGATTCCTTAGCCTTCATGAAGAAGTGCTCATCATGATATGCTTTATGCCCCAGCTCTTCATATATTGCTCTCAGATATTACAGGGATGTTCTTATAACTCACACTAACATTTGGAAGAAACCCAACATAAACACACTGTCTTGCTAAAAACTGAGTCACTAATCAATCACAATGAGATTCCACAACTGGCTTAAGCCTATCTTTGACAATGTGGTTCCTCCTCACCCACCCAAACAACCTTGCAATCTTCATGTCAGGGCTAAGGTGCCAAATCAGCTGCCTTCAGTGAAAACTAGCTCTGCATGAAAACGAATCTGAATATAGAGCAGAAAGCTGATCAGGATAGCCCTCAACCCACATGTGCATCAACAAAAGTAAACAGGTGGGAACATCCCATTCTGCAACAGGAAAACTCCATTATCAACTGTAACTGGTCACAACGATTCCACTCTGACAAGCTGAAAAACTACATAATTGCTCTTCAAACATGTTTTTTGCTAACGAGATAGCAAAAGCAAGACAATGCTTACAGTGTCACTATACTAACACCACAGCTGGTCACACTGAGCAACAGCTTAATTTTGCCTAGTTCTCAGTCTTGCCTTTCATTTAGATTCCAAAACATCTCTTGTTTCCATGTTTATAAAACACTTGGCATAAGGTTCTTCCACTCTGTGGCAATACAGGTGTACTAAATATGTTAAGCCCCAAAGAAGCACGGGCTTGTTAAAGACTAAGCTATCAAACCGGCATGCCTCCTTTCCAGTGCTCATCTTAGCACTAAACCTAATCACAGATTGAACAGTAAAAGCAGGTAACAGCCTCACACATCCTCCTTGAAATGGTCCAAAATAAAGAGTCCAGAATGTAAAGAAATCATCTGAGAAGTGACCACAGGTAAGAGCATCCAGCAAGCTGAGTGATTCTGAATTCAAACTTTCAGAGACAAGACCATGCAACGAGGCACTCACTCCACCTTGCTGCAAAACTGAAGCAACAGTAGCTAATGGGCACATGCTTTGATGTTCACTGCTAAAATCACATTTGTCAGCTTGTGTCTTGCCCTCCGTGTTTAATTTCAGGAGGCTGGCAGACAGTTAACACATGTCAACAGATGGCAAAGGATGGAGAAGCGAGAGACTTTGCCAGCTAAAGGGCATCTCTACCACCCACACCATAACTGGCATGGAAATTACCTGACTCTGGAGACAGTCTAGTAATTTACACTCAGTTTTGGTCACTCGAATAGAGTTACAAACTGTAAGACCATGACTTGTCATTTCCTCCCTGGCATCGTAAATGAGCAGTTGTCTTGATTCTTCATTACATGTACAAAGGCAGAAGACAAATTAACTTGTGAAGCAAGTAAAAAAATAATTTCCCTATATAGAACCCACATTCATGGATGGAAGAATAACATTCTCACTACATTCCCCGAACTAAAATATTAAATTATAACTTCATGAGATGCACAGAACAGACAACACATCTCTTGAACAAATAAGTCTAAGAAACAAAAGCTGATGATTTACAGCAAAGGCATCCAAGGCAACATGTTAATCTACCAAAGAGAGAAAAATCTATCAGCTGTCATTCAGAAAGCAACTCATTAATGCCTTAGAAAAGCCACCTGAGAAACCAGAAGAGAGCATTCAGTAAGGAATTTTTAAACACAAACACACAAACATGCTTTATCAGTCCTGCCTGGAAAGGAAGAAAATAAGAAAACAAAACCAGGTAAACAAAAATATTAGATTTAATATTCTCCAGCAACTGGAAAATAATAAGCCCCTTGTATTTTGACAGTCATTTACAGATGTTGTGTTTTTTTCATCCTTAACTTCAGTTAGCAGAAGAATTACACCCCGGATAGAACTATGGGAACTAAAGAAGCTGCATGATTATTATTTGAAGGAATAGCTTTTTAGAAGCCATTTTATTAAGTTACTTAAGTAGCTGAAAAAAATAGTAACATTTCAACAATCTCAAGTTCATTGTTCTCATCATCAACTTGCCTCCTACCTAATTCAAAGTTTCTCCAAGAAGCCTGAACAAAAGACACTTATTACAAAAGATATTTTCTTCTGTGATTTATCAGTATTAGCCTTTGGTCATTTAAATACTGTGGTGATACACTCTAAGCCTCTGCACCTGTCAGAGGTTTGCCTGCTCACTCATTTGAATTTGAAAAACATTAAGAAGTTTGCTATATACTTGACCAAGGACATTCTTGCGAACATCCTGTCTCAGAAAATCTCAGGTGATTAGGTTTGAATTGTTAAACAAACATTTTTATAGGTTTTATACTTCTAAATCTACCAGGAAAACCCAACTCAAACAAAAAATCCATGCACGTTTAAGAAGCACAAATATCTGGTTCACATACAGCCAACTGTGAGCACCGGGGTCCACTGCAGAACAATAAAGCTATTTCAGGTATGCAAGTTAGTTACCCAAAATAAACCAAGAAATTACAATCTTCATCAAAAAATAGTAATTTCAAGAAGTTCATTAAAGAGAGGGGGTGAAACACTGGTAAAGATTGCCCAAGGATGTTGTGGATGCTTCCCCTGGGTGGTGTTCAAGGCTAGGCTGGATGAGGCCTTGAGCAACCTGTTCTGGGGGTAGGTGTCCCTGCCTATGGTGGGGGTTGGAACCAGATAATCTGTGAGGTTCCTTCCAACCTAAACCATTCTATGATACTAATTTCTAGAGACCTCTTTCATGCTGCTAGCAACCAATACTGTCAAGTGACCAAATGCAAATCTACTCCTCTATGAAATCAGTGTATTTTTGTTTTGTTATTAGAAATAGTGAATCCTTCTGGCACAGCATAGCTAAGGGTAGTTTATAGATTAAATGCTAAAAGTTTGCAGTGTCATATTCAAGCTTTGATTAAAATAACTGCAATGGTTTATATTTTTTGTGTTGTATGAACTTTGATTACATGCAACTCCAATGCAGCAAAACCCATTACAGTGAACCCATTAGCGCTTTAGATTTACTCCCAACTTACATACCACAGCTTCGGTATATGACAATTGACAAAAGGAGTTCTTCTTCATTAATTCACATGCTCAGGTGAGAGAAAAATCTCAGAATTAAGACTGCAGAGTTTAAATACTCATTCAAATGTGATCAGAAAGCAACCAAGCTAAAACCATTGCAGCATTCATAATTCATATACAACCTTTCACAATGTTGAAGTGACATCTTTCGCCACCATTGTATTTTGCCTAATATTAGATGAGATCCAACTGAAATGCTGAGTATAGCTATAGAAGTTCAGACCTTGTTGCAGTGTGTGCAGTGGGAACAACAACATGGCTGAATCCCTGTTCAGTTCTGTGACTGTATGCTTCCAAACAATTTTCTGCAAGGTTGCGTTAACAACTCACTTGCCCATTTATCTTTGCTGCAGCAGCACTGAAACTACAGAAGTTACAGAACACAGCAAAACCATTACAGCTTTATAAAACATGCAGTCCTCTTGCTAGAGTAAGCAAGATTTTTGAAAGCTTCTGTTTCACCAGGAGTTTGTCTCCTGTAAGTTGTTCCCTGAACAGTGCTGGTTGCTAACAGACCACGACTTCACATGAACATACGTGGAGAAAAAAAGGCAGAAAGGTTCTCTTTCAGGCTTATTCCTGTTAGAAAGCCTCCTTTGTCTACATAGTTATGTTCCTCCTCTTAAGATTGACAGATGAAAGCCTCCCACTGGTCAACTATGAATAATAACAGTATATTTGAAATTAAAAAAAACAAACCCACTGCCCTTTGCAAGTTAGATCATTGAGCATGGCTTTGGTGCAAAAAACGAAAAAACAGAAAATCTTCAGGCAAAGAAGCAGTCACATCAACTGAGATACTTTGAGATTTACGGGCTGACTGATCTCTACATTCCTCACAACATTTCACTCATTTCTGTGGTACAAACCAACTTGCCAAGAATAAATTTTATGTTTTGCACTAATTTGACCAGAACTACATATGTGAAATTGCAACCTCATCAACTAAAGTAGGGATACTAACTGTGGTAGAGAAATTACCACCTAAGAAACATGACGCCCTCCATTTATTAATCCCATATGACATTATTTTAATATCCTCCTATGTTTCAAATACAAATCATCACTTTGAGTCTGAAAACAACACATATAAAAAAAGTACACAAACAAGTAATTTGAACACTAGAGTGAAAAGTTACAGACTTCATAAGCAAAGAATAATCCTGCCAGGCATGAAAGTGATCATCTAGCAATAATGCTGTTCATTAACTTTCCATTTGCAGGACAAGATTATCTGACCTCATTGCTGCTCTCCCTCCCACAAGCATACATAAATATTTCTGTGCAGATTAGACAGATGCTGCATTCAGGTACTGGCCTATTCATGTTAGCAACCACCTGCACAGTACCATGTTTTCAGACTACAGAGGCATCAGGCAGCACTACCTTCATTTAAAAATAATTATGAGATTTTGCCTATTACTTCTTATTATTTCCTTTGGTAGTCCACATACTTCAATTACAGAAAGCATAATTTTGGGATAGGGGTGGAATAATTAAGAGAGGAAACAGAGAGGTAGCACTTACTGTGTTGCATTTTGTCCCGCATACCACTTGCCGGTGGTTCAGCCACTGTGAGGCAAACACTTTATTAAGTGTTCCGAGGTGAAACTCTCTCTCTTTCAGGAGGTTGGGTAGCTGCTCGGCGGCATATCCATGCAACACACGGCGATAGCTAGACTCATTCTGCATCCTGATTTCTCTACCTTTCAGGTAGTACACCATAGACCTTTTCACTGGAGTCGGTCTTCTCTTTTTGCGAGCATGGTGATTCCATGCACACTGCAGAAAATAAAAGATAGACATTCCATACTTAGGTAAAGGACTCGTACAAACTTAAGTCACAACTCTTCCAACTCAGAGATATTCACATCAAAATACCAAAGTCTTCCGAACTACCCGTGGAGTACCATACACAAAGATTAACTTAAAAATACTGATACAGCCTCCAGTAACATAAAATCAAACATAACTACTGAAGAAGTAAGACTGCAACGACTTTCAAACAGTCCGCACCGGTTCGGCACCGCTGACATATCAGATGCTTGCAGAAACAAGAGGAAACTGAAGACTTTCATAAGGAGAGGGCAGTCTCGACAGTCCCCACTGTGAACCCGACAGGTTTGGGGTTACGACGCGAAAGCCTCCCGATACCGACCTCATCGCTTCTCGGTCTGAGGTGGCCCCGCTGCATCGCTCAGCCCGGGGATGGCGGTGACCCGGCTGTTTTGGGCCAAACGGCTGAAGCCAACGCTCCGGGCAGAGCGCGTGGAAGAGTGGCAGAAACCCGGGAAAGTACCCGGCACCCCCAGCTTATGGGCCAGGGGAGTGAGATGCTGCTGCTGCTGCTTGGTGTATCGCACAGAGCCAACTCCCACCACTGGGCTGAGGACTACTCTTCGCCATCCCCATATCTTCGCCAGGCACCATGACGCCCCTTGCTCTCCTTCCCCGCCCCTATCAGGCATCGGGACACGGTAACCCCTGTCAAGGGTCACCTCTTTCCCCAGGCATTGGCTCATTCCTCCCGCCCCTGTAAGAGGGACAAGGGTTTCCCTCCCACACCCCACCACACACCTGCCTCTGCCCTCTTTGCCTACCTGCTCCCCTTCGAGCCCCACGGGCCCCAAGGCGGCAGCCGCCGCCTTCCGCTTCCTGCTAACTGTTTTCCGGGGCATAGTAGAAGGAGGAGAAGGAAGAGGAGAAGAGGCCGAGAGCCCGGCCCGAGCCCCACATGGAGCAGAAGGGGTATGCGGCCGTCGGAGGACGGGGCATATAAATGCGGGAAGCTGGGCCCGGTCACTCTCCGGCGCAGGCCCGGCCGACCGCGCTTCACGACATTTCCCGTTCCTTAACGACAGAGGAGTCCCAGCTTTACGGCAGCTCCCCCACCCGGACCAGAAGCCTCATTTCCTAGCAACCGGGCGGAGAGCTGCCCTGCCCCCTTTGCGGTTGCCGTGGCAGCGGGGCGGCGCCCCCAGCCGGCTGGCGAGGCCGGTCTGACGGCTTCCTAGTGCCTCGATGTCAGCGCTGGGAGGGGCGTGGGCTGTGTGTCTTCCGTGTTCATTTGTTTTTGAACGAGGGAAACTTGAGACTGGAGGGAGAAGCGTGCGGCTAGCAGGTAGCTTGGCTTTATCCTCCGCTTCCCGAATGATTACAGGGGTCGGGCGCACGGTTTTTGGTCCAGGCGTGTAGTGGAACGTTCATAGAACCATAGAATGCTTGTGGTTCAAAACCATCTAGTCCAGTGTCCCCACAGTGGGCGGGGACATCTTCAACTAGTTCAGGTTGCTCAGAGCTTATCTAAACTGGCCTCGAATGCCTTCAGGGATGGGGCTTCTGCCACCTCTCTGGGCAGCCTGTGCCAATGTTTCACTACCTGTCACGTGGGTAATTTGGCAGAAGTTAAACCCCTTTGTGTTCCAGCTGGTGCTGGGTGCGGCCGATCTTAACTCCTGATTGATGCCCATTTGGACTTTTAGTGTGACTAACTTTACATCCTCGGGAACAGAATTAAGACTCGAAATGGAATCAAGTGCCTAAAGGGGTTTATTTGACAGACTGAAAGTAACTACCGCGGTGGTCGAGCGGTGATGACGCAAACATGGGGCGGAAGCGGGGCCAGGCAGGACGGCAGCTCTCTGTCCTTTTCGGCAGCAGTCTTTCTCTTTCGGTGTCAGGCGCACGCCACGGCAGCGAGGCAGGTAACGCACGCAGGTAGCGGCTCCCCACGGCAGGCAAGTACGGCAGATAGCTACCGCCCCCTCAGCAGACGGTTCTCAAGCAGGTCTCTAAGCAGGTTTCAAGCGACACCCCAGGCAATCTCCAAGAAGGTCTTTATGTCTCTCAAGCAGTCCTCTAAGCAGACTTTTGTAGTTTCATACCTTGCCGCCAAGCAGTTGCCAACTACCCTGATTGGCCAGCGGAGCGCGCGCCTAAAGCCATCTCTATGTCTTCAAAGCCTGCCCCTGCCTCCAGGTGTTTCAGCAGCCTTCTCCGCCAGGGAGTCCCCACGGTCCTAAGTCCCACCACGGCTGTCTCCCGAGTTCAAAGCTCCTTATTTCAACTTGAGCTCAAGTGCCAAACTGCCGTATACCAAACGATTATCCCTACAATTCTCCCAACGATGCTGAGCTACATACGTATTTCCGTTCCCATACACTACCCTTGCGGGGAAAAAAACATGTTCCTTGTACCTGGTCTAGATCTACCATCTTTTAGTTTAAAAACAGTACCCCTTGTCCTGTCACAACAAGTCTTTAAAAGATCACAGAATAACAGAAATTATAGGAGTTGGAAGTGACTTCGAAGATCATCTAGTCCAACCCTTCTGCCAGAGAAAGTCAGGTAGAGCAGGTCACACAGGAACACCTCCTGGTGGGGTTTCAATGTCTCCAAAGAAAGAGACTCTGCGACTTCTCCAGGTAGCCTGTTCCTGTGTTCTGTTACCCTCAAAGTGAAAAAGTTTTGTCTCATGTTCACGTGGAACCTCCTATGCTCCAGCTTGCACCCATTGCCCCTTGTGCTGTCAGTGGACATCACTGAGAAGAGTCTGGCTCCCTCTTCCTGAAACTTACTCTTTACATATTTATGAATACTAATGAAATCACCCCTCAGTCTCCTCCAAGCTAAAGAGACACAGCTCCCTCAGCCTTTCCGCAGAGGGGAGACCATGTCTATCTTTCTTGTAAGCCCCCTTTAAACACCGAAAGGCTGCAGTAAATTCTTTCCAGAGCCTTCTTTACTCTGCGCTGAACAACATCAACTCTTCCAACCTCTTTTTTTTTTTTTTTTTTTTTTTNTTTTTTTTTTTTTTTTTTTTCCATAGGAGAGGTGTTACAGCCTGCTATCATTTTTGTGGCCCTCTTCTGGACTCACTTGAGCAGGTCTTTCCTGTGCCAAAGACTCTGGAGCTGGATGCAGTACTGCAGGTGAGATCTTACCACAAATGTTGAAGTGCTCCATTCCACCGCTTTAAAATTGTTTTAATGGAGGCACGCTTTTCCTTATGCCTGCATGGCTTATGTGCACTTTTTCCTGTGCTTAGAGACGCAAAAACTAAAATAACCCAAAACCAGTCATTTTGTGACTTTCACAGTATCACAGTATCACAGTATAGCAAGGTTGGAAGAGACCTCAAAGATCATACAGTCCACCCCACTACCCCAGACCTCAAGACTAGACCATGGCACCAAGTGCCACATCCAAGCGTGCCTTGAACATCTCCAGGGACGGTGACTCCACCCCCTCCCTGGGCAGCCCATTCCAGTGGGGAATGACTTTGCAGAGGAAAGGACAAGAAGAAAACAGAGCAACACTTGAAGGGTGTGTAGACCACAAAATGTTGTTTCCTGATTACCCGAAACCTTCTGGTTTCTCAAGTCACATGAAATTAGTAAATATGCGATTTTCTGGATAGAAGACACATTTCTTTTATACCATTTTTGGGGTGTCTTTTCACCTAGAAAACCTCAAAGTTAAGAGTACTGAAAAGCCAAAACTATAAAACGACCTCACAGCTTTCCAGCTTCCCCTAAGGATAAAAAGCCCAAGGGATAATTGTCAGATTTCTTCCATGATTTACCATAATACTCATCTCCACATCCTCACACACATACATCTCATTCTTGCATTTTGGACTAATTCCCTGCATTTCAGACCAAGGTCCTCTGAAAAGGATGAAAACCCACTGCCAAACCTGCTTTTGGGAATCCAAGCACCATGCTCTGGTGCACTGGGTGGGAATATGCTCTCAACTGTGTCTTGTGAGGGCAAGCATTGGGGTGGTCGCTCAGACAAGGGGCTGAAGTGTTTAGTGTGAAATGTATATACTTCACTGCTTTCATCCAGCTCCTGGGAGAACCAGCCGCTGTGAATAGCTGGGAGTGAGATGGGATTTGCTGGAGGAGACTCGGGCAGGGCCAGAGCCGAGGACAGGACTGTGGCTGAGCTAGAGGCTGGTGCAAGTGCAGTGTCGGGGGAAAGCGCAGAGGCATTGACAGGGAAAAAGGGGCAGGGACAAGGGAAGAGGAAGGGGCAGGGGAAGGGACAAGAGCCAGAGTAGGGGGAGAGGCAGAAGCGGTAGCAGGGGAAGGAGCAGAACTAAGAGTAAGAGCAAGAGCCCAGCCAGGGCAGGGGCAAGAGTAGGGGCCGGGGCCGGTACACGAGAAGGGACAGGAGTAGGAGTAGGGGCAGGAGCACGGGAAACGGAAGGAGTAGGTGAAGGGGCCGGAGCCGAGGAAGGAGGAAGAGCCAGTAGCCAGAGCTTTGGAACGAGGATGAGTAGGAGCTTAAGCAAGGATAGAGGCAGTCCCAGCCGCCGCCACATACGGCGGAAGGGGGCGTGACTGTCCGCCCCACCCCTCTCTCCCTGTGTTGACGTCACCGCGAGCACCTCCCGATTGGGCCGACGGGGGGCAGGTGACCTGGCGGCGTGACGCCAGCGCGTCGCCGGGGAAGCGAGGCGGAGGGCAGGTAGACAAGATGGCGTCTCCCGGTTGGGGGGCCAGAGGTGGTAACGCAGGGCAGGTTTCGTAGGGGCAGGTGGTGAGCAGTGACGCGGGAACAGTCGGAGCCGTTATCCAGGGGCCGCAAGGCGCCGCGCAGGTAACGAGCCGGACGGGTAGGGGTACTGTTTTTTCTTGTGGTGGGGCCTGGGCAGGAGCCGCTCTCTTGCGCTCTCCGCCCCGCCGTCGGGCCCGAACTTTGCTGCCGCTTCTCGTCGTCCTGGGCGAGGGACTTTTCGCGCCTCCGTCGTGATTCAGCAGATATGTAGTGCATGCGGGGTGACTGTGGGGCCGCTGGCGTCCGGTGGCGGGGCGGGGAGGGAGTCACAAACCGGGGAGCCGCTCCCCCGGCCACGAAGAGGAGAGATCTTGTGGGCATTGTTCAGCTTGCGGCTTGCTCCGCCTTCACGGCGTCTGTTTAATGGCGATGAGAACCTGCACCGTCAGCTTAGGCGGACGGGCACCCGTGGCTCGGGCTTGGGCTGGACCTGCGGAGTAGAGAAGGTCAGACAGGTAGGGTGATACTCGTTTTCCTACAGTCTCCTACTTCGTGGTAGCTTCAGGCACTGCCTGAGTCAAAGAAATACTTTTCTGGTTAATAACTCAATACATTTCTAAAAAATGTTGAAATCTGAGTAAACGATTAGTGTCCATGATATTTCAAAGTAAGTTCTTCCTTTAATAAATCTTACATGGTGGAGTAGGTGTGTGGCTTTTGCCAAGCTTGCCTTCAGGTAATCTAATTATTGACTGTTGTGGTGTAAGACTCATCTTCCCTATGCCTGTTGTGACTTTAGATTTCAACAGCATTCACGCTTTGGTTGTGTTTTCTTATAGGCTGAAGAGCCAAAGTCGTAGCCCTCTACATCTCTGTTCATGCTTGTTACCTGTTCCTGAATCCTTTTCAGTTAGCTATTCTTCTGAGATATAGACATATCATGGATGTATACACTAGTTTAAGGATACTTCGATTCTGTAGTTCCTGACTTCATGATAAATATTTGTGTTCTGTTTAGTTCTGTGTATACTAGAAGTAAAACATGTAAAGCTTTTGTGAAACGATATAGTATAATTTAAGAACTGTTTTAGTGAGTTTATCTCAAAATCTATTATTCTAAAGGGAAAGTTAAGACTGTAAGCTTTTTTTTTTTTTTTTCCTAAATTAGCAAAAGAAATTACAGTAGATGGAATTGAGTAGTCATTTGTGGTTTTATTTCCTGCAATACTTTTAAAAATGGTAACGGGAAAAAGAAGTAGTCGTCCAGATATCCTATGACGTTGATGCTGTCTCATTAGAACAGAGAGATAAGCAGATGTACTCTGACACTTGGCTGTGCCATCCTGCTATACAGCTGCCATCCTGGACTTAGTGAAAATGCATTCATGTCAGACTTAAGCACTCTGAGGTGGATATTCCTAAATGATAACGGAATATTGGCCAAGTTAAGGAACAACTGAGTTGTAACTGATGATGTAACTTCAGTGGCTGTGCTGCTTACAGAAGGCACACTGCTTCTCACCGCCTGTTACAGTGTTAAGAGGCTTTTGTACGAGTTTGATGAGGGGTATCTTACTCATACTGTGATCTAGGGGGTGTTAAGGAAAAAGAGGAAGACGCAATACTGTAATTAACCAGACCTCTTCTCACCTCAATTCCCTTTTTGGGATCAAAGCATGGGGCTTTCTGCTCTTGTGCAGCCATTCTGTTGGCTTCTTCAGGCCGACCTTGTGTACCTGGGATCTTTGCTCTGCAACAGCATTTTCATGGGAGAAGTGGAAAAAAACCGTTTTGGCTTCTGCCTCTCCTTTTGTCCAGTACTGTGTATGTAGCTGTGTGCGTGATAGCCACAGGGAGGGCAATAGAGCACCAATTATTCAAGCCCTCATACAGGAGAGTTAGACTGCAGTTCTGCTGCTTAATGACGTCAGTTTTTTGTATATATAATTCAAAAGTGGCAGTGATGCTTTAGATCACTGCAGTTGGAGGATCTAAACCTTTTAGGCAAAAATCTAACGTGTTGTTTTTAAAGTTTTGCAAGCTGGTGGTTTTAGTCTCAGAAACAAAACCAAAAGTGATTCCACTTTCCTGGCCAGCTGTATCTGGCCTTCAAGTTCAGTACTTTTTTCTCTGTGAGTGCACTGTGGGACGAAGGACAGTGGGGAAGAAATGGCTTCTAAGATTAGACATTCTACATAAGTCAGGTATAAGCTGAAACAAATGTATTAGAAACTTGAAAGGAAAACCAAGGAAGTCTCAGGTATAAGATATGTAAATGAATAAATCCTAGTTTAAAGAGTTTAATTTCAGAGTATCTTAAGAGTGTAAAGAATATGCCGGTCAGCTGGGAGATACACTTTATGTTGATAGATAGAAACTTGTCAAAAAACATGGAAGAGCCTCTTCTCCATTGTTTATATGGTATTTTGCAGTGCCCAGTACTTGTTATCCTAGAGACAAACATCTTTAACTATGGAATAGGAGTCAGGCTTCTGGATCGATCCAGAAGACCACCTTATCTTAAAGCTCTATCATACTGGCAGTTAGCATTGTTTTGCTTGGTGCTGGTGTACAAATGCTGTAATACCACAGAAGGCATCCCCCTCTTTCACTGAAGGTACCACCTTTCCTGATGCTTCCACAGACTTTAAGGATTGATACTTCAGGATATACAATACTGTTGCCAGTGTCTAGTCCCTGTATCATTCAGGTTTCTGATCTCAGCCTGTTCAAGCGTTTTACACTTGGTGTGAGGTTGAATATTTTGATGAAGTGATAAAAGTCTGAGGAATTTAGTTTTACTTACTAGGCAGGACTTCAGTCCAGCCTTCTCTGGCAATTTGTTTCTAACATAATGACTTCCATTCTTTTCAGTCATAAATTCCAGAGCTTCAGCTGTCATGTTACAGGGATCTCTATCTAAAGGGCATTACTATTTAAAATTGATCAGTGCAATTCAGATCAATGTAGTGTAGAAAGGGTCTGGTGGAGCTGTAACTGAAAAGCTCTATAAGAAGCTTTTGAAAACTGTTGTTTGAAGGAGGGCAAAGAAGGGTTGTTTACAAATTATAAATACCTTTCTTGTTTGAAAAACTCTTCTCTGGTTTCTCTTCCCAGTATTGTCTGCTTGCTCTGATAACTAGGGCGGCAGTGCTATTGATCTTACAGCATTTACCACTCTACAGTTGATCATTGGGGTTGCAGTTGATGGATCAAGCCTGAGCTCAAAGTTTTTCTGCATTAGCTACCTAGGTAGTTAATCCACTGTGGTATGCCAGTGCATTGCTTAATGCTTTGACCCTCTGACTTGGTTTGAATAAGCTCATGTTCTGTGTCCCTAATGACCTTCTGCAGTCACTGTGGTCTTGTGTTGAGGTCTCTAAGAGAAGGTGAGAATTGGAGATTTTCATTCTCATAAATGATCAAGCTTACTCCAAATTTTTGTTTGCATGGGGAAGATGTTTTTTTTAATTGTTAAGAAAACTATCTTTTCCTGTGATTGAGAAATTTCAAAAGAGCAGCTTGTATGGCCAGACTTGGTGGTGGGTTTTATTGTTTGGTTTTGTTTTCTCTTTGAAGGCTACAAGGTCTTTTTAGAATCCTTTAAGCTTGCAATGTACTTGAAATGCAGAGTATATAGAAGAGGGATCAGAGTATTGTTGCTCTGACTTAGATTTAAATCTTGTTTTCTAGAAAGGAAAGCAGAGTGTTCTAAAATACTGTGCTGCATTAGTAGTGTTACAGTTCCTGACTGACTGGCTTCAAATGGAAATTCTGAACTTCTATTTACTCAGCTATCTTTTGTGTCAGAAAAATCTTACACCAGAGGAGTGTTTTAAGTGGGTACTTCAGAAGAACATGAGTCCCATCCAAGCAGTCAGCTCATCAGCTCGAGGATGGTCTGAATACAAATATACTCAAGCTACTTAGCTATTGATAGTTGGTATATAATGGAGACTAGTAATAAAGAGTTGTGAGCTCATAGTCTAGTCTGTGTTGCTGGAGATCAGCATTCATGGTGAAGCTACCTACTAGGTTATCAGAAAGATTTAATTTAAGCACCTTCCTAGTCTGTATGTTTATGCTTACACTTGACATCTCTGGGGTAGACGCAGATGAAGCTGTGAGTGAAATGCCTAGTGAGATTTATTCCTTCAGTTTGGAAAGTTGGACTTCTAGGAATATGCGTGTTACTGTGCTATGTCAAGTGTTAGCACTGTACTTAATGTAGACTCAGAGGTGTGCTTATATGTTCCACCTGATTTGCCTCTTCAGTTCAAAGTCTAAAATAAAACTATATTCCTGGTTCATAAACACTGCAAAGTAATTGTTAAAGCATGTGTATTTCCTTTTCTGATACAGCAGAGCCACACTGGGATCCACCCTAATGACTAATAGTATCATGTGGTGTCTTTGTACAGTAATGTGTAGTAATTCAAAATAGAAATAGAGGAGACACACGTAGTGGGGAAAGGAGTTTACGTGAATAAAATCACCATTAATCATCTGGAATAAAATTATGTATGGAAAAAAAAAAAGATAGAAAAGCTTTATGCTGCATACCTTCTGAGTAGAAAAAAAATACTGTTAATCATTTAGTTAAGTATTAGGTCACTGCAAGTAGTTTTTCAGTCCATTTGATTCCTTGCTAGAAAAAAAGCTGAAAGATTACTGAATTTCATTTCACTTAGTGTTTTCATAACAGTATGAAAAGAAGGTGGTGGGTTTTTTCTTTTTTTTTCATTGTGCTTTTCATAAACTACCTGTAGGTTCTTTATTGGGAAGAAGGGGAATGAGTAAGTTACTCCCCTAAATCAAATGTGAGTTGGAGTTTTGCAAACAAATGGGTGGAAAATTATGGTGCTATGCACTTGAGGGGGTAATGAACCATAAAAATTTTGGAAGGCAGATTGCTGTGTTACATAGATCTCAGCTCCTTATAGACCTAGATTTGTTAATGGAGCTGTAATTTTATCAGTGGTAGATGGCTGTCGGGGTTCTATACTGTCAGTTACTTTTACAAGAAAGCATGTAACTATTTGAAATATCATCTTCCAGATACTATTCTGAGAATTAATTTAAAGAAGATGTTTCGGTAAAAAAAAAAAAAGAAGTATTTATCAAGTTTTAATTAGCCAAATATTTGTGTTACCCTTTTAATCTGAAGGATTGTCAGACTTTGATTTTGACGGGGGAGGAGATGAATTTCAGGACTCCTACATACCATAAGGACTCTTGAGCTTGTGGAAATGCAAAATGCAATTCCTTTACAGCACTGAACTCTCTGTGAAAGAACAATCACTAGATTCTGCTTGTGTCTTAGTAGTGGAGAATTTCAAAGTCCATATGGTTACAGGCTTCCTTCTTGTTTGTAGACAGTTTAATACACGATTTCTCTTGTCTTACCAGAAAACCTTTGGTAGCTGCTAAAGTGCTTGTAATGTGTTTCTAGACCACTAAACACCTGTGCTTAGTAAGTGTCATGGTTTGGGAGTTACCCGCCCCACACTTTATAAAATAACACAGACTAGATTCAGCTGGCTGGAAGTTAAGGAATGAAGCTCTGTTTACAGCTTAGCACAACATACAAGCAGATATCTACACAATATACATGAATATTTACAGAAATATACAAGTTAAAGGTAATACAGAAACACAACACCCTTCCCAGAAATCAGAGACCCCAGGAGGGGCTTCCAACCACCCTTCCACCTTCTCCCCACCCTTATACCTTACCCCCAGGGTTTGGCTTATGGGCAAGATGAGTTTGGAGGATGGGCCGGGGGGGTTAGAAGGAAAGTGGTTAGTTAGGTTACTCAGCAGAGAGGAAAAGGCAGAAAAGCTAGATAGCCCCAGAGTGTCTGCGCCTGAGTGTCTTATCTTTGTTTTGTATTCTTTTCTTATCCATCTCAGAAAGCCTATGAGTGAAGTAGACATCACCATTGTTTTTCTTTTCTCAGCCAATATAATATAATATAATTTTCTCCATTAAAATATTCCAATTAACCTGAAACCAGCACAGCACAGAAGATACATGNTAAAAATCCAAAGCAATTATATTATTTTATACTATATATATGTATATAATATAGTATATAGTATATATACACACTATATAGTGTGTGTGTTTATATATATAAATAAAAATAATACAGTATATAGTGTATATAGATAAGATGCAAAATAAATTAAGGTAGACAAAGGTGAAAACGTTGAATGCGAGGTGGTCTAAGCTGTTTTTGGAGATGGGAACAAACTCCAGAACGCAAGTGTGGTTGAAAGAATGTCTGTCACATCTGTTTGTGTGGTATGATGTCATCCTTTTCATACCTCAGCTTCCATGTTGCTTGTGCAGGTAGTGTGTGATTCTGAAGATATGTCTGTCTCTTGGCATGTTCTGTATGTGTAATGTGGAGAGGAGAAGCTGGGAACGTGACTGTTGTGAGGTTGTGGGGCAGTCTCATTCAGTTGTAAGACAGCTTCATCAGTCTATCCTTATTTCTGAGTCTTGAGAGAAAGATGGTAATACGTCTCTGAGGGCTTCATTAGTTATTCATTGCTTTAAGTGTTTCAGAGGTTGCATTCATTACTGTAGCTACTGAAGAAATGTCTGTTTTCCAGGAAGACTGTTCATACCATTGAATAAGACTGGATATATGGTGTATAATAGAATTGCAGACTTAAGAACTTAAAGTAGTTACTTAGAAATAAAGTTTGGACTAAGTCAAATTTCTTGCCAATCCAGTGGAACATCGTTAAGGGAGGGCTTTTATAGTAAGGTGAAAACCTGAATAGGAGTGATTTGTTAGAGAAGATAGGGAGGCCAAAGATATTTATCAAAACTTTAGACAATAAAATGAGATTCTTAGGATACCTTTGTATTTGGGTATTCAGGAAATGCAAGTTCTCTTCTGGCTTTATTGCTGACTGAGCTGGATGGCTGCAAGTAGACTGCTTCAGCTTTGTGCCCTGTTCTCCACACCTGCAAGAAAGGAGTAGTTTTGCTGCAGGTTAAGTTCCTTGAATACTATTTTAATGTCTCTTACAATACTAGGCAGTGCTGAGGGTGTAAGGGAATTTTTAACTTTCCACTCAGGTAATGAATGCAGAGTTCTGTGTATGTGTGTAAGAGTGTTCTGTTCCTGTCATTATGAATATCCTGAATATCATCTGACAGCAGAGTCTGTTGCTGCTTTTTTTTTTTCTATTTTCCGTTCCATTTGAGCACGAAACTCTAGTTCAGTCTTCATAAACTCTTGTCATTGGGAGGCTTGTAATTGTGTGTGTCTGTCACTCCCAGGACCTTGCAAGTTTCTGAATTTTGCTCTGAATTTTCGTAACAGGTCATTCTGTTTATAGTGTAGTAGTTTATAGGCTTCCAGTCTACACTGATCCATAAACTCATCTGCTCCAAATGTTAAGTCCAAATGTACCATTACAGTACTGGGAGGACATACTGAGTTAGTGTCTTAGAGAGAAAACAGACCTTAACACCTTGTTTTTGAGGTGAGTGGGTACAAATTATTTTATTCAGGATCAATTGGAATTAAGGTAGATGAGTGCAGAGGTTATTTTCTGATGTGCAGATACAATAGTATCTTGTCTGACTGTAGCTGGTGACTGTGGGATAGCAGGGAGGGAGGAATTTGACACCTGTGGTACTATTTCTGAATTACCTAAAGGTGAGCATAGCAGCTGCAGCATCCTTGAAAGTTACATCTCGGGGATTGGGGAGTTCTACTTTCTTTCTTAGTGGGTGAGGATTGTCTGTATGCTTGTGTATTTTAACTGCCAGTAACCTTCGCTGCACACAAGAAAAATTAACCTTGTTTAAAAGATGTACTGACTTCTAACCCTACTGCTGTGGTTACCAATCCTGAATTTTGCAGTCTGCTGTTGGACTACAGGCTGAAGCTGTTTTGTTTAAACAATCCTAAGGAAAGGAACATTAGCTGTTCTGGTGCTCCAAAAACAAGTGATTCCAAGTAAGGCATTTCTGTTCAGGACTGGAATGTGCTGCCTTCAGGTTGTGTCAGCCAATGAAGTGTTGTACTATATAACACAGCATGCAGCTGTTGTACTTGCTGTATTCTGTTTTTGTAATATATCCAGTGTGAGGACAATCTCAATTTGAATTCTTTGCTCAAAGATAAATGTCTACTTTTCTACACTAGACAAGCTTGCTCAAGATTAACAACTTCCCAGGTTCTCAATTCAATTCTGGAAGTATACTTAGTGTAGGTACTGTGACTTTGCAGATGTTTGCTGCTGTTTTTATGTGTCAGAGTATTTTATTTTTCTTTTTTTGAACAGCTAGCAGTAATACTTCTGTTCCTGTGTGTTTTTGAAGAGCAGAACTTAATATTTGCTACCAAAGTCTTCTCTAAAGTTAACAAGCATTTTAAAGAAAAATTGTGTTGTAACCATTCACTTGAAAACTGCTTCCTGCTCTTAATGCTTCATTATGTACCATTTCCATGTTTAATTAAAACAAGTGAAATGTTCTGATTTAAAATATGAATTCTGGTAGTGGAATTTAATTCTGTGTTGACTAATGATAGTGCTTCCTATCCAGGTCATCTTTTCAATGCAGTCATACAGTCCTGTTTGAACTAGATAGGGAAAAAAGATGAAAGCAGGATCAACTGATAATACACCTAGAGGTGAAATAGATTTTGTTCTTGGTTAGGCATTATAGAAGTGGGATATTTTAATTTGCTGGATTATTTTTTCTTCATTTCAGTTTGGTTTCTTCCTTCTGTTGAGTTAATCTGGGAAGGAATGTGTCCCTGCTGAGACCTCAGCTCAGACAACTTGTCTGTTTTGTCCTTCAGTACAGCAAAATCTGTCCCCTTTTCAGACATATGTTTCTGTATAGGCTTATTTTCTTGTCTCAGTCTTGATGAGAATGGCTGGATGAAGACAAGTACTTGTTGGCTTACTGGGAGTGATGCAGGAATTAAGGACAAAATTAGCTAGCATTGGAAGCTAAAACTACCAGTGATGTGTTGATGGGTGGAATAAGATGGGGCAAAAAAAAAAAAAATCAAGTGAGCGTGTAAAGAATGTCAATCTGTAGCATCCAAGATGGAGTTCACACTTCTGACATTATTTCTGTCAGGACAAAGGTAAACCAACCTTATGAGGTGTATTTTGAAAGCTGGGAAGGTCTGAGATGTGTGCGTTCTATGTTGTCACTGCAGAACAGTACTTTGGGTAATGCACTGCTCCAGATAGAGCTGTGCATTTTAGTAGTAGAAAGGTTTTAGAGCTTTGCTTTTGTGTTTATCAAAGTGTATATTTGATGAAAGGGCAGCATGCAGTGAATAGAGATGTTTCCTGGAAAAACAGGGAACAGTGAGAGATGAAAGTGGAAGAGATTTGATGTAGATTGGATATAATGAAGACATATTTTTACAGTAAGTGTGGTGAGATACCGAAGTTGCTTAGAGAAGTTGTGGAGGCCTTACCATTTGAGGTGTTCGAGGCCAAGTTGGATGGGGCTTTGTGAAACCTGAAAAAGTAAAATACATGCCTGACTGTGGCAGGGGAGTGAACTAGATGATCTTCAAAGGTCCCTTACAACCTATTCCATGATTGGTGGCTTCAAAATTAGGTGAATTTGCATGGAACTTGCATTCACAGATTGTAGGAGGCTCTTCTAGTTGAGAGAAGTGAGGTATGCTAGTGGAAAACAAGGGCTTTGGATGGCTGAAAGTTCAGTGGTTTTAACTGAATTATGGGAAAAATCTTTATGGCATTGAATAAGACCGTTAGTGGCATTTATGTGTGTTTGAACTTCTTGGACTGAGGGTGCAATCAGTATTTGAAGTAGTGTCTCCCACACCAAGTTCGAGGTTTTAGTGTGTAGGACAGCAGAGTTGTTTGTAGGTGGGGATAGTTAATTTAACAGGCTGTATTTTCTGTCAGTACTGTACTCAGTTTTGCTGGGAAAATATTAAATCCATGTTGAGAATGGGTAGTGCTTGTAACCCTTGTATAAGAGGAAGAATTGACAAATGTATAGTAGTCTAACACTGATCCCATTATTCTTGTACAATGCAGTAGACATTTATTTTGGCTGAGTTCATATATCTGAAATGACAAATGATGTTTGGCCTGATAACAGGTTTTATTTTTTCAGTTTAAAACTTTCGTCCAGCTTGATTTCTTGCTAGATGGTTTTTGTCTGCTCTGTTAAAGAATTCTATACACACTCGTATTTCATTAAGTTTCTAACCAGAAGCGTAACTATCAAGAAAGATTACAATTTCTCTCCTGAGCTTTATAAAGGAAAAGGTTATTGTGTAGCTTAATTTGGATTGGATCGTTTTAGTCATTTATCACTTCAGTGTGTTCAAATTGTTAAATTCTGGTTAATCTATTTTTATCAAAATAACCACTTTCTGCAATTAAATATTGTGCATCAGTATTGGAAGTAGGTCCTGGTATGGTCAACAGAGCTGAACTTGTTCCTAGGCAATACAAAATCAGCTACAACTATCTTGGTCAAAGAGCCTAAGAAAAACCTCAAAACTGTATAGATTCTGTTATTTTTTTGATTAAAAATGGGATGTTCTGATTAATGGCAAAAGCTAGCTTGCTGTGTTCCCAAAGTGTTGGCAGCACTTTGGGAACCTTTGTCTAGCTTTCCTCATTCATAACTAGGACAAGTCTGAAGTATTAATAATATCCAAGTACTTCAGAGTCAGCTTGTTACAGATTGAAGTATCACTGCAACAAAGAGAGCAGCATTTTAATTAGCTCATGCTGCTCTGGGTTCCTGACATGCATTTTAGAAGAGCAGGATATTCCACTGTTCATATATCTTTATACCAAAAGAACAGAATAAGTGGGGTATTTGGTTTTTTTTGAAGCTAGCAGCTTTGCGTAGTTAGCTTTTCATTTCAGAAAGGTCATACTGAAATACTAACTTTTTTCAAAGTGTTAGAATTAGCTAGAAAAGCTAATGCATGTACCTGTCTCTAACTAGTGCTAAGATTACTCCTAAAGATTTGACTCACTTGCAATAGCATGAAATCCTGTGCTAATTAGATCGAACCATCTAAAATTGTTAAGAATTGCTAAATATTTTTCATCTGACTGTTTTCAGCTCTCAGAAGTGGTAGCTATTTGCTACTCAAAAGTTAGATATAGTAGAATAGTTGATAAAAGCAGTTGCTCNTCTTTGTTTAGCTAACTTGGGTAACCATCACTAGCAGGAGCTACACTTCAAAATTCCCATCTGCTCTCAGAGTTGACAAAGCCTGAGCTATCCTTTGTTTGCAGTTCTTGGAAGTCAGAGCAGTCTTAGACGTTAGCTGCAAATGGTTTTCTCCTTCTGACAGGACTCTCCGGTCTGGAAAGAGTTCAGTTTTAAAAGGTCTCTCGTTTACTGCAAGTGTTAAATATGAACTTGGAATAGATGCATTTTCTGTACTCTTGTTTGGCCCATCAGTCTCTGGCCAAAGGAAGAGCTTGCCTTGATCTGCCTTGACCATGGGACTTAAAAGTATGTCTGTAGGTAATTTTCAGGTTTCTTATGTGCTGTCCTGTGAAACTTGTAATTCAGGAGGCTTGGGTAGTGTATAAGCTTCAACTTCTTTTGAAAACTTGTACGATGATAAGTGATTCAGTGAGTGAAAATCTGGTGCAATCATTAGTGTGCTGTATTTCCTCAGACATTGTTGAGATTTCCCTTATTTCTGAATGAAATACATGGCGAATTACCTTACATCCCTTGAAAAAGAGGAATAGAGCTGTCTTTTTAACATCCTGAAGGTCTTAACCATCCCAAATAATATGCACTTAAAAAAGCTTTAACTTTACAGTTGTAAAGTCTTTAAAGAACAAATTTGGACAAGAAGGTAGCTGTGTGACTAGAAATGTCTAATATTAATGCAGTGAATCTGTAGAGAACAGAGCAAGAGATGCCAAGCTTTTCTGAGAGCCTGTGGAAGAGCTGTCTTCCACTTCCCATTGATTGATTGGATACTGAAGCAGAAGGTCTAATTGCTCACTGTGTCACATTAAGCAACGGCACAATCTGAAGAATCAATTTCTCCTAATGTTTGTTGCTGCTAGGAAGATGCTATCCGACATCTGTGCGTAAAGCCTTGTAATGGGTGTTACTGCCATCGCTGGAGTGTCGTCTCGTAATCCAATAATGTGATTTGTACACAGAACTACTCTTCAGGGGCTCTTTACTCCTCCTTCCTACTCATGTATTCTGAAAATGTTTTTTAAAGGCCCATTTTAGTGCAGATTTTAGGGTGATGTCATCTGTTTGTAGGCTGCAGTAAATGAAAATGGAATCTGTACTGTACTAAACTTCTATAATCAACTTTTTTACTGTCAGAGATCTGTTTCCTAGCAGTGATTTGACACTTGCATTAGTAGGAAACTTTGATATGAAAATTTTAGCTTTTGTTCTCAACAGGCACTGCCAGCTTCTAGTTTTGTTTTATGAGGCTATATACAGAATCCTTATGTTGGCTGTTATCTTTTACTTGCACTAAACCAAGTAGTTACGGTGAGAACTTAAACCACTATCTAAATCTGGAATACCTGTGATGTGTTAGAAAATTAGTCACATGAATCAAACTATTCTTCAGTTCCTCAGTGTAAAGTTAGTAGATCATTAATGTAATATAGGGAGAATTTTTTTTTTTTTGGCCATATGTAGTTTTCTGAGTGAATGGATGCACCCTCAGTTCTGTGTATATATATAAAATACACAATATGTGTATTAACAAGCAAAATGGAAGTTGAGAGGTCAGGTCTTTCTTTTTCTGTACTGATTTGATTATGGTTGACAGTTGGAGGTATTTGGCTTTCATCTGGCCTGTAATAAGTACATTTCTCCTTTATCTGAGTCTTAGGTGGGAGTTACTTCAGAGAATTCATGTGATCTGGAGTCTACATACTCACACCCCAAAACGAAGATTGTAGCAACAAGTTCGTCTTGACAGATAGTAAAATTGGCTCCTTGTTGTCTGGCAGCACAGCTAAGTAGTCATTCAGGTTTAAGTAGTTACCTGCCAGGTGTATTGTCTTGGTCATCTCGGCTGTCACTTCAAGCCTTTTCAGCTTCTCATCTGTCTCTTTGTGCTGGTTGTTTCTGTCATAATTTTTATCTCGTCAATTCACTGTTTCTTCGTCTTCAGGTTATAGGGTTTTTCGTTATTGGGGTGGGTTTTTCAGAGTTGTTTTCTTTTGTTGGTTGGTTTGTTTTATTTGGCTTTGTTGTTGGGGTTGTTTCCCTGTTTCCGCATGCCCTTCGATCATCATTCTGAGGTCCTGGGCTCTGCTATACTCTGTTCCTCTGGCTGAAAGATATTAAGACACTTACTGTGTCAGTGAAAAAGGATCACATATGCAGGAAGGGAAGAGCTCACATCGTGTTGCTTCAGTGCTGCCAGTGTTTTAAGTTCACTTAGCTATTAGGCACATGTAGCCTTGATCCTCTCTTCAGAGGATTAGCCAGAACCAAGGNAATTTAGGACTTCTGGTACTGCCTTATGAGATTATTGTAGCCCTTATTGGTGGTATGAGTGCTGTATCATCATTTCTCACTCTTCCCTTGAATGTAGGAGTTGCACAGTGTATTTATATTCTCCTAAGGTTTATCATGCAAATGTCTGTCTTGTATCTTGTGAAGGAGAAGGTAGTCCTTCTAGTTTCTAAGTGATGTTTTAGCTTACAGATGAATGACAGTGGTTTTCAGAAGCACAAAAGGTGTAGAGTCATGGATTACTTCCCCCTTCCTGCCCCCCCCCTCCCCCCCGCGCCTCTTTGTTTAGCTAACTTGGGTAACCATCACTAGCAGGAGCTACACTTCAAAATTCCCATCTGCTCTCAGAGTTGACAAAGCCTGAGCTATCCTTTGTTTGCAGTTCTTGGAAGTCAGAGCAGTCTTAGAC
>WBNM01019614.1:60526-74945 GCA_013399055.1 Ramphastos sulfuratus
AGGTTAGTAAATCATTAAGTTATTATAGGGAGAATTTTTTTTTTTTGGCCATATGTAGTTTTCTGAGTGAATGGATGCACCCTCAGTTCTGTGTATATATATAAAATACACAATATGTGTATTAACAAGCAAAATGGAAGTTGAGAGGTCAGGTCTTTCTTTTTCTGTACTGATTTGATTATGGTTGACAGTTGGAGGTATTTGGCTTTCATCTGGCCTGTAATAAGTACATTTCTCCTTTATCTGAGTCTTAGGTGGGAGTTACTTCAGAGAATTCATGTGATCTGGAGTCTACATACTCACACCCCAAAACGAAGATTGTAGCAACAAGTTCGTCTTGACAGATAGTAAAATTGGCTCCTTGTTGTCTGGCAGCACAGCTAAGTAGTCATTCAGGTTTAAGTAGTTACCTGCCAGGTGTATTGTCTTGGTCATCTCGGCTGTCACTTCAAGCCTTTTCAGCTTCTCATCTGTCTCTTTGTGCTGGTTGTTTCTGTCATAATTTTTATCTCGTCAATTCACTGTTTCTTCGTCTTCAGGTTATAGGGTTTTTCGTTATTGGGGTGGGTTTTTCAGAGTTGTTTTCTTTTGTTGGTTGGTTTGTTTTATTTGGCTTTGTTGTTGGGGTTGTTTCCCTGTTTCCGCATGCCCTTCGATCATCATTCTGAGGTCCTGGGCTCTGCTATACTCTGTTCCTCTGGCTGAAAGATATTAAGACACTTACTGTGTCAGTGAAAAAGGATCACATATGCAGGAAGGGAAGAGCTCACATCGTGTTGCTTCAGTGCTGCCAGTGTTTTAAGTTCACTTAGCTATTAGGCACATGTAGCCTTGATCCTCTCTTCAGAGGATTAGCCAGAACCAAGGATGAGGGACTAGGTCTGTGGAGGTCTACATTAATAGAAGAGAGCTTGCAAGTGGCTGTAGGAAAACCGTGTAGTACTATGCAACTGAATTGTTTCCGTACCCCAGAAAGGTGTTTAAAAATGATACATGCATTACAGAGTATGTCTGTTGTCAATTTAAAGTGTGCAGTAAAGCATCAGACGAAAATTTTTTCCTCCATGTGCCATTACCACAGTTGCTCTTTGCATCTTGTTTCACGATGTGTTGATCAAAGGAAACAGTGTTAGGGCTGCAGTTGCCTTTCAGCTAGTTTTCAGTAAGGCTCTGGGAGCAAACCCCTTTAACTTCAAAAAGAGCGGCAGCAAAGGTAAGCAAATCTTTACCGCACAGCATAATGGCTGTGACTAAGCAAATATGATTCAGATACTGTATAGTAGCTACATCAGTAGCTTTCTGAGTGGCTACAATTTTTTTTTCAGCCAGTGAGACAGCAACAGCAAGATGCTTGTAACAATGGTCTCTCAATAGCCTATCAAATCTGATTAGTAGTAAGACGCTATTTTAATTAAACACTCTTTGGACAGGAGATGACAAAGTATGGTTGGCAGTCTGTGTTACTGTGTGCCATACTTAGCAATTCTTGGTTGCTGACAGTGCTTTCTGCAGTAGTGGTGTCTTAAGTGCACACTCACAGTGTTTCAGGAGGAGCTATTGTGATTTAGACTCAAATATCTCAGTCTGCATTGTGACCCTCTCCCTGAGAAATGGTTCATTTCATGATTAGCTTGCTACTGACAGCTTTAGTTAGTTCTGTAGTTAAAACAAGGTGTTGCATGTGGCAGAAGAACAGTTTTTCCCACTGCATCTTGAAGTTAATGCAGATGCCTAGGATTTTAGTACAGGATTGCCAACAAAATCAAGATACTTAGTGCTTATGCAGCTGCAAAGCTTCCTGGATGCTAGATAGGTACATTGCTGCTGTTGTCTCTGGTGCAGATCAATAGTGTTGTGATAGCATAGTGTTCAGTTACCTGAGATCATTGTGTGAGATGGTGTGGATATGCCCTTGAGTGACCACCTGGAAAGGGTATATAAATTATCATTCTAAAACCAATACATTTCAATTTTCTTCTCAGTGTCCTCTGTCAGTACAGTCTGGAGTAAGCTGCTTCTGGGGAATGGTGAGGTAGACTGCATGAACTATTGCCTGCAGATAACTGGTGCTGGCACCGTGAGAACTTCCTTGTGAGCTGAGTTGCCAAAGTTATTCTTCTCACGGAAAGTTTTGCAATCCTATAGAAAAAGAGCACTTGCTTTTCAGTCTGAGATAGCAACTAGAGCTCAGAAGGAAGTGTGTAGAGGCATGTCCCTGATTTAGCTCTGCTGATGAACAGCCAGTAATATGTGCTTGCAGGCAATGTATCACAGTCCCCAGTGACATACAGAGGACTGATGGGTTATGTGAAGGATATGTGATTTCACGTGAGGCTTGTCATTTTTAGCAAGAACAGATCAAGTTGACATCTTAATTGCTACTCTCCTACAGAGGACCTAGCAATGTAGCAGCGTGTCTGACATATGACGCTGCACCTTTCAGACCCAGATATTTCATGTGCTGTAGTTTGCAGCCTGCTCTCCTCCCCTCCAACACTGGACTGGTAAAGCCCATTGAGTTCTAGTAGTTGACATGCCATGTCAGCTACAGGTGGTCTTGTGGCTTTGCCCTTGACAGCCCTCCTCAGACAGCAGACTTGGCACTGTTTCACCTTCTTATGTCTTTGAAGCCTCAATATTTTGTAAGCTTCTGAGAAGCAGTTGCCCATTAGTGCCAAAACCAGTTCTCTGGCTTAGTGGAGTAGTTTTCAATGTAATAAAATGGTGAGTGAGTTAGTGAGACATGCTGAGGAGAACTGGACAAACATTAAGCAGAATGACGTGAGGCTTTTGTGTACAGGGTTGCCCAGCATGACTCACTTCCCCATAGTCTAGCATCTGTTCACTGTTTCATGAAGTCTAGCTGCATGTGGGGTAATTTTTGCACAGCTTTAGCCACATATTGAAAGGTACCTTTACACAGCAAAAGATACTTTCCTGAAGTACTTGAAACTGACTCTCCCAGACTCCAGTCATGTCACCACCTACCAGGAGGAATAGCTAAACTGTTTATTCCTTGCTATATGACACCTTTTGTTTAAATTAGCATTTGCAGTTGGAAGGGACAGTGGAAACAGTGAGGGATAAGAGTTAGACCTCAAATGAGGAATGATGGTGTTGAATGTTTGGTCTGCTCAAGTTTTGCTTTGAGCACTGTGTGCTGCTGGTGGGAGTGTACCAGATAACTTGATGTTTTTGATGAATATATACAGGCTATGAGACATTTCAGTCTTCTAGAAGACTTCAGAAACAAAGGGAAACTGATTCTTTGTTGTGCATGTCAAAGGAAGACTTACAAATTCAGTTATTTGAAGAATTACGCTGTAGTGTCTCGAGACAGATCTGTCAACGTACTTCTAAACTAGCAAAATGTGATATTGAATTCATTGTAAGCTTCCTGGAGTATGATTTTAGCTGACTACTAATTAGACAGCTAATTCTATCTTAACTGTTTTCTTCAGAACAGACCTGCTTTGTATTAGAAGCTGGCTGGGTATTTCTCTGTTTAACATCTTGACCATGTAGAGTTTGCATCTAAATTCCAGAAGTTCTTAGTAAAGTTGTGGGCAGCACATGAGCTCTCTTGCTAGCATTGTTTTCTTGTGTGTATCAGAAAATATCTTCCTAATGGCTCCATTTATTTCATATGTGTGGTGTTACCTGCACACCACCCAGTGTGTCTAGACAAGTGCCACACTGACTGACTGATTGCTAAATATGATCGTATCCCTGTTTAGAGCAGCAAAGATTAAACTGAAGTGGATCATTGTGATGTTTTCAGTAGGAAGGGCTCTTCTTAACACCAGGGAAGGCAGTGTGCGCTCCATGGGGCTTGGACAGGGTTACCTCTGAGCACGATGATTTGGAATTCTCTGCCTTTCTGATTCATCTTGCCTGCTTCTTGGATGTTTTTTTTTATCTTCGTTTTGCTATTTAGATTGTCAGGCCATGGGCTAAGTTGTCTGCTTTATCACTTGTCAGAGCTATAAAATAAGTTTGGATATCTTTCTTGGGAACAGGATAAGCAGCAAGTGTGTGCAAAGTGTCCCACAATCTAGAGATAACACTCTCTAGAACTGCATAGGTTCAAGCTGTACTATGTGTATAAAGATGTTAAAACTGTTAAATGTTTTGCAGGTTCTAAATGGCTTCTAAGAAGTTGGGATCTGACTCTCATGGTAAGTGGAATTTGACATTGTTGTCTTTTCAGTAAGATGAGTCCTCCTATTGCTCCTGACTAACTTCCCAGCCTAGACAGTCCATAAGGCCTGAAGTGTTTAGTCTTTGAATGTTTTTTTGTTAGGAATGAATTGTCTTGGCTTCCTCCTTGCATAGTTGCTTGCTGATGCTGTGCTGCTCTTTGATTAAACTGAAATGCAGCCTGTGACTCTTTTCGTGACAGAGTATCTTCCCCTTTCCTCCCCCCATTCCTCTTCAAAATCAAAGCTGAAGTTGTGATATTGATCTGGTGTTTGTGAAGGTGGACACTAGATCTGTAGCTACTTCCTATGGAAGTCAGATGAGAAATTGGATTAAAAGCGAAGATTTTAATATATCATTAAGCTATGCTTGCTTTTCTTGCTCAGTTACTCTATTTTTTTTTTTCCTAAATTGGACTTAATTGGTTCAGCAGAGAAGTGAAGAAGATACTATCATGTTCATTTGAGATGCATAGTGTTATGCAGATGATTGACGTAATAAAAATGACTTATTTTTATTTAGGCTTATCCTTTAGAAAATGAGGTGTAGTTTCAGAGCATTCATGTTTCTGTGGAACATTGAAGTTCAGTTTATTGTGCATAATATAGTTTCTTCTAATTAGTAATCGTTAAAGGTAGTACTGGGAGGTTCATCTGAAATTTCTAGCGTGATTTTTTTCATGCTGTAGAAACTACTGCTTTTAGAAATGTGGCCTTGATCTTCGCCTGGACACTGACAGAGTACTGTTTCTCAGGAGCAGTGAAGCAACTTCCTTGGCTTATTATGTCTTAAATCAACAGGGCAGTTGTTTTAGTCATTTCCAGGATTATTAAGAATTAATCCTACTAAGTGAATTTTGGCTTCCTGTAAAGCATTTAGCATAACAGCTACCTTCAGCTCAGTGTCTCTGCCAGGCTGATTAAATTGATCAATGTAATTATATATTTCTTGACCTTGTTATTGAGCTGTTTATTAGACTGTTGTTGAATCACAGAATGGTTGAGGTTGGAAGGGACCTTTGGAGGTAATCGTGTCCAAACCCTCTGCTTAAGTGGGGTCACCCAGAATAGGTTGCTCAGGAGGACCATGTTCAGAGGGAGATGAAGATCAGAACAGCAGGTATGAGTGGAGAGAGAGGAACCTTTTTCTTGTCTGGAAGGGTATTCTCAGCATACACCTGCAACTGTGCCTGATCATGAAACTTCAAATGCTCTCCTGTCATTTGAATAATTGGAAGCACAAGCTAGTGATTAGGGGAATCTAGAAACACAGCTCTCATCTGTTGGAGATAGTGTGAATTATACCAAATGCAGCATGTTAATATTGTGGTTGTGTTGTCACTGTCGCTATAGAACCCAAAAGCTTTTAGCTGTTAATTTCTGAAAAACATGTGTGGTTTGTGTGACCGCAAAAACTTAAGTTCAACTTTGGTTTTAAAACTTCCCCATTCATAACTGGTAGCTGGTTCTATCTATTCCATTTCGCCACCAAAATGAAAGACAGTTCTGTGAGTTGTCCAGTGATTTCCACATTACATTGAAGTGGAGAGAAATCTTATTTTGATTAGTTCCTTGGTCCAGGAATATCACATACTGCACAGAGCCAGAGATCAGACTGACAGGTAGTTTTGCCAAGGCCATTCTGGGAAGTTACATGGTCTGCTTTTAACTGTTAAAAGGATGAAGTGGCAAACAGCTGTATTAAATAACAGTTCAAGAAAGCCTTGAATTGCTACACTTGAACATGTGAAACAACAGCTTGTATAATATTTTCCATACGTAGGTTTTACTTTTTGCTTTAGGCTTTGCCCTTTAAAACAATTTGCACCCATCACTGTGTTAAGGCAGAAGATCAATCCGTTTATGAGAACAACAGCATTCTTGGCTTTCTGGATCATATTTTAACTGCACTAAACTGCACTGTTCTGATAGGGTTGAAGCAAAGTGTATATTGTGTGTATCAGTGTTTTGCCTCAAAGAGACTCTTTTGCCATCAAATGTCCTAAAACACTTGGTGTATTTCTTAGCATGTGCTTGCAGATTTTTGTGTCAGGCTCATATTCAAGATGAGGTTATAGCAGTAGTCATTATTAAAAAAATCACTACACTGGGAAGACATTAGAAGGTTTTTATTCTGTAATCTAGTTTTTGAGGTTAAACTGGCAGCTATCAGTGCAGCAAAGGCTGCCACAGTTACTCTTTCTGTGTAAGCAAACACTTCAGCATATCCAGGTTGTCAGATTGCCAGCTTAAATAGAATTTGTATGCTGTGTTGTAAGTAGTGGTGTTAGTGGCCAGTGAGGTGCTGTCTGGACGTTGTGCTGTGTGATGCACGAATGTGTGTTTCTTAGTAAGGATCAGTGAAAATGCTATTAAATTGCCTGGAGACTGTTTTCATCCTGATGGTGAAGGTGGAATGTAGGTTATTCAGCTCGATGATTTCAAAGCTAGAGGAAATGCCACCTGTGTCCTACCAGGACTCTAGGACCAGTGCATGGGTGGTGTATAATATGAGAGCTCAAATGATGATGGCGCATAAACGTGGAACTCCAAATTAGCCGGATGTTCCTGTTTTTGAAAACTGCTTATCCTTTTTGAGCCTGTGGCTGCCTTGTTGTAGATGAGTCAACAGTGCAAGAACACAAACAGTACTTAAACTGTCATCTGGGTATGAAAATGGGTCAGATAAAAATGGCAAGTCACAGCTCACTGAGTGAGAGGTTAGTCACTGAGCACTGTCTTAGATGTTGACACTAATGTCTCTTTCAGTCTGCAGAACAACTCAAGGTGAAGTTACAAATGAGTGCTAGAGAAGCAAATCATAGTTAAACACAAACAGAAGCCTTGCCTGTAATTCCAGTAGCTTGGACTAGTGCTCCAAGAGACCCCTTTTTGGTTAATTAGGAATCTGAGGGCAATTCATATTGTGGGTTTTCTGATGCTTCTTCAGAGCAGTTCAAGGAAAACAAGCTTATAGTCTGTCTTCCTGGAGGCGGTTAAGATGTAAGTGATTCTACCTCATGAGTTTGCAAGATGTCTGAAGAATGTTGTCCTAAACCAGCTAATTAAATAAGTAAGTGATAGATATAAATGACAGGTGGAGTACCATAAAATAGATCTGTGACCTCTCATTGGAGTGATCACAAATCAGATAGATGATTGAATTAGATAGCCTCTTTCAGAAATCAGAAGTGCTGTGCATAAATAGTCTTGAGAGATTTCGCTGTGTTTGAACTGGAGTGCCTAGACTTTGGGCCACTTTGCTCTTGTGACTGCTTCTGTCCAAATGTTATTTCCTGCTTGCATGCCAAAACTTGGATTTTAGTTTATCTTAGCTGCACTAAGGCTGGGTCATTTTAGAGCCTGTTTTGAATGTGCAAAAGACAATAATCCTTTTTACAGAGATGTAACAGAATACAATGTTTAGGAAAACCACAGCTTTCAGTTGTATAGGCATAGTCTTGTCACAAGGAAAGCCAAGATACTGGGTGTATTGACTTCCAACATCTGTTCAGTTATTGGATTGTTTTGTTATTTGGTTTTGTAACTAGTTACAGGCTAGGACGTTAAAAGGACAAACCAAAAAACAACGAAACCCCAAGTATATTACCCTCTGCCCCCAAAAAACCCCACGCCAAACCACAACACAAACCCAAAACCCCAAACAAAACAAAAAATGAGGCAATGAAGTCCAAACAATTTGAATGTGTTTCTGATCAAACGACTTTCTTTGTACGGAATCACCTGGTGTAATTTGGCCAGCAGAGATAAAGTTACTCTCAAATATGTGAGTCTTAATTGAATGCATTGAACTCATAAGTTTTCTTTCTGATATGATTTCTACCTTTGATCTTAGGGCCCTTCAGTTACCTTGATGATGTCCCATTTAAGATAGGAGACAAATTTAAAACCCCAGCGAAGGTTGGATTACCCATTGGTTTCTGCCTGCCCGATTCTTCTCACATTGTCCAAGAAGCCCAGGTAAGACACATGTTTTGCTTTTCTGTTCTCTTCCCCTTCATCCTTGGCTTTTAATGTACTGCAAATTGCGAGTAGTCACAGTTAGAATGTATAGAAAAGAAATACGATAGGCTGTCCAGAAAAGCTTCTGCTTCTGATTGCTTTTGAAAGCCTAATAATATATATTTTAGTATATCTACTTGAAAAAAAAAAACAGTGCTTTTGTGAAATATAGTCAGGGTATCCTTTAGATCCTGTAACTATTTGAGTGTTGTTTTAAAGGGGGAAATTGCCAAGAACTGATGCATACGTGCTTTGGCATCTTTGTAAAATCTTGTTTGAGGCTAATAAGTGTTTCTATGACTGTATTTTATGGTTTCTCACAATAGTGTGATGAAGAAATAAATATCCATTTCTTGGTTTTGGTGCACTAATGATTGAGAATTCTTTTCCTGCTGTTGGACAAAGGTGTTAGAGCTTGGTCTGGGTGGCTCCCAGGTCTTTGAGGAGCATGTCTTTGTTACCATAAGCTGTTGGGAGCATAAAACCAATTGCTTTAGCATGACTGTTCCAAATCTATTCTCCAAATGCAGATTGTGATGTAGGAAATCTAATTGAACTATGTTTTCTTGTTTGGATCCATGGCATTTCTTGATCAGTCCCAAGTGATGATTATTTCTGCTTCAGCTGTGACAGACTGATGTAGATGGTTCTGCCTGTTTGGTTGTGGCTTCCTGTTGTTTGAGTTCTGTTTAGTTTCTTTTTTTTTTCTTTCCTGTGTATTATCCTCTTACCTTACATTATGGCATTTTCATTATAACCATTAAATCATTACCTAATTATCCTAATACATACATTTCCACACAGTGAAACTGGTGTGGGAGAGCTAAAGGAGACTGATGTCTTGTTGTTGGCTTCATTGTTCCGTCTCCATTTTCCTGCTGAGCTGAGGGTCAAATACAGTATACCCAGTGGGACTGCAATGTCTGCAATAATATGATGTGACAATGTAAACAGTGCATTTTGCAGTGCAGTTTCACTTTTTTACAGCTGTACTGAGAGCCATTAAAGAAATGCAAGGAAGCTAAGTTCACCAAAACCACATGTTTTCATATAAATACCTCCTGTTTAGAACATAAAAATACATGGCTTTGGTCAGTTCTGGCTGTAAGACTCTGTTCATAAACACACACAAAACTATGATAGCAAAGAATGTGTAATGCCCAGCATTTCCATCAGTGAGTCATTTTCAAAGTCACCTTGCTGATGAATTGTGTATCACACCTCTTGGAGTCTTGGGAAAAAAATATTAACACAATTGAGACAGCAATTATCCAGGATCTCACTGGGGCCTGCTATAGGATGGGTTATGGTGCAACACATTGTGAGTCCCAGAAGAGCCTAGAAGAGGTCTAGCAAACCTTGCTGCTTGTTGCTGTTTAGAGCTGGGAATTTGTACAACCTAGCAGTCCCATGGCAAGAACACTCTCTGTTTATTTATGTGCCATTATCCTGATGAGGATATCTTACGACTTCTTGTCTTGACTACACCTGAACTTAGCTTCTAGGCCGTGTCCTCTGAATCTGTTCTGATTTAAAGAGCATTTGGAGCTTCATAAAACATTCTTTCTAAGATATTAAAGCTTTAATAAGTAGATTTAGTCTGTTTAGAATTTTGTCCTCTCAGCCAGGCTGCTCCAATAACCAGTAAACTGGTGGTGGGTAGCTTACAAATGCCTTCCTGTGCTAACTTGGTCCTGAAAGAGCTGAAATGCGAAATGAGAAAACTTGTGGGATTCCTGTCATGACAGTAAATGCATCAGAATCTGCTATTGCAGGTGCAGTATACATGGCTTTGGCTGGTGATCCACTGGCACTGGGGCAATAATACCAATACCTCTTAAACTAGGAAGTGTAAAACTCCAATATCTCAAGTCCCTTTTAGGGGCAACTGAATAATGCCATATTGGTCTTCAGGTGCAAAAATACTCTGCCATAGTCTTGAATGAGTTGTGGAGCTTGTGGGTAGGGTCCATTGTTGTCACATCTGTGTATGATTTCTAGTAATCGCTGTTAGAATTTCTCTTGCTACATCCTTCTTGTGAGTGGAGAGGGTATGACACTGATCTTGGGATCATCAGTAGTTCTAAAGCAAAACTTAAAGTAGGAAGGAGGCTAAATGTGATGGTCTAATCCAGACTACAGCCAGGTTTTGCCTGCAGAAAGAACTGCTTTTGGTATCTTGTAGCTTTGTCAGTCTGTAGGCTACAAGAGAAACTGGGGAAAAAAAGAAGCCTGTGTTAATTCACATACCTCTTGTTCTGTGTTACTTACATTACTTCTAGATTAGTGGCTGTAATCCTTAAAAATTTCTTCCCTTTTCTTTTCCACTTCTCAGTATGACTTCTCACTGGAAAAGAAAACAATTGAGTGGGCTGAAGATATCAAAAAAATTGAAGCTGCCCAGAGAGAAGCTGAGCGCAAGGCAGAAGAAGCACTAGCAAACTCAAAGGTGGCTCCAGAGGACAGCAACAAAGCGGGATTCTCAGAGGGACCTTGCCCTGAGGCTATGCCTCCTCCTATTAACCCCATCCTTGCTAGCTTGCAGCACAATAGTATTCTTACTCCTACGCCTGCAAACAGCAGCTGTGTCAAGCAAAAGGTTCTCAGTCCACCTCGTCCAAAAGCAGACTTCAACCCAGCTGATTTTGAATGTGAAGAAGATCCGTTTGACAAACTGGAATTAAAAACTATTGATGATAAGGAAGAATTAAAAAATATTCTTGAAATCCATGTTGGTACTACTGGGCCAATTGTTGCTCAGCTGTTAGATAATACTTTGCCCAAAGGAGGGTCTGAATCTGTGTTGCAAGAGGAAGAAGTTCTGGCATCCATAGAAAGGGCTGCGTTGGACTTCAAGCCCCTTCACAAACCCAATGGCTTTATCACTTTACCACAGTTGGGAAACTGTGAAAAGATGTCCTTGTCTTCCAAAGTGTCCCTGTCTCCTATCACTTCAGTGAGCAATATCAAGTCTCTATCTTTTCCTAAACTTGACTCCGATGAGTGTGATCAAAAGTCGTCGAAGCTCACAAACACTTTCCATAGCACTACCTGTCTCCGCAATGGCACTTTGCTCAGCTCCCTGCAGACTTGTGCTCAGAGTAAGGCTACTGAACTGAATGGACACCATACAGTTGGTCTTTCTGCTCTAAATGAGGACATGAGTGGCATGGAGACATCAACATCATCCACTTCATCCAGACTGCCTTCCCTGGCTGTGTCAACAGTTTGTACAGAGGAATCATCTCAAAGCACAGTGACTATGGTAAATATGCAGTGGGTAAGAAATGGGGTTGCTGGGGAGATGTGGAGGTAAACGTTTCTTCTAAAATGCCCTGGGGTTAGTTTTGTTTAATGAGAATCATGTGTAGATCCTCTTAATTTACAAAGCAAATTGATCAATCCATCAGGACTTCATACTGTCAGTTCTGAACTTCAGATTACTACTCTACAGTTTTCCCCCAAAATCTGATATATTTAGACCAGTTCTGTTGATTTTTCTCTTTCAGCTTTTCTGCTTTTTTGTTCATAGTTAGATACGTACCTTTGAGCCTAGCATGTAAGATATCTTTGTAAAGTTCTGCATTTTGTCTTAACACAACTGAGATAGATTCTGATATGCTATAGAGTTTTGAGTTAAGTCTTTTTACAGATTTGTACTTCAGCTTGCTTATTTATTTGCTGGAAGTAATGGTGAATGCAGGAATAGAAGCAATAATAGATTGAAAAACACAGATGTGCTTAACTATTCAGGAAAAAAACAAATGTCTGCAGTTGACCTGGAGGTGAAATATTTGGGTTTTTTAAATTAATTTTCTTACTGAGATTCTTTTAAAATCTAATGGAAGCAAATTATGGTGATTTGAAGTGTACCCTCTTCTTTGTGAAGCAGGGTAGCAGGATTGCTTGGTGGATACCAAAACCAGTCATGCAGGTCATCTCAGTTCACTGATGTTGCAGATGGTTGCTGTACAGGTCTGAGACAGGAAGTTGACACTTTATTTCCTCAAATTTGCAGCAAATTCTAAAATTACTTTGAGGACACAACTTCACACCAGCTGTTGTCTTTGCTTCTGTGAGTAACAGCATACATGGAGTGATCTTGTAGGCTTCTTTACAAAGAATTTAAGATCTGGACGTGGATACTCAGAAAGCTTAATGAAAGTTATGCAGTCAAATCTTCTAGCTGGTTCTGAAGTCATGTGGTTTCTTCTGTCTGATGTAAGCAGTGGTTCTGTGGCCTTACTGGCTTACTGTAGGTTTTTGTGTGACACCAGGTGCTCTGAAACAAGTGACATTGCTTATCTCCTTTCACTTCTCTTCAGGCTTAGGTAAATGGACTGTTAATTGCAAAATACATGTTCTGACAGCTAGTCCGTTTGTCAGAGCACAGCAGAGCAGCTGTTTATTGATGGCTGGAACAAATTTAATATATTAAATATCATTAGGAGCAGCAGTGTTGTGAGCAGCTGCTCACGGCTACAGATCACAAGTTTGGGAGGCAATTGTGTGATGTAGCTCAGTGTGGTACATATGTAGGAGTTAACTTTCTCACAAAGAGATAGTTGGGCATTCAGATGGGTAAACTTCCTGTGAATTTCAAAGCCAGAATTTTCAAATCTCTTCACTGGATTAAAACTTCTTAAAGATCAAGAGGAAAGGTGTATTCTTGAGAATGTTGTAAGGGAAGACGGGAACTGATTAAACAACCAAACGAAAATAGACTTACTAGGAGAAATAATAAAGATCTTAATTTGAAGCTATTTCTGCTTTGGAAGTAGCAAACCAAGAAATAGATATGCTGACAGAACTAGTTCTTTCTGTTTAAATTCCAAGACTTCAGACAATTCTTGTTTCATGTTTCCACAATATGGTCCCAGTGGCTGGAAAATGACAGCTGAGCTGCAAGAAATTTGAACAAATGTAACAAAAATATTGAAGTAAATGTAACAAAAATCCTCAAGAAATCACAGTAATTCTGGTATCTGGGAGCAGAAGTGTTATGCACCCCTTCTTTTCAAGGCTATGCAAAAATAAGCCTGTTGATTTCAGAAAGCCTTAGGCCAGTTATGTTTCCCAGCATCTTCCACAGTGATTTTACGTATAACTATTTTGTTTTTCTCCAGGACTAGAAATTGTAACTTCAGATTTGGAGTTAGCACTGAAGTTTATATTTTAACAGTGAACTGGATATAGAATTTTTTTGGGTGGAAGTAAACCTGTGATTTCTCCAAGGCTGCCCTGATTCTGTCCTGGCTAGTCCCATCTCCTCTCTTGTTGAAGCTCACTGTCTTACCTTTTTTGCACCATTGGCAGAGGGAGAAATAACTAGTGAACACATCAGGATAGAGTTAAACACAAAGCTGGTCAGCGAAGACTTGACTAGTAAGAAGCATTTTATTTCGGGAAATCTCTGGTGATGGGAGGATGGGGCACTCCTGGTAGACCATTCAGAATATAGGCAGCTGGTGTTGTATGCAGGCACACCAGCTGCAGGCAGGGCTCTGTGTCTGTGTGAGGTCCCTAAAAGGCACAGTGTGCAAGCATATACTGAAAGCACTGCATGCCTTCTGCTTGAAGGACAGTGAAATCCAAGTTTGAGATATAAGGGAGTGTGGCTACCCAGTGCCTAGTCTTGGTTTTGTCCTCTGCAGTTCCTTAAAGTGTTTCCCTGCTCTGCTGGAAGTCATTGACCCACAAGCACAGGTTGCCAAGTTGCAGTAGGTGGAGGAATAAGAATTTGTTTTCCTAGATTGTGCAATCTCTGGTGTCAGAAGCAGTTTTAGTTTTCCTGGCTGCAGCATCAACAACAAAGCATCATCCTTCAGTTTGATAGCCAGCTGATTGCAGGGCTACTCTGGACCCTATTTCAGTGTATCCCATATTCTAGTGCTTTTTGCTCTGGCAAAAGTGCCTGGAGAAGGTGCATGCAAAGGGCTTTGAACTCCTCTATCAGTGTGAAGAGAGGTTCTGGGTAAATCAGTCCATCAGACAGAATCTGACTTCTCAAGCTTTGCCTTCTGGAAGTGAAGTTCTTACCCTTGAGATGAAGATGGTCAGAAATGCAGAACAAAACTGCTTTGGTGATGGTGGTTTTTGGTTTTGTGTTGTTTGGTTTTTTTACTTCAAATAAATGGAATTTCTCAAAATCCAAATGGATTTTCTGAAGACTTTTTTTTTTTTTTTTTTTTTTTTTT
>WBNM01019614.1:74982-96088 GCA_013399055.1 Ramphastos sulfuratus
AAACAGGTTTTTGTTGTTTATTTTGAGCCCAAAGAAGGTCTGTCTGAAAGAAGTGGACAAGTTTTCAGGCGATCTGTTAGCATAACAAGTATCAAGAAACACAGCAAGCCTGAGACTCTTGGTCCACAGTGGTTTTTCGCAGTCTTTCCTAATTCTATTTTTAATGCAGGAAGACTTCTAAATGGATGAATTGAAAAATGCTGATTTGGTGGAGCAAAGCTCTGCCTTTACACTGCTTTTATCTTGGGTGAAGTAGTCTAAAGCAGTGGGTTGGTTCTGCCCTCTGGCAGCCTGGCTTTTCAGAAATGGAGCAGGTGTACGGCAGGGAACGTTACACAGTTTCATTGGTGTACTGGGAATTGGGCCAAATGTTGGGCATTGGTAGAAAAATCACGTGCTCTTTTAACAGTGTGCCACAGTACTCATATATGGGAAAGGAAATGCAGTGCTTTGAGAGGAGAAAAGAGGTATATGTTTCTCTTATCCCTTCTCATAGTCAAAAAGTGGAATCTAGGCAAAAGTGAGTCTTTAGACTTCAGAGTTATCACTTATTCAGGCCATCTTGGGTCAAGAGATGAACAGGAGCCACTGTGTTAGACGGTGACAGAGTAAACAATTATTATGAGGGGAACACACATCCTTCTTGACGTATAATCTGTCTGTAGAGTCCTAAGAAAAGACACAATACTTTAGATGGCTATTCTGTGACAACACACAACTGCTTCGTATCTCTGTGTCATATGTGGAATCCTGATAAGACCAGAAGTCTCCCCTGGTTTGGCAGATTAACTCCCAGATTGCTCCCTTAAAACCTTTCTCCCCCAGCTGTAGCAAATTTTGCTCACTAGTGCATAATGTTTATAGTCATCTTATTCATGTGTTGTCCAACAGGTACACCCAGACTACAAGGAAACAGAAATCCCTGTGGTAAGTTACAGAAGCAATGTTCTTTCCAGCGCAAAAAAATCATAGATGATGAGTAAACTTTGGTGAAGGAAGCAATATCCAGCTTCCTCTGAGGTATAGAGTCTGGCCATGTCATTAGGACCTTCACTGTAGCAAAGCCTGAGTATTTGGAAAGTTTCAGTCCCGCTGATAGGAGAGAGTATACTGTGAAGAATGTAGTATGCTGATTGTTGTTTTGAGGGTAAAAGGAATATGGTGGTCAGACTGTGCACTGCTTGGTTCATCCTGGCAATGTGTAACTTCCCAAAGTTGGATTAATTACATGGGGTGTCCTGGCTCGGCAGTAGCCAGAAGCAGGATATGGGGATACAGAAGATGACCGTCACCTCAACTCAGCCTCTGGGTTTTCACCTTTAGGTAACACACCAAAATTTCCCAGTGTCTAAAGTGCCCAATAACACCAGCTGCACAAAGCAGTTGAGTGTCCCTGCTCCTGAGCTACAGCAGACCCTCTCTGCTAGTGAGAGGCAGTGCATAGAGACGGTCGTCAACATGGGGTACTCGCCTGAAAACGTTCTGAAAGCCATGAAGAAGAAGGGACAGAACATAGACCAGGTAAGAGCTTGTGCTGCAGGAAAGAAATTGTTATTTGAATGCCAGTTCTGCTAAAAAACAACCTTGGCTTTGCAAACAGTTAGGGAGGTACTTCTGTTCTAACAGGGGATTGCAGCTTGTAGCTGTTGCAGTATTAACTGCTACCGAAGTTGTCACCTGGCAGTAAATGCTCCCAAAACTGAAGAGTGTATGTGTATGTTTCTGATGAGAGACTGCTAGAGTCAGCCCCACCTATGGGTGCTCTGTCAGAGCTGCACTGAGCCTGGGATGGGCCCTTAGCTCCATGTGAAGCTGGGAGAGGTACTGGGCCTTCCTGGGAGTCACAAAACTATCTGGGGGAAGCTTAGTATAGCTCTACACTTAGTGCTGTATCACAAGAAAGCAGCTATCTTCCCTTGTTCTAAGTGCAAAGACTGACAATGCTGGTGTCTCCTTGTAGAAAAATTTGCCTCTGAAGGCTTAAGAGAGCCCTGAAAAGCTCTGTCAAGGCACCACTGACCGACTTTCTTTTGTGGTTGTGGTGCTTCCTGTCTTCTGTGTTGCTGCAAACACTTGCTAAAAACCAGGTCACAAAGCATAAAGCACTGCAGGGTGAAGTGTGGCTCTGGGGCTTGGATCTGCTTCAAGCAAACATTTTAAAATACGGAGAGTGTGGCTAAGCTTTCTGTGCTGCCCCAAGGCCAGCTGGGTGCTGTACATCACCTGCCTGCTGGGACTGTGCCTGGGGAGAAGGAGTGTCCCAGTGACTTCTGCTTGTAGAGCTGATCTGCTTGCCCTACTACCTTAGGCACTGAGCAGTTTAAACAGTGTGCTGGAATGAACCATAGTATCAGATGAATTAAATGCCCCTTAGGAGGGTGATAATGAATCCTGCTGCATTTGCAGGCTACTTTCTTTCACACACCCAGTATTACCTATCTGACTTCTCCTTGCTCCTCTCGAAGCTGAGAATAAATAAGAAGCTTGGCAGCATTTTCCGGGGTTATGAACTTGGGTTTGCAGCTCAATCACCACTATACTGAGGTGATTTTTGAAGGCTGACTGCTCTCAGATAGCATCAGCTTTTGTGGCTGAGAGGAAGCTAAAAGCTGTCCTGTCTTGACTGCTGGACCTACAGTTTCATTTTAAAAACTCATACTGTGAAAAACACAGTTAAACTTCTGCTTTCTGCTTGGTGATCAGGCAGGGAAGCATAAATACAGGTTTCTGAGACTGCTTTGAGTAGAGTGGAAGATGATGTTTAGAGCTGTTGGGGGTGCATAGGAGGACAGATGGGCTTGTCTGTCTTCCCTGAACAAGCTCTTGCATAGTGAGCACCCTGCCTCTAGTAGATAGGACATTTATCTCAGTCTATAGTGAAGCCTGGGATAGAGTTGTACTCAGCCCCTGTGCCTGTACAGAAGTGGTGTTCAACTGCGTGCTGTCACTGTCATTCTGCAAGCTTAATTTCTTTTCTCCATTCCCCATAGGTTTTGGATTACTTGTTTGCACATGGACAGCTTTGTGAGAAGGGCTTTGATCCACTTCTTGTTGAAGCAGCTTTGGAAATGCACCAGTGTTCAGAAGACAAGGTGAGGGTACGATGTACTAAGCAGTAGAAGGGACACCGTGGAGAGGAATTCCACCAGCAGTTCCTCTGGCTGGTGTAATTCTGGCTTCCATGGTGATGCTGTCCTGTGTCCAAAACTGACTGCCAAGGGGCATCCTTGTGGTGATAAAGTGAGTATATGTTGTAGAACTAGAGTGCTCTTAGGGGTGAGGTGCTTGAGGCAGCAAATTCTTTCTTAAACTCTGCCAGCCTACTCTGGCTGTGAATTTTCTCATCTGCACAAAAGCGTGTTCCTGGCTGCTCAGCAAATTGGGTTACAGCTTGCTCTGAAGGAGCTGGGAAAATAGGCTTTTGGAATCTGTTTTGTTGTCTGGCTGCTCTACACGTGCCAGAGGTACAGAGGAAGGAGCAGGGAACCAGGGCAAAGGACAGCAGAATCTTCTAAACTTTACAGCCAAGTTGTTAGAGACATAGCCCTCACCCCCAGACATGTATATACTTTCCTGCCTTTCTCGGACTTGATGATGAGCTTGCAAACAGAGGAACAACAGTGTGAAATAGAAGTAACTGGATTCAAGAAACATATTTGCTTCTGGCTTAACCCCCAAATTGGAAATCTCCCTGTTGTCCATTTCAACCTGTTTACTCGGTTTCATGTTTTTCTTTCCCCTGGAGTGGAACAGAAACAGTGCAAGTGGCAGAGGGTTCATAGAAGTCTGATCGTCCTAGTCACTTCCTGTCATGGTATTTTCCCAACACTTGGAGAGGATTCATGGTTGCTCTTAGTAGTATTGTGCACATTGTGTTGAGTAGAGGTTGTGCTTATCCTCCAAGTTTGCTCTAGACCTGAGAAGCCAATCAGTAGCAAGGGCTACTTAAAAAAAAAATCAGATGCAATAGGAGCTGCTGGCCAAGGGAGCAGGGTGCTGCCATCAATCACCATTTTGGGGAGCCCAAATTGGGCCAGGCTGCTAAATTTCCTGTTGCAAAGAGGGACACCCCCAGAGGCTGAGCATTGGTGGCCTTGCTGAAGAAGATTTTGGAGATGCAGGACTGCAGACACAGGAGCTTGAGGATTTGGCCCTGTAGACTGCTGCACCCAAAGATCCACTGGTGGTGGTGTGAATGGACTTTCTCCAAGTGGAGCTAGAATGGGCTGTGCTTGGAGAGGAGGAGTCCACCCCACAGGCTGCCTGGTTGCTGAAGACAAACTCTGTGCTAAACATCCGTCTAGCAGTCTTTTCTCTTGCAAATAATGGACTATCTGTGTCTTTCAGATCACAGAACTTCTCCAGCTAATGAGTCAATTTAAAGAAATGGGGTTTGAACTAAAAGACATTAAAGAGGTCTTATTATTACATAACAACGACCAACACAACGCTTTGGAAGATCTAATGGCTCGTGCAGGAGCCAGCTGAAAACACATTCCTGGATTCTTGGCGTGCAATGGAGCCGGACCAGCCTCGCCACCTTCACATGCAGTGTGACTTGCTCTGGGCAGGAAGGAGTCCAGCTTTTTGCATAATTGGGAGAGTGACTGAGCAAGCCTGTCCGCGTGCATCACTCCAGCATTTCTCTTTCTGCTGGGAGCCAACTTTCTTTCTTAAATTTTTAAAGTGTCCTTTCCTAAGTTTCCTTTTTCCAGCTTGGCCACGGAGAGTTTAGACTGCCCAACCTCTACTGTAAATGTACATAGGTAGAGACAGGAGTGGTTTCCCCCCATTATTGTTGCACTGGAGTTGGACAGAAGAATATTAAGTTGGTTCTGAAACTAGGATACTTTGGTTCTTTGAAGCTGCTTTTACTGTGTCTGCTTGTACTGAATTACTTGACTGTGTCACAGTCCAGATTTAACTGGTTAAATTTGACCTTTAGTGCAATGGAGTTTTGGTTGAAAGTTAGTTTGTAACTTAGTGAAACACTGGTTCAGGAACTGTTGCTATGCATAAAGAAAGAAGCTGTTCGTTTTGGGTTTGTTTTTTTTTTTTCCTTTTTTCTTTGTTTTTTTAAAGTCCATGCATCCAACAGTTCTGCCAGACATAAGCATCCAGTGCTGAGTGGTGTGTAAGTTCTCTTGAAATAGGTAAGCTGTGAATTCTGCCTGGACCTGCAGCTTGTGTTGGTTCTTGAACCTGAAGGCAGAGAGATGGGGCTTGGTATTCTTAATCCCCTAGGCTTGTAGGATATTTAAGACAATGCCCTGCTAGGAAATCAGTTAGCTTTTGGTTTAAGTAATACTCAGTGTTATGCAGGAGGTTTCTTTCAAGCACTTTCTTTAAAATAAATAAACTCACTGCATTAGTTCCATTTTTCACAGTGCTGTAGAATTACATAATAACATCTAGTACTAGAAACCAGGTTTTGGGTTGGTTTTCATAGTTCAGAGTATTATGTTGTACATTGTTCAAGTTCTGAATACATAAAATATCATCAGTCTTGAGGAATCTTTGAAGTAATCTGCTAAATATTTTGATTCTGCAGAACAACAACTAATAAAACCCTCAAATGCAACTCCCAGTGTCATGGTTCCCATCTCTTGCTCTGCAGGTGAAGAACTTGCTGGATCCTGCCCACCCAGGTGCTGCCTGCTCCAGTGACCATGCATGAACACAGTGTGACTTGGGCAGAACATCTGGAGGACTCCAGGCAGGGAGCTGCAGTGATGGAACCTGCTGCTTTTTTCTGTGGCTTTTTTGTCTTCTTGTGAAAACCAAGCCTAGGGATGCAAACCCATGTTAGAGCATAGAACTGGGAGCACTGGACGCTGAGAGGGGATAATAGCTCAGCTCATTGCCTCATTCTGGGTTTTTTTTGGTAGGAGGATTTAGCTCCTCAAGGACCCAGAGGAGATTGCTTTTGTCTCCATTATGTGATTAACTTTGTACAACCAAAACATGCTATCTGCATTAACTCTTGGGGATTCTTTGTGAGGTTCTTGACTGTGCTAATTATAGACATTTATGTAAAACAAAATGATCTGAGGAGAGATGTAGCTGGAAAGTATCTAGGAGATGTGGAGCTGGATTATGAGCAGGACAAAGGCTGACTGCCTTGCATTGAGTCCTGTAGCACTGAGCTGGTGGGTCAGCAGCTGCTGCTTCTGAGTGCAGGTAAAGCAGATGCCCAGCATTCCTTCCCATGTGAGAGATGTGACAGTTTGAAACAAGGAAATGGGGTTCCTGAATCAGCAGAGAAGCTGGAAAACAAAACTCAGGCTCTTTTACCGTCACTGATGAGAGCACTCTTGTGTGGCTTGTTTCTCAGAATTTGTATCACAGCAAGTCCCTCTCTGGTACTAGACAGTCTTGAAGGGCAAAAGGTCTTGCCAGTGAAGAAAAAGATAAATCAAATTTTTTAATGTCTTTGGTAGTGTTAATGTGTGTGAAGCTTTTTCACAGTGCCTGTGCAGGGGCTGTCTCATAACCCCACTAGAGTAACCACCCTGCTTTTGCAGACTTGTAGAGGTGAGAGCAGAGCTGTGAAGATGGGAAGTGATACATGTGAAGATGATCTCCTGCTTCCAGAGAGATGTTGTCTCTGTCTTCTCAGGTTACACTGCTCTTGCATCACGATGATTTACGTGCCTGGGTGAATGAAGGCTGGAAACCTGTTTCTGGGCATGGCTTCTCACAGAAGGAAAGAGTGAGGAGTGAGAGGATTAACCTGGTGGCTTAGGAAGAGGTGCTTCTGAAGACATGTAATAAATGGCACACTGTAGTTAGACTTGAATGTTGTTCTGAGCACTGTGCATTGCTAGTTACTCTGGTACTGTCATTCTGTCCTGTGCAGTTAGGAACAAAGTTCAGCCAGGATGTGGGGAGGCCCTGCTGATGACTGCTAGCAAGGCTGGGCCCACCCTGCTACTAACTAGTGAGAAGATGAGTGTGTCCTTTTAGGGCTTTTCCTTAAGGTTCTCTAACAGATTGATTTATGTACCAGGCACATGGCACTGTCTTCACTTTGTCAGAACTTGTGCTGCCTTCTCGCAGTAGCTGCTACCAGGTAGCAAAGGGCTGGGAGCCCTTGAGGAAAAGTTTGTGAGAAGTGTAGAGGCAGAGTCAAAATGGGTTGTTGTGCTTTGAGCCAGAAAATGCCCTGAGCTACCTCATGAAGGTTTTGGAAAGCAGCTGCCTGGTAAAGGCTTCTGATGCTGAGAAACTCTCACCCATAGAGCAGCAGAGGCCTCCCACTCTGCATGCCCATGGCTGGAGACCTGGTGGAATGAGAGGTGCTGCTGTGATCACTGCCTTGTTTTAAGGGCGACTTTTGGGGATTCTTAAGTTTGTCAGGAAGCAGAAGCTGCAGATGCCTCCAGCATGCACTGAGGCTTGCTGCTGCTGTCCTGGTGGCTCCTGCCACAGCTGGGCTCTGGAGTACCCCCAGACAGGTCATTAGGCCTAGAGCTTGCACTTGCAGCTTTTCTGCTCAGCGTGTGGCTGGCCAGCTCTCCATGTTAGGGAGACTGGAGCCATCAGAACAGCAAAATCTGGTGCAAGGGTCATTCTGTTGCTGCCACCACAGGCTGTTGAGGTCTGGTGGCTGGAAGGACAGCTTCTGAGACACCAGCTAAATCAGTGGGCCAGATGACAAGGGGATTTTCCCAGCTCCACATAAATTGCAATCAAACAAATAAGTGGTTTGTTCATAGTTACTTTAAAATAAATTTTACCAGAGTTGTGTAGTAAATTCAGTCTTATTTCATATAATGTCAGTTATTCGAATAAAATATTAAGCATCTGTCACGAGCGTCAATAGTCTTTGTTGCACTTAAGTACAAAAGTGAACACATTTTTGGTTCAGTATTTGATTGTAGGGGGCCAGGCTCTCTTAAATCTCTTAGGCTGCCCTAATGGCAAACACTCTTGCATACTCCAGTTGAAATGAGAACTGTTCATATTAGGTGTCAGTACAAAACCAAACTTTTAAAAGGATCATTTAAAACATTTTCACACAATAACTAAAGCAGCATCTAGGTAATAAGAGTGGAGAATATAAGTATTTCCCTTTTTGACAGTAGCTTTGGTAGTTTCCATTACACTCTAGGAGCTCAGTTGTGGCACCTCTTGGGCACGCAGCACTTCTACGATCTTCACAGCCCTTTTACAGCCAAGGATGGGTGGATTTGGACAGCCAGGGCTGCTTTGTTTTATTTTTGTTATAGTCAAGTGTCACATTCAGTAAGGAAAAGTAAACTTCTAAGGACAAATTGATAATAAAATATTACATACAAGAAGATGGAGCTTTGTGTCTTGGCTGGATGGTTCCAGCTAAAGATTGTCAGACTTTGGAAAACAGTGGTGGTGATGTTTTTTGTGTAGTAGCCGTTTCAACGTCCTGATCACTCCCCTTGGAAGCAAAGAGTTTCTGCTCTGGGACCTTGCCCTGAGGCTATGATGTGCCAGACAGATTTTCTTTATTCACAGCAGGACAAGTAGCTCAGAATTGGTAGCTGATTTAACTCCCATTGCTTCTGCTCATAGAAATCTTTGGTCACTCATCCGTCTTGGTACAGATGCCTCTGAAAATAGAGGGACTTAGGACATGTCACTATTGTTTTGTGAATGGTTGTTCCATGTGTGCTACTTTAGAAAGAGCCAGCTTAAGCAAGAGATGTAAAATGTCTGTGAATACTTTGCTGAGCTGCTCTTTAAAAGCTTTAAGTACCATTGATCAAAACTCATCTCCCATATGTCAATGTATAGGGAGGGGAAATTTTTCTCCCTAGCACTGTATTACAGGCTGGGCATCTCATTTTCCTGTGCTCTGTGCCCACATCCTGCATCCTGTCCATATGCTCAGCACTAAACAAAGCTGCAGAACTCCACAGTTCTCTGATGGCCCTGTTTTCTGGATTCTTGGTGAAGAAGTGCCGGGGAAACCACTGTAGTTGCTTATATCCATTTATGCTTTCAGAAGGTACAAGACCACAAAACTGTCACATGTTCTGCCCCTAGACACAGGAATTCTGTCCCTGGCCCCAGGCAGGAGAGGAAGTTGTTTTAACAGGGAGCTGGTTTAAATGTATGCTCTTCCTTCCACAGTTTTAACTGTCTTTCTGTAGTAGCAGCTCTTTGGTGGCTGTCAAGCACTGCTGATCTGCACAAACACCAAAATACCACTGCCACCAAGTCTTGCTCCTGGAAGCCTCATTCCTCTGAGCAAGGAAAGCTTCTGAAAAGGGGAGCTAGGACATCTGGGTTCAGGTGTGACCTGGACACAACCATCTTGAGAGCCATAAACTCTAACCCTGGAGGGACACTGCTGTCTGCCCCACTAAGCCAGTCTCAAATGCAAGATGGAGATTAACCAATGTTGAAACACCCCACAACAGTCAGGGCACTGATGTGGGACTGTGTGCTGTTACAGGTCTTTCTCTTGCATTTCTATTCCCCTGAGCTAGACTGTGTGACCTGACTGTCACCGCAATTACTGTACTGCCCGTGGGCCAAGGCTGGGCTCCTTGGATAGCTGAAGCAGCAGGCAGTAAAAATGCACATCTGGCCAGGCAGAAGTGTCCCCTTATGGTTGGTATTTCTGGCTACTGAGCAGGCTTTGAGCTACTGTAGACAATACTGTGGAGCCACCAAAATAGCCTGATGTGCTGCAACAGTTCTAATTTTGGAGTGGAAGCACTCACAGCATATTGTCAGCTAAGTGTGTTTCAAGGCCATTTGTACCTTCAGCAAGTGGGCTTCTGCAGTTCAGATGTGATAGAGGTAGCAGAGCTTTTTAGGGCTCCTGCTGATGATTCTGTAGTTCTTAATTCAAGTATCATCTTCCACAACCCCACTGCCTCTAACCAAACCCTCTTTTAATGTGAAAAATGAATTCTGTCCATATGGACAAGCAGCTCTCTGTCGCTGTGCCACAGTGCAGAGATCATCTGCAGCAAGTAAGCTGCTGGCATTCCACCATCAGCAGCAGCATGAAACCCACCTGCTTATTAACTTGCTAAGATGAACCTGTGGTATAGAATCTCTCCTAAACCATTCATTACTTAAGCAGCATCTTTAGGGGCTTGGGAGCATTTGTCCCAGGCAAAGAAGAAATGCAGCAATGGCCTTTGTGAAAGCAGCAGCACTTCTTGCTCTGCCATGACTTTCTTTTACTTGCAGCCTAGTTACTTGCAGCCTAGTTACATGCATCTACTTAGCAAACAGTGACTCCTGGACAGTGACATCCTTTCCTGGATTTTGCTTGCAAGCACTTTTCTGGGTGGCTTTTGAGCATCAGACCTGTGTTTGGCTTCCAAGTGGGTTTGTTTCCCCCTCATTTTGTTTGCAACACAGAAGTGCCTTTAACATGTGAGAAGCTGCTATGAATACTGTGGACAGGGCTGCCAGCTGCCTAGTGAGGTATTTAAAGGCTACTGAAATGCCACTCTTAAGAACATGGCTTACTGGCATTAAGGAAATACAAAAGCTTGTGGTGTCAAGTAGTCATCAGATTTCTTATGTGGAAATACACACTACTAATCACAAAAAATCAAACCAAAAGTTATCCCCTATCCACCCACACTCCGCATTACCAAGTGTGGTGAAGCACTGGCTGCTTACATAGCTGTTGCTATGCAGCTGTAAGAAAAGGTCTAAACTGCTGGAAGTATTTGCAAGGGCATGTCAAGGCTGGGAGAGGCTAAACAGCGCTGGAGCTGGGCTCGCATTGTTTGGATGCACTTCGACTTCAGCACTAATATTTCATCCAGCTTGGTCACCGAGCTCTGAAAATCCTGGTAGGGAAGGCAAAAGGCAAGTTTAGGGAACAACAGTAGGACTGGGTTGGAGAAAATAAGCATATTTTATGCACTATAGCCATACGAGAGCACATTTTACATTTTGCAGTGTAATACATTAAATCACTGTTCCTGTATTAAAGTCCTGGTCCTCACAAAAGGTCAACACCTCTAAACATTGAGGTTCACTTTCTCTGGTAAGTTTTATCTCTTGGTAGAATTACAGCTAGTGCAATGGTTTAAACATAAAAATGTGTAAAGCCCCTCTTACTGCCCTTCTACACAGGTTAGCGTTCCAAAAGCACTCTTCATCTGAGAGGCAGCTCTACACTGTACTGAACTCTGCTACTGACACCTCATGCTGGATCTAAGTCATGAAAACTGTGAGCTAGGCCACGCGTCAATCAGATATAACAGCCCATTCCTAGAAGATGGAGGGGGTTATCCCACATTGGGTCACCGGGCCAGTCCAACCCATGGCTACAGGTATGTTGCAAAGGGCAGGAGAAGTAGCAGCAGTGTGCATAACCTCAGCCGAGGGCAGTCCTACCTTCCATAGCAGCCTGCCACACCGATAAAAACCTCACATGAGCTATGACTAAAATTGAAACAGAGGCAGTTGTTTTTAAGGCAGATGTGTGTCAGAGAGCATTTTTGTGCCACAGTTTCTAAGAAACTGGGAGGTGACAGTGTCTTCAGGGCTAGGGACTTCAGCTGCTACCACATGCAAAAGCAGTCATTTAGAAGCTTATTTGGCAGGACTCCAGCCCTCTTGTGAACAGTGTCTTTGTCTTGCCGGGGGCGGGGGGAAGATATCAGGACTAATGAAGACTTTCCCATACATGTCTAAAGCATGATTGGTTCAGTAAGTGGCCCTCCTGAGGAAGGAGTCTCCTGGGGCCAGGGTTTCATGGCTGGAGAAGTTGCAACCATCTGGAAGTGGAAACAGAAAAACTGGTGCAGGAAGTCCAGTCTGAGTTCACTTCCCAAAGAAAAGGTCATGTTGTGAAATACACAAGACAGAAGCTATTCACTGCTGGGAAGGCCTGCCAAGATTGTAATTCTGCTAGCCACAAAATGGTTGCTTGCTACAAGGGGCAAATAAATAGAGGGGTGGGATTGGTGTCCAAACCCCAATAGACTTAGGAAGAACAATCTCAAAAAAGAAAAAGATTGCTTTGTATCACAGCATTCTCTGCCACAAAACTCAGAGTTTATGGGTCTCCCACAAGGAAAAGATCATGTGGCACTGCAGTACCAACTGCAAGATCCCAGCTTTGGGGCTGTGCTGTTTTCTGTGGTATTGATTTACTTGCTCCAGCCTGTAAGGAGAAGGTGGTCACATAGAAACATGTCCTATTTGATATAATCTGGTACTATATCAAACAGTCTGGAGACTGGTGAAGGAATTGGAGGATAAGTCTTACAAGGAGAGGCTGAGGGAGTTGGGGTTGTTAACTACAGAGAAAGGAAGACTTGGGGTACATTACACACTATAAAACTACCTGAAGGGAAGTTGTAGTAAGGTGGGGGTCAGGCTGTTCTCCCAAGCAACGAGTGACAGGACAAGAGGGCATGGTCTGAAGCTGTGCCAGGGGAGGTTTAGGTTAGATGTTAGGAAGCACTCTGTCATAGAAAGGGCAATCAGACACTAGAATAGACTACTCAGGGAGGTGGTGGAGTCACTTTCCCTAGAGGAGTTTGAGGGAAGATTGGATGTGGCACTTGGTGACATGGTCTAGTCAGTGTGGTGGTGTTAGGTTATAGGCTGGACTTGATCTCAGAGGTCTATTCCAGCCTCAATTCTGTGAATCTGTGATTCTGTACCCATGACACTAGAAAGCTAACCAAGACAAGCCATTCAGAATTGGCCCTTAAGTCTCCTTCTCCCCCAGGGACATGGCAGTATGGAAACTGGCAAAGACACATTCAGGCCCTGAAAATGAGTGGCCTCTCTTAGGACTCAGGGAGACCATGAGGAATGTGAGGAAGAACTGATGAGAGATGTCATATCACTAAGGCAAGCTAATAACCTTTAAGATTAATTTATGCAGGTTCAATGGGCTGTGAACCCATCTGAAACACTTACTGTTGCTGACATCTGATTTATCAAGCACTCTTCCTGGAAGCACAAGGATGCCATTTCATCCAGCTGCTGCCGATGGGCTCGAATCACAGCCTGTCTGGTGAGCACAACAGACAGGTGGTTACACAGCCTGCTGCACTACCCATAAATTACCACTGGCCTCAAACCTTTCAGGAGGAGGAATAACGGAGAGGAAGCCTTGCTGCCCTGTGCCTCTGGCATTCAGAAAGTGCATGCCACTGCTCCATGAAGTGCAGTGAACTGCATCAGTTTGGGGTTAAAGATGACTGAGGATTGCTCACCTCTCACAGGGGCACCTATGGCTTTCTACCACAGTACAGTCTAGGAGAAAAACAAAAAGTCTAATTAGCCAGTTAAATGGCTTATAACCATGAGACTGAAAGTAACTGTGGTGAAAAACAGGCAGAGGGGGAAGGCAGTGCTGCTCCTTACTCCTCTGAGCAAGTTTCTCCAACCAACAATGTCTTCAGTGACATGAATGTAGTCCAGTCTGTAGGAGCTGAGAGTGGCAGCTCATAGTACTTTGAACCTTTCCATCTACCCAGCTGCTCTACCTGTTCTTCTTTCCACAGGCATGGAACAGCTGTCACTTGATCCTTAATGGGAAGTTTTGATATATTTCAGGTATTTTACAGCATACAGGAAGCCAATTAGTTACTGAGAACTGCAGTTTGTACTACAATATTCATTCCTCTAGTGTTATCCTAGGAAGCTGTAATAGAATAATTGACTTCCAGTGAGATATTTTAAAATAACATTAAATGATAAATTACTTATTTATAAGATAATCACTATACATTATGATTAACCTTAATTATTTGATAGGTTGATTCTGAAGCACATATGAGTGTAATATACAGAGAAAGATGAATATATTATGTCTAGAATTTCTAAGCCTCGTGGCAAACTTCAGTGATGAGCAAGACTTACTGTGCCTTTTCCAGGGCTTCCCTCTGCCATCTTCCCACCTCTGACACAGGAACTGGAAAGCTGCTGCTGGATGCGCCTGAGGGGCTCTTGGCATTTGCTGACGGCTTACTATCTTTGGCTGCAAATCCTGAATCTGCAGCAGAAGTCTCTTGTGTAAAAATACTCTGCCAAAACTTTTTTTTCAGCACTGCTAATTCTTCATTGCTGAGTGATGACTCTGCTGGGTCTTCAGAATGACCGAAGTCCTCATTCCTCAGTCCTGACTTGGGCTGCAGCAGGCTGCTTTCTTGAGAGGGGGACTGGACCACATGATCCTCACGTCCTGCACTGAGAAGGCATGATGCAGCTGAGACATGGCTCTTTTCAGGCACATCAGCATTTATTTCCTGAGCCACAGGCTCAGCACTGGGTCTTTGGTTTGGGTTAGGTTTCCCTGAATCACCAGTATTATCTTGAACATCATCATCATGCTGTCTGCCACCAGGGTATTCTTTGCACATTGACTTGCTGGGAAACAAAACCCACTCTCTCTCCCCTCGGGAGCCCAGGGATTCAGCTGCACATGTTTCTGTTGGGTCACATCCAGCCACTCCTTGCTTGGATGAACCTGAGCCTAGAAGGCAGCAGGCAGGTAAAAGCCACTTGTCCTCTGTTTGTGGAGAATGCAGCACAGGGCAGCGTCTTCCACCACGACGCATCTGCTCCCCAAGTTCCAACATGCTGTCTGTCAGAGCTCTGCTTCTCGTGCACTGCCAACCTTCTTCCTCAAGCCTGTTCTGGGAGCCTTGTATATGCCTGTCCAACATCTGCTTCATATGGGGAAGCTTCTCTCGGTCTGAAGGCACCTTCTCTATATCAGTTGTTTCCTTGTGGTCAGGAAGGCTTACTGTAAGAGGGGTCATGAGCTTAGAAGGGAGTTCTGAGTAAGAACTGGAAGATTCACAACCATTAACTCCATTTTTCTGCATTTTCCATTTTCCATTGTCTTCAAGGGCAGCCTGTCTATCCAAAGCAGACTCATCCTCTGCTTCATGCTGGTGGTCGATCTCTCTGCATTCTGGAGTTCCTGACTTCAGTGCATGAGAAACATAGGAGTATGAAGCATCCTTCTCTGGAGTTGAGGTGGCTTCGCTGGAGTAAATGAGACATTTGTGTTTGGATTTGTACTGTTTGTGATCAGCTAGGAAATCTTTGACATTCTTCCAGTTACAAGCAGGATCTTCCTGCAGGCAGTAAGGTTCTTCTGCAGTATTGCTAGGAGAGGACTCAATAGTTAAGTCACAGTTCCAGTCTGATGGAGTTTTGCTGTGGCCTACACTTTTAATGGATTCTTCTGTCTTTGGGCTGCCCTCACTACAATTCCAGCTGTCATCTGCTTCATATTCTTGCATGGATATTGCATATTTAAATAAATCTTGTGGCCTTTTCCCTCTTTGCTCTTCTTCAGTCCCCTGTTCTCTCTGATGAAGGAAAAATGAATGTTGACTGCATTTGTCAGTGTTTCCTCTTTTCATGCTCTTTTGACCGCAGCCAGGTGAAAAAGAATCTTCACTGAAATCACTGTCATCCGGATCTTCCATCTGCATCCCCTCTTTGCTCTGTATTTCTGTGGGACTCGGGCTCAGCTCTGGCTTCACTTTAATCTCTGGAGGTGTGTATTGTGTTAAAAACCTCTCAAGGGGTTGATAGTTCAATTTTTGCTGTAGGATAGGTGGCTGCTGAAACTGCTGGTGATAAAGACGCAAATGCTCTTCCCTTTCCTTCTGAAATGGAGGCAGAGTTGTCCAGGTTTCAACAGATTGCTTAGCAAAGGTGTTTTCCCATTCCTGTCTGCTGCTGCAAGGCAGATTGCCATCTCTAAAGGAAAAATCATCTCTAGAAACAAGCTGTTTCTGAACAGGTTGCACAGTCTGCACTTTCAGGCACTGGACAGGTGGTCTGTCTTGCATACACTTGTCTCTCTGGCCACTCTCCTTTGTTTCTGCTGTAGCAGGATTTTTGATAATGAAATCTTTTGCATTGGCATTCTTGTCAGAGTGGGGAGACAGATCATCACTTTTCTTCAAGGGATGCACTGTCCGTGGGACTCCCTTAAGGGGACTAGTGTGGTGAAACCATGGTGAGCTGGGATTTCCTTTGCAGGCATTTCCTTTGTTGATTGCCCTTAGGGTAGAGGTAAAAGGGACATTTGGTGGCTGGATCGATGCAGGACATGCCTTTGTCTTTGCAGCATTTGTGGGATGCTGAAGGCCTAGCTTCACTTTCTTTGGGGAGCTCTTTTCCCCCAGTGGTAAGGGGGAAGGGTTTTGGATGCGTTTTGGAGATACATTTCCAGCTGTCCGACGTCTGTTTGTGACAGGAGTTGAACATTTAATCCCTTTCTTCAACTCTTTGACCCTGTAAATGAGGCTGGCTTTAGAAGTTTTCATGCTTTCAAATAAACAATTGTGTCCTCAGAACAAACTCATGCTAAACACTGTCAGCAACTTGATTTCTGTTTTAATTGTCAGTGATCCATCCAGGTATCAAAAACTCTCTGCCAAAATGCCTGAATTCTGGAAAGGTCTACAGAAATATTCTGAAGTGCTTCATTAAACAGTGCATAATAGGTCAAATGAGTGAGATAGCCTCCATTTCAGTGCACAGGGGTTGCATTTCCAAACTTTACAATGCAGCATGGCACAGTGCCAGCTCCTAACTAGCTAGTTCTCACCACAGCACATCACAGAGTCCCAAAAGACACAAAGTAAGGCTTTTGGAGTAGTTGCAGTGGGGCCTAAATTAGCTTAGGTGACACAGTGCTCCAGGATAAGACTCATCACTGCATCTGTGAAGAGCTGTTTAATCATTGTCACCCTATCCCCTCAACTGTTTCCTTTACTACTTGTCCCCTTAAGCATCTCTGGTCCTCTCTGCCTCACCACTACACAGTTTGATATTCACCTCCTCCTGTGCAGGACCGAGGGTGAAGGACTTACACACATTCTAGGCAGAACTACAATACAAAACTAAACCAAAAATAACTGATTGGTGAGGTTAGTAATCCTGCAGTTACAGAGAGCACTGTGATATTCTCATCACTGAAGACTGTCATCACAAAGGATTTACAAGACCCAGAGAAGTCCAAGGGCAAGCATTGAAACAGCTGACATTTTATTTGCATTGTGAAAATGCCATTTCTTGCCTAAATCAACACTTCTAATGCAACCAAAATAAAAAGTAACAGCGAACATCACACATTACCTTTTTCTTTGTGCTTTTGACATTGGTAGTGTTGAGTTTCATCACCTACCTGTCAGCATATCGTAAAGTGTTCAGGGTATGCTCAGTAGCTACGTGGCTGGGTGATACATTTGCTATCATACAGGTCTTGGAATTGCCAATGAAAGAATCCTTTAGCACCTAGGGTTTGAAGGAAAAGAAGAAGGTTCCTAGCAGTTCATGCACCTTGCATTTCCCGTAAGTGAGCAATGTGCACAGTGACATGAATAAGGTGATGCATAATTACATTTTTGGGGGGGGGGTAAAGATAGTAATCTTCTCGTCTGAATTTGTCTTAAAATTCTTTGTTTACAGTGTGAAATTAATGAGTGTTAATCAGGGCTCCAAGCAAGCCCTTGCACCAGATGCCACCAAGTATGTCCATATGTTTTAAGGAATAAAGCGTATGTTACAAATGAGGTGAAAAAATGTTGATGAGAACTCCCAGGACTTTTACTGCACAGCAGATGCCAGACTGGTTGCAGACTGGGTGGAGAGAGGGCTTTTGTGTTTCTTTTTTTACCATGTCAGTCAGTCCTGGGGACTGAGGGAACTGCATCTGGCCTTGATTCTGTGATTACCATTAAAATTAACGTTTGCAGTAGTCAAATGTTCTTTTTCATTCAAGGACTTAATAACAGTTATTTGAATTACGCCTTTTTAGATTTATTTATTTATTTTGCAATCATCAGGTAAACCTCTACTGTTGCCTTTCTGCTTTTTACCTGAGTTAATTTGCTTTGCCGGAAAGGAGTATGTGCATGTTCCTGGTCCAACGCCCGGATGCATTCCTTGAGCTACCAAAAGAAAGAGAAAAGTTAACAACAGAGAGGAAAACACACACCAATCAAACACTGGCAAGGAATTGAACTGCATCAAACCTCATCTATGAATGTACTATTGCCCTTGTGCACCTTTAACTCCTACTGTGTCATGTCCCTTGCGAGGGGAATTTGCTGCTGCCACAGCCATGAACACCTGGCTGCAGCTCTTTCAGCCAGCAGCAGCAGCTTGGCTGCACTCAGAGTGAAGCTGCAGCCCTGCCATATGGCTCTGTGGCCATGCAGAACCCTAAAAGATGGGTAAATGCACACATTTAGCACACAGAATAGCTCCCACTGTTGCCTGCACCACAGCTAACTAGTCTGGGTGTATCCCAGACTATACTGCAGCTTGACAGACAAGTGTACCTTAATAGCTGAGCCTTTTGAGCTCCATCTCTTATGAATGTTTTTCCTCTAAAAGAAGATCTTCCCCTTTGAAAAATACTTCAATACTTTGGACAACAGCAGTGTAAATTTCTTATGTCACTCTGCTAATTTTTCCATACCTTAATCAGAGGTAGCATGAGCTAACAAGTGATGTATTCCTTCCCATACTGACCATCTAGATATTCCATCTATGCATAGCTACACAGGATTAGAAGGCAAGCAGCCTCAAGCCATTTCCTCTTCACAGCAGTGCAACATGCCAAACACAACCAAAATGAAGAACGTGGAGCAGCATCAAACTATTAGCTGTGAAGGGTGCTGGGTTCCAGTTCAGATTCAAGCTTGCACTCAGAAGGTAGTGCAGATATAATCAGTCTGTTTAAACGACCATGTCACGTAGGCTAATAAGATATACACAAAACACTGATAATGTAACAGACTGCCCAGGGAGTGGAGATACAGGCACAGAACTCCCACTAAAACATAAGCAGATAGCTACAGCTGTGCCTTTCACAGAGCTCATTAGCTCTTGTTAATAACTACCAACAGAGGTAGCCTATAGTTCTGAAGAAACACCCTTGAGTTATTACCAGTTTTGGAACAAAGATGTCATGGTCAAACTCCAAGCTATGCACTTTTTTTTGGCCATGTTTCCGCTGGACTAAGCACAAGAGCATCACACTGCATATCAAGTGTGATGGTCTCTGAAATTGTCAGAAATTGACTGCACAGCTATAAACCAAGTTTTTTAGGAAGGAAAAAGAAGTAGACAACAGTACTGTCACGGTGATACAACATGAAGCAGCATCTACTTTTAAAGCCTTACTATGTTCTCCACATATCTACCTGAAATGATGATTATTTCTCACTTTTAAGGTATTTTATTAAAAATCAGACCTCTAATAAGCAAGAGATCAAATTATTCTGAATTTGTTTTATTCTGCTTCTCATAATTGTAGTATTTGACTACTACTTGAAATCAACACAAGTATCCAAACCAGCAGTAAACTTCCAATTTCATGCTTTAAAGCCTAGAGAGGGCAGACCTAGGTTTTACAGGCTGCATGTCATGTAGACTTACCCAAAGATGCCTTTTATAGTTAATTCCGTCCCTTCATGTAGACTGCCAGCTTACTTGCTCAGCTTCACACACTCATATTCCAGTTTTATAGTTCCTTTTCTAAGAATTTCATGTGTGCTTTCATCAAGCCTCACATCTCTTCAATTCTTCCTATTCAGGTCCTGAGTCCCCATGCCTCTCAGTTATTCACCAGCAAGAATACAAGAAAGCATGGAGTACAGCCCATTCACTTTCACAGGCTGTCTCCCAATATGAATGCTGATACTGCACAGCAGGAAAGCCTCTGTGCAAAAGGCTATTCTACATTCTCAAAAAAAAGTAAGCCACCTTCTACGTACACCACTCTAAGAGGTACAGTTCTATGCACTAGCTTCTGCACTGTTGACTCAGTCACTGATTACCTATCACCTTCAGTTTCACTTAAAAAAGCCTTCAGTCATTGGTGAGTTTTGTTCATTTGAACTGAAGGAGGTGCAAAGCCCTCTGCAGAACTTACACTTAGAGGCACTCTTCTTAGATGGCATTTCTTTGTTCCTTATCCCTCTTCATAGGTGTATAGAGTTACCTAAAGACTGCATTAAGAGTGCATTTTTCCTTTCTCTACACACACCAATTGCTGGTTTCTATGCTCTTCAGTATTCAAGTCCTTTACTTCTGATTTGAAAGTGGTAAAAATAACCAACATGAACAGATAAGCTTTTGTGAAACAGCTATGGCGATCCCAAGCCACTGTTCTCTGGAAGTGAAAAGGACTTCTTCCCCCTCTTAAATTGTCCTTTGGGCATACAACAAATTAAACTGGACACACTTAGTACTTTTTTCCCCCCCTTCATGGAACACACACACACACATTATTCTGCAATTCATTTTTATCTGAAAACATATCCTAATTAGTAAACACAAAACCTTTCCTAAGCATGCAACTTGCTTACCGCTAAAAGACTTTGGTTTATTTCGGCTCCTTCCATTTTCGTTTGTCGATCTGAATCTCTGGCATCAGCTGCCCTTTCACTGCCAGCCAAGTCAATGAATGATATCCTAGAAAAACAAAGTTGCATTTATCTGAGGGTTTGGGATTCTTTTAGCTCTTTCACCTTTTAATTTTTAATTTTTTTTTATTCTGAAAACCAGAAGGCTGCAACACATGACAGTAGAAGAATGATTAGAAACAACTACTTTTGACCAACAAGCAATACCCATTGGAAATACCTGAGACACCAAAGTAAGCATACCAGTAAGGCCAGTGTCAGAGTATCCTGGCACTAACACCATCATAACAGGAAGTGTAATTGCCTGTGATGAGAGTGCTCCACAGTTTAATGGATAAGCTGTTTAAAGTGCAACACTTTAGTCACTCCAGATAGTCACTGTGCTTGCAGCTTCCTAAGAACACAGCTAAATAATGGATTTCTTGATTCTCTTTTCAAGTAAAACAGACCTGCCAAGTGTAGAGTGGGAGTTCAGGGCAATATGAACAGAAATGTATTGTAGTAATACTCTGAATTTTCAGTGTTCCTTGTCCTTTCCTTCAATAAATTTGATTAGTCCCTGTCGCATTGCCCAGCTCCCCAGCTCTGGGTGCCAGCTGCTGATCAGACTGTTGCACTGTCTCTTTGTCTTTGCTCTTCTTTTTCTAGGACAGCCCTGACTTTCCACTTGAGCTCCCCCTTGCTTTCACAATGAAAAGAACGGCACATATCACAGTATCACAGTA
>WBNM01019617.1:0-30094 GCA_013399055.1 Ramphastos sulfuratus
TTCTATTTTTATAATTCCTGCCACAGCCAATTAATACTCCAAACCTCTACAACAGTCAGAACAGCATAGAGGACGTTTCAGTTTGGTTTGAGTGATCCAAAAGATGAACTTCACTTCCATCTGCTGGAGAACCTCTAACAGAGCATGCAGCTGGTCACTGAGTTGTGGTACGCTTCAGGAGCTCCTCTAGTTGGAAAGTCACAGCTATCTTCTCACTATGCAGTAACCTGCTTTGTTTTTACCAAGTGATCACATCGAGGTCAGGGCTCTTCCTGGAGCTATTTGGCAAAATTAAATTTTGTCTCTACTTTTCAGTGCGTAGAATCACAGAATGGTTGGAAGGGACCTCGCAGCTCATCCAGTTCCAACCCCCTGCCATAGACAGGGACACCTCCCACTAGAACAGGTCTCTCAAGGCCTCATCCAGCCTGGCCTGGGCAACCTGTGCCACTGTCTCACCACCCTCACTGTAAAGAACTTCTTCCTGACATTCAGTTTAAATCTCCCCTCTGCCCGTTTAAACCCATTACTCCTCATCATCTCATTACAAGACCTTGTCAAGAGTCCCTCCCCAGCCCTCCTGGAAGGCTACTCCAAGGTCTCCTGGAAGCTTTCTCTTCTCCAGGCTGAAAAGCCACAGCTCAGAAACTGAAAGCAAACAAATGTTTTCATTGTTCACAGCTGCAGGACAGAGCAGGTTGGGGGTTGCAGGTGATAAAGGCCCTGGCTGGAAGGTGCTCTCAGGGTAGTAAATCCTGAGTCACACCTGACACACAGATGCAGACCTTTGCTGTAGCTCTGAGAGAAGTGTCGAAGTTCAGCCATGTGTCGAAGGTGCAATTCTTATCCAGAAAGGTGTCCCTGTCTTGGGTGGAGGGAAAGGTGCACAGCTCAGTGATGGGCCTTGCCTCTGCCTTCTCCCTGGTCTCAGCTGCTGCTGGTGGTGCTGGCCCATGCTGCACCCCTGTTGCTGATCCCGGTACCACTGCCAGCAGCATGCACGCTCCTCAATGCCAGAGGCAGCACCCTGAGATGTTATTTTCATTATTTTTTATACCCCAGCCCAGGCTGTGCCTGCATTCTAGGTGATGTTTAGCATCATTTGGGAGGAATGTCGAGGAGTAGTCATGTCTGTTTAGCATGTATTTAATTGTCCTCATTAGCATATTGAGGCACCCTGGCCCTGAAGAGCTGCTTTAACGTTGGATGTTTGTGTTATTTGAGCTCTGCTTCATCAGTTTTAGGCAAAACAGGGCCATCTGATCTTCATGAGACTCCCTCCTTCAGCTCTTTGACAGCAGCTTGGTGTATCTTCATTTAACACAAACACCTGTTGATTATAGATAACCTTGGCCCTGAAGCTGCTACCTCAGCTTGCCTTCCCCTTCCTATTGTTAATGACAATACATAACTCACTAACAGCAAGAAAAGGACCCACCCCTCCCAAACCCTAAGTATTAGTGGAACATCCAGTCTGAAAGGGCTCTCAAATGCTGAAATAGGCTCCTCAGGGAAGTGGTTGAATCCCATTCCTGGAGGTGTTTCAAAGAGGCTGAGATGTTGTGCTGAGGAACATGGTTTCATATCAGAGTTGGTAGAGTTAGACTATATATAAACAAGGATGTCTACCATGAGGAGATGTGTTATGCATAACTGTATCTATTAATGTTTGCTGTTCTAAGAAAATATTCATTAAAAAAGTGCTTTTTTTTGTTTAAGGTCATACATTCACACTTGAAAAAAAACCAAAACAAAACAATCATCTTCTGAATATTAGCATTTCTCTAAGTACAAAGTCTGGAAATACTCTGGCAAAAATAAGACCAGAGAAGGTTTTCATACAGACATGGCTCCAGCAGCTGGGCTTTAAATCAAAGTACCAGCTGTTCTACGACCTATTTCATATGCAGGTATGTGCATAGACTGGCAACCCTGTGAGGCTTCTGATTCAGGGCTTTGCTGGTACAGGGAGAGCATTCTAGATAGTAAGCAAATGTAATTGCTTTGCTGGGTCAGTTCTTGTCTTACATACCTCTGAAAGGATCATCTGGCTTTTAGTCACTGGGAGATGCCAGTGGCATCTCCTGGAATGTATTTAGAAATCTGGGGTCTATTGATGATCCTGGATGGATAGTTCGATGTGCTGCCTTGTACCTACTGTCACCTAACACAATGTCACAGACAGCTCTTCTCTGGCTGTATCAAAACATAGTTATGGAATGTTCACAAAGCAGTTTTGGGTCGTTCGGATAAATACATCTGAGTCGGTCTGGGAGCTCTGTGTGCCTGTTTCTGAGATTGTCTTGGGGCTGTTGGCTCACTCCGTCCTTGGAATTTTACTAGCTTGCATCCTAGCATTCATGATTCCCTCTTGCTATTCAGGCAAGGCCTTGGGCTGCTGTCAAACTGGGAGAGAGGAGCTGGACATAGAACCATAGAATCAGCCAGGTTGGAAGAGACCTCCAAGCTCAACCAGCCCAACCGATCACCCAGCCCTAGCCAGTCAACCAGACCATGGCACTAAGTGCCCCATCCAGGCTTTTCTTCAACACCTCCAGGGATGGTGACTGCACCACCTCCCTGGGCAGCCCATTCCAATGCCAGTCACTCTCTCTGGCAACAACTTCCTCCTAACATCCAGCCTAGACCTCCCCTGGCACAGCTTGAGACTGTGCCCTCTTGTTCTGTTGCTGATTGTCTGGGAGAGGAGACCAACCCCAGCTGGCTACAACCTCCCTTCAGGTAGCTGCAGAGAGCAATGAGGTCTGCCCTGAGCCTCCTCTTGTGCAGGCTGCACACCCCCAGCTCCCTCAGCCTCTCCTCACAGGGCTGTGCTCCAGGCCCCTCACCAGCTTCTTTGCCCTTCTCTGGACCCTCTCCAGCACCTCAATGTCTTTTATGTTGTGAGGGTGTGGAAGGAAATGAAAGCCATTAAAATGTAAGGAGTCTGGCCATGCAAGGTGATGATGGAGCCAAACCCAACCCTTCACTTCAGAGCCCTTGAAAGTCCCAATGGCCATCAAATTACTTCTGTGCCCAGTTTTCCTGCAGCTCATTTCCTCAGGAGAATCTGCCTTTATTATTGCTGAGAGAACACGGTAAGAGGAGGGGAGTTGGAGCAGAAACTGAACTGTTCTTGGGAAAATTTTTGCACTTCCTTTGTTATTTATATTTGGGGTTGTACTTTGGTGTTCTAATGCCACTGACGAAGGCTCAGGGGTGCGGTCAAGCTAGTGATCATTTTTCTCCTGACCAAAACAGAATAAAACAAACAAAACAACAGGGAAAAAAATGTCACCATCCATTTTGCAGCACTGCAATATGCTTCTCAAAAATACTGCAAAAATAGCACAAGTTTTTGCAGCTGATAGCTGAAAATGTCTGCCCAGCAGATGGCATGATTGGACAGCGCCTGAGACCTGCTTGGGAATACAAAATTCTCCTCTTAAATTGGTGTCCTGCTGTGAGCTACAGCAGCACTGGTTCTGCTCAGCGCTCTGAGTTCCCAGCTCAGCCTTTGCTCAGTGAGGCACTTTCTGCAGCTCAAGACAGGTTTGCACAGACAGTGGCTGCTACTGACAGTGACAATGCTGATGGGAAGAGTCAGTACCGAGTCAGTACCAAGGGTTGGGGTATAGACCAAGGGCACTGCTATATCTTGTGTGCCACCGTGGTGCAGGAAGGGAAAGACTGCAGCTGCTGGGAGGACTGGAGAAGACAGGTGACCCTAAACTGACCAACAAGGGGTTCTGTCCCATGGCCATCATCATCAGGATCAAGCTGAGTGATCACCAGGGTCAAGCCCTCTTCTTCAGTGGCTGGTGTCCAAGGAGGACTTTGTCCCTTCTGCCTTCAATCTCAGTCTATGAGTTCCTGAGTGCAGTTTCATATTCCAGCTGCTGAACTCGGTTCTCATCTGCTGCTGAGTCCAGTCTGGGACTTCCATAGTGCCTGCCCACAGCATCAGTGGAGACAGTGACTAATTGTCATCAGGGGTCGAGTTCAATATTGGTTTGTTATCATCTTCACTAAAGCTGATTTAGTTTCTTTCCCAGCCCATCAGCCTCTGTCCCTTATTCCCTTCCTCTTCCTTTTGGGGAGCAGAGGCGTTCACAGAGAACCTCTGGCACTTCCTTAATGGCTGTCCCAGCCCTGACCCTTGACAACTGGACTTTTCTGGATGCAGGTCAGCTAATTAAGATTACATAGAGTTATTACACAGAGATATGCACCCTTGTTGTTCCACAGAAAGTCGGGTTTGTTGTGTCTGTCAGTGTCCCTGGTGGAGACAGTCCTTTTGATCAGTGTGATTCATTCAGCTTTGTTGTATTCTGAGGTTGCAGCTGTGGTATTTAAATTTATGGTACCACTTAGCTTCTAAAATGTAGGAGGTGATGGAGGTGATTCTGGCAGATTTCAGCAATGAAGAATGATGCTCTGATTGTGGTCTAGAAACCTGCTGGGGAGGACCAGGAGTGGGGCACCAAGAGCTCAGGGCAGTGCCTCTGCTATGGCCTCTCTGCTGGCTCACTGCACATCCTTTTAGCTGCTCATAGTCAAACCTAGAATTCCTGAGAGGAATATGAGGAATTGCAGAAAGGCCCAAGTGTAGGGTCCTGGACCTGGGGAGGAATAATCCCCAGCAGCAGTACAGGTGAGGGGCTGACCAGCTGGAAAGCTGCTCTGAGGAGAAGGACCTGGAAGTGAAGGTGGACAATTTCCCCATGAGCCAGCAGTGTGCTTTTGTGGCCAGGAAGGTCAGTGCACTCCTGGGGTACATCAAGAAGAGTGTGACCCGCAGGTGGAGGCAGGTTCTCCTGTTCTCTGCACTAGTGAGGCCACATCTGGAGCCCTGGTTACAGTTCTGGGCTCCCCAGTTCAAGAGAGACAGGGAACTGCTTGAGAGGGTACAGCAAAGGGCTGGAAAGATGGTTAAGAGATTGAAGGAAAGTCTAAGAGAACTGGCTTACAAAGAGAGTGATGGTGCTGGAGCACTTCTGTGAGAAGAGTCTGAAAGACCTGAGGCTGTTTGGCCTGGAGAAGAGCAGACTGAGACGAGATCTGCTCAATGCTTATCAATATCTGAAGGATGGAGGTGAAGAGGATGGGATCAGACTCTTCAGTGGTGCCCAGTGATAAGGCAAGGGGCAACAGCCACAAACTAAAACACATTAGGTTCCATCTAAACACAAGGAAAACCTTTCCTGTGAGGATGGTGGAGCCCTGGAGCAAGGTGGCCAGAGAGGTGGCGTTTCCTTCTCTGGAGAGAGTCAAACTCCACTTGGAGATTGTGATCTTGGACAACCTGCTGTGGGTGCCCCTGCTTTTGCAGGGGGCTAGACTGGATGATCTCTAGAGGTCCCTTCCAACCCTCACCTGCTGTATCGCTAACCTCTGCCCTGGACTGCATCTGATTCTTCACCAGCACACCCTTACCATACAGAGGTTTGTTTCCTTGAAGACAGGACTGTAGTGCATTTCAGAATGAGTTTTACACTTGTTTAATAAGTAACCCCTTGTCACTTATTTCCCAGCAGCATTTGTGCACAATATTATCCTGAAATTCCTGTCTGGAAAAAAAACTTGTATTCTATTGCGCACTTAGAGGCCAATTACAAAATTGCATATTCCCTGTGTTGTTAAAATTGTAAAAAACATCATTCCCCCCCCCCCCCCCAAACACTGGATGGAGGATTGAAGCTAAAAGGATCCTAATGCTTAAATGAAATAAAGTAAAATTTGCTGTTCAGCACTGCTCCCTAGCCAAACATTTTTTGTCTTTTCATGCAATTTGTGGCATGATTTTTTTTGTTTTGTTTTTTGTTTGTTTGCTTTTTGTTTTATCTCTCTGCTGTAAGAACATCCAGAAATGATTAGATGTGATTATGAGGGAAAAAAAACAGAGGACCTTGTTAGGGCTTACATTGATGCTGAAATGATGAAACTGAGATGCCTTCTCCCAGTTGTGCAAGCAGGTTTTTATAACCACGTCTTTGAACTCTGATGTATTAGAGCTGTCTCTTCTTACACTTCAGACTGGAAGCTCTGAATGTGCTTGCACACAACTCCTTTCTGTTTTCAGTTACCAATTCCAGTGAGTTTGGAACGTTGGCACCAAAATGTGGCAATTGCAGAGATTTGTGGGCAATCTGAAAAGCTGGCATTTACTCTCAGACTGGTAGGCATTGGAAGGGGCCTCTGCAGATCATCCAGTCCAGCCCTCATGCAGGGGCACCCACAGCAGGTTGCCCAGGATCACAGTGTTCAGGTGGGTTTGAAATCTCTCCAGAGAAGGAGATTCCACAACCTCTCTGGGCAGCCTGCTCTAGAGCTGTGCCACCCTCACAGCAAATATTTTTTTTCTACTGTTCAGCTGGAACCTTCAGCATTCCAGTTTGTGTCTATTGCCCCTTGTCCCACCTTTGGGTACCACTGAAAAGAGCTCAGTCCTATCCTCTTGGCCCCCAGCCATTAGATACTGAGAGCATTTAGAAGATCCCCTCTCAGGCTCAAAGCCTTTTTAGGTTGGATTACTCTCTGCTAATGTTCATAGTTGTGTCTAGTGTGGGCAGCAGGTCGCAGGAAGTGATCCTCCCCCTCTACTCTGCACTGGTGAGACCCCACCTGGAGTACTGCATCTAGTTCTGGAGCCCTCATTATAGGAAGGACATGGACCTGATGGAGTGTGTCCAGAGGAGAGCCACGAAAATGATCAGAGGGCTGGAGCTGCTCTGCTGTGAGGAGAGACTGAGGGATTTGAGGCTGTTCAGTGTGGAGAGGAGAAGGCTCTGAAATGACCTTATTGTGGCCTTTCAGNCCAGAGCGTGCCCCAAGCCCGACTGACTTATCTATGTTTATGTACTTATTCCTAAACATCACAGCAAGCCTATGAGTGAAGTAGACATCACCATTGTTTTCTTTTCACAGCCTATAATATAATTTTCTCTATTAAAATATTCCAATTAGCCTTAAACCAGCACACATGAGCTGCTTTCTGATAAGTATGGAGTTCACAAATGTAAAAAGCTGCTTGTGTCTGGTCTAGATGCTTTTTTTCCCTACCTCTGCCTTGTGAAGACTCCTACATATGCCTTGCTTTTGTTGCTTTTCTCAACAGAAATAGTGAAAGCTCTCAGCATTGTAATTACTGTCACTGACTGCTCTCATCTGTGAAGATGGATTCAGAGTGAAAACACAGATGCATCAGTGGAGCTTCTCCAGCTTCATTGCATCCAAAAAGCTCTGACAGAGCAAAGCATCCCTACATTTTTTTCTGACTCTCTCATGGAAGATGTCTGTAGAACCTGTGATTAAATTTAAGGAGAGAAGCAGTGTGGATACTGCAGAATTTTTCTTGGTGAACTTGTGCAGGCACTGCAGGCCTGTGGTTGGGCAGGGAAGCGAATCAGATCTGATAATCAGAGTCATAGACTCACAGAATGGGTTGGGTTGGAAGGGACCTTAAAGATCATCTAATTTCAAATGCCCTGCCATGGGTGGGGACACCTCCTGTTTGTCAAGAATGCTTCAAGGCCCCATCCAACCTGCTTTTGAACAATTTCAGGATTGGAGCCTCCACAGCTTCTCTGCGTGACCTGATTCAGTGCCTCAGCACCCTCCTTGTCACTCAAACCCTGTGCTTTGAACTGCCCCAGCATTCACTCTGACCCAGTTTTACTGCAGCTCTTCTTTCAAAATATGACCTCTGCATTTGCTCCTGTCACTGCTGACAGTTGCTGTGGAAGTCACTTCCTAACTCTGAAACTTAGAAAGGGCAAAGATGAAAAAAGATGTGATCCAGAGACACCATTATGAAAAGCTACCAAGTGTGCTGGTTGCAGGTGAACACTTGGAGGTCTCTGATTCTGCCTCTGCTCAAACACAGAGTGTGTTAGCCAGCCATGGGCTTCTGTTCACCCAGGCAGCAGGAGCACAGAAAGGCCATTGCACTGAGGGAGAATTTGCTCTGCTTGGTGAAAATATAGCTGGACATTGCATATCAAAACACTCTTCTTGATTGCAGCTGTCCAACAGTGCCTCATAAGCTGGAGTTGTTTTTATACTTTTGCAGTGCCACACACATGTTTTAGGTTAAAGTAACTTAGCTTCTATTAATCTTTGTAATAGGCCCTTTAGAGATCTGCTTCAAGACTGCCTCATCTTGTTCTCCTTTCCTGTTAAATCTCTGGAAATGTCTTTAGAGGATAGTTTCCTAATCCTCTCCTGGATTTGAACTTTGTTTTCTCTGTTACTGAAGCGAGCTCCCAGTTGGATAAGAACTGCTGTTGTTCACTGGATGAGCTACTCATCTGCCTGGAAGCTCCACAGAGCTTTCTCCTGTAGTTACTCACTCAGCCACACATAGAAGCTGAGTCTTGACATCATGTCATCAGCTACAAGGAGTTAGAAATATTATTTTGCATAACTTTTAGTTTAATAAACAATTCAGAAAGACTGGACAGGACAAAGCACTATTGCTAGAAGTTTTTATGTCAATACAGCTTCATATAAAGGCTGCCCGTGGCTGGAAGCCATTGCCAGCTCTCCAGTTGTTTAGGTGAGGTGTTACAGTTAGAGTGATGACCAGGAAACTGGCTGATTTGGATTTGTTCTAGAACAAAGGTTGGTAGAGTTTAATACCAGTCAGTGCAGTCCTCCAGCCTTCAGCAGCTCTGCTGATCAATACAGGGTTGCTGACACTGGGAGCAATCTTTATCTTGAAATACGTTGCCCCTTTGAGGGGATCAGACCCTTTACAGGGTGTTAGTTTTCATCATCCATCCTGACTTTTGCTATCTGCAATTTGGTCTCAGAGACCAAAAAAAGGCATTTACTTAGCAGTGGCCAACTCTGCCAATGTGGGAAGGGTCTTACATTTCCTGTGACCATCAAATGGACAGTTCTAATGCTTACTTTATGGAAACTAAAGATCATCTTTATATTCTGCACAGACTCATCCCTGAGTGCTGTTCTTTTCATTCCAGAAGCAGCCCAGGGAGGCTGTGGAGTCTGTACTTTTGAAGGCATTCAGAACTGCCTGGATGTGTTCCTGTATGATTTATTCTGGGGGATCCTGCTCTGGGGTTTGGACTGGCTGATCTTCAGAGGTCTGTGATTTTATGAGTCTGTGTGATACTGTGAACAAGTGTTAGTATGCAAAAGGCAATTTGGCAAGCTGCCACCTTAGAGATGGTATCTCTTCTCATTTGGATATATCTGCAGAAGTGAGTGTAATTGCTGCTTGAATAGCCCTGTTCTTTCTGCCACAGAAAATGTGCCCAGTGGGGATACAACAAGGCAATGTTTTGTTGACCTCATTGCTGTCTACAACTACCTGAAAGGAGGCTGTAGCCAGGTGGGGAGTCAGTCTTTTCTCCCAGGCAAACAGCAACAGAACAAGTTGTGCCAGAGGAGGAATAGCCTGGATATTAGGAGCAAGTTCTTCACAGAGAAAGTGATTGGCATTGGAATGGGCTACCCAGGGAGGTGGTGGAGTCGCCGTCCCTGGAGGTGTTCAAGAAAAACCTCCTATGTGTTCAGTTGAGGCATAGGAGGTTCCATGTGAACCTGAGGAGGATTTTTTTCACTGTGAGGGTGACAGAGCACTGGAACAGGCTGCCCAGGGGCCTTGTGAAGGCTCCCTCTCTGCAGATATTCAAGAACCCTCTGGATGCATTCCTGTGTGATCTGCTCTGGGTGATGCTGCTCTGGCATGTGGGCTGGACCAGATGAGCTTTCGAGGTCCCCTCCAACCCCTGACTCCTATTCCATTCCATTGCATTCCAGACACTGGAACAGGTTGCCCAGGGAGGTGGTGAAGTCCCATCCCTGGATGTTTTTAAGGCCAGGCTGGATGTGGCTCTGATCAATCTGATCTAGTGTGAGGTGTCCCTGCCCATGACAGGGTAGTTTGAACTAGATGGTCCTTGGAGTCCCTTCCAAGTCTGACAATTCTGTGATTCTTAAGTAAGTGATAGTTCTGTGCAAATGTGCTTTGGCAAGAACACTGCCTATGGTATTAATCAAACTTTTAACTGGGTCAAATACTCTTCTGAATCTGAACTTGCTGAGGTCCACTGAAGAGGTGCCAATACGCAGATTTGATCCAGAACATTTGGTGATGCTGAATGCATTCTTCAAATGGTGCCCTTCCCCAGGATTGCATATTAGGTGGAATTCAGCAGAGGCCAGAGCTGATTAACTCTTTATGATAACCACAAAATGCAAACAAGCAAACATACAACACCCCCAAACCAGGTCACATTATCCTGTTGCATTCTTTTTCAATGCCAGTCTCCTCCATTGCTCTAATAATCTTGCAGCTCATTATCTTGGCTATAATAATGAAAGTTCATTGCAATAATTTTTTTTGAACAACAATGATGCTTTTGCAAGAATAATGTGTCCCAGATGCTGTATGTTGAGTGGCACTAGGACTCTCCAGCTCCTTCCAAGTTTGCTTGAAAGCAGCTGTGGTAACATGAACTGTGGTGTTTAAGTACCTCATTAGAGGTGAGTGCAGTGCAGCCAGGCTGGGGACCAGCCTGAAGTTAGGGCTCTCAGAGCATTGTCACAGAAGAGATGACAAGAAGTACTTTAATTAAAGCTGCTCAGCTTTGCCTTTGCTTGGCAAACTTGGAAAGTGGATTCCCTCCCCCTACCTTTCTTTTCCTGATTATAAGGTAACCACTTTGTCTTTCTGAAAGCTCCGTTCTGGCAGTTTGTCTCCCTCTTTCACCTCAGTTGCATAAAAAAAGAGTTGAACAATATGCATCAACACAGATGTGGCACTGAAGGATGTTTATGTCCACTTTTAAAGTAAAGAAAAGTAAATGTGGCATGTCAGAGTAATAATTTGGCCACGACAACCCCAAGCAGTGCTACAGGCTGGGGACAGAGTGGATGGAGAGCAGCCAGGCAGAAAGGGACCTGGGGGTGCTGGTAGGTAGTAGCTCAACATGAGCCAGCAGTGTGCCCAGGTGGGCAGGAGAACCAATGGCATCCTGGCCTGGATCAGGAACAGTGTGGCCAGCAGGACCAGGGAGGTTATTNAATTAGAATTGCCGGGGAAAATGCCTCCTTGTCATTGCTTCTTCCACAACAGCCTGGGAAAGGTAAAATTTGCTCTTAGTTGCGTGTCGAAACACTTTCTAGGCAGGATTTGTATGAATCTTAGTTTTAGGGATGTACATGAAAAGCAAGACAAGAACAAAGCAAACATAAAGTTCATGAAAGCTGCACTCAAACCAGAGAGTAAATATCAAGAAGGGAGTGAAGTATCATATGGAGATTTCAGTCCATCCGTATCAGGACCCAAATAACCTTGGTCTCAGATACAAATTCCTCTGCTGATCCAATATGCAGCAGGCACATAGGTCTTATCCAAAACGTAGTGGTTTCAACTGAAAGCTGTTAACTGAGTCCTCAGGATTGGCTGCAGTCCTGGAGTAAATGGTAGGTTTATCTTTACTTAGAAATGCTAAAAAATAGCTCCACAGGTGCTCAGCTAATATGCAGTTGGGGCTCTGCTTTCAATTTTCAGAAGAGCCTTAATTTCTCTTTTTTTTTTTGCTTCAAATTAGAGAGCCTATCTATACATCAGTTTTATTCACCAGTTTCTTAGTATCTACCTTTGTGCTCCGTCCACTCCTCCAGCTTTCACCATCACACTTACTATTCTTTGCTAGGGTCTTGTGGTAGAGATTTTCAGTTTCACAGTTGCTATTGGAGGAGAATTAAATCTTAGTAATAGTGCACCATAGCTTCAGTAGAAATATCAGATTGGGATTCATGTAGTCACAGAGGTTTGTGGTTTTTTCATCTCATCCTTGTCCTTTTTTGTGCTTTTAGCTTTAACCAGAAACACTAAACAGGACCCACTGGTGTTTCATAAGATAGGTAGTCCAGCTCAAAGAAAAGGGCATGACTTTCCTTCTGCATGCCATGCCCCCACACCTGATGCATGTTGAATGCTCTGACATTCAGCAAAATATAATAGAGGTGAAAAGGGACATTTCTGTGGTCTGTGCAGGACAGAAAACAGCAAGGGAGTTTCACAGAAGTGACTGACTAGACAAACTTTTCAAGTCATGCAAATAGCAGACTTGAAACTTTAGACCTAGACACAAAAATCTGTAAAAAATCCAAGACAGCTGTTTAAAGACATGCAATTCTTCTTCAACCTAAGGCCCTTGTGACTGGGGGTGACAGCACTAACTAGGTACTGTCAGTAAGTCAAACAGATAAAATCTTTAAAACAAAACATTAGAAAGAATCCAAGCATTTAATGTCTCTAACCAGCAGAGTTCTGAGACTGATGGAAGGCAATAGGGGTCCTTTGGAGTACTTTGAACTCCCTTCAGATGTTTCAGCTGGTTTACATATTGATGCTTTGTATAATTCAAATGTATATTTGGCAGAACACAGAGTTTAGATATTGTTCCTAGCTAAGGTTCATCAGCTGGTTGAAAGTCAAACCTGCAAATGAGATGTGAAGCTTTGTGTATCTTGTACATACCAACAAACAATAAAAAACAAGCAGTACTTTGATATGCAAACTCTTTGGTTCCTCCTTCAGCTGGGACTTGATGATCTCGAAGGTCTTTTCTAACGTAAACAATTCTGTGAAACTGAATTTGAATGAAACAGGCCTGAAACTGCTCCAGAGATGCACAAATTTGAAAATGCATCTTTTAATGTTATTTCAATGGGCTCCAACCATCAAAAACTTAATTGCCTTTTTCCCATCTGCTGTCACTGAAAAATTACATTTATAAATACCTAAAAGAGTTGGGGCTCTGCAGCCTGGAGAAGAGAAGGCTCTGAGGAGACCTTAGAGTAGCCTTCCAGTATCTGAAGGGGGCCTGCAGGAGGGCTGGGGAGGGACTATTGACAAGGTCTTGTAATGAGAGGAATGTGTTTAAACTGGCAGAGAGGAGATGTAAACTGGATGCTAGGAAGAAGTTGTTTGCAGTGAGGGTGGTGAGACAGTGGAACAGGTTGCCCAGGGAGGCGGTTGCTCCCTGCCTGGAGGTGTTCAAGGCCAGGCTGGACGAGGCCTTGAGTGACCTGTACTAGTGGGAGGCGTCCCTGCCTTACAAGGAGCAACAGCTACAAACTGGAACAGAAAAGGTTTCAACTCAACATGAGGAGAAACTTTACAGTGAGAGTGACAGAGCCCTGGAGCAGGCTGCCCAGAGAGGTTGTGGAGTCTCCTTCTCTGGAGACTTTCAAATCCACCTGGATGCATTCCTGTGCAAACTACCCTAGGGGATCCTGCCTTGGCAGAGACTTGGTGATCTCTGGAGGTCTCTTCCAACCTCTAAAGTTCTGTGATTCTGTGATACCATGTCAGAGATGATGTGGTCATCTCATCCTTTGTATGAAGTCAAGAAATGGTCATTAGGCAGAAGTGTCAAACTGTTAAGTGACGTTATGAGCACTGTGATTAATTATTTACAGTGTACTTTAAAGAAACTTTGTAGATGCCTAAAAATATTACATCCATGAGGACTGATTGCAATCATTAGACACCCAAATGGAAGAGGTGGGTACTGCAGATGATAAAATCAAGCAGAAAAAAGGTACCCGAGTTACTTGCACCTATAAACATCCTTAAATCTTCTCTTTTACAGAATCTCTTCTAAGAGGTGCCAAGGATTTAGAGTGAAGACTCTAATTTGCTTTGAGATAGGCAATTTTCCTTAATTTTCTTTATTTTCCCCATTTTTTTTTAGTAACTTGTGGGAGGTAAAGAAAGATCAGTTTTACTGTAGATTATTTCCTAATGCTGACTCTGATGTTGCTAGAAGAGTTTCCCATTTTCCTTGTCAGTGTATCCTATGTTCCACTCCACTTTTTGTGGGGTGAAGAAGCTAAGTTTGAAACTAGAATTCAATGCATACATCTGACTTTTGAGAAGCCTTTAATGGCTGTGTCAGCGTTTAGAAGACAGCTATCTGCCATATCCTCAGTTCAGGATCACAGATGTATGCTTTTGAAATGAGGTCACTAGTTAGCTTGGCACTAAGATTATCTGTCTCACCACTTAAGTTGATCTGCATGACCTCTTGAGATCCCTTCCAGGTTTATCCACCGATTCTTGATCATTTACCATGGGTTACCAAAATATTGCTGGAATTATCTTTTGAGTATCCCAGCAAGTTAGTACAGCATTATCCCTTTTTATTGGCTGAGTAGCTGAGGCAAGAAGGAAATTCAGTTCTTTCACAGATCAAATCTTGAATTAAATTTATGGAAAGTTACTTCAGTCTCCCTCTCTGGAGATATTCAGACCCTGCCTGGATGTGTTCCTGTGTGATCTGGTCTAGGTGATCCTGCTCTGGCAGGGGGGGTTGGACTGGATGAACTTTCGAGGTCCCTTCCAGCCCCTGACATTCTGTGATTCTATGAAAGCCAGAGTATGAATTAAGAGCATGTTAACTACTCCCTTGAAAATTGCTATTGCTCATGAGCTCCCTTACATCTCTTCTTCCAGTACAGTTTGCTGCTCCAAAGTCATGGACACCCAACCTCATCATAGACTAGGTCCTGAGCTGGAGGAGGCCAGCAGATCAACTTAATCTCTTACCCGCTGGTTGAATTTCCTGATTTTTTTTTTTCTGTTGTCAGGGATTGAAAATAGGCAGGGGTCTGACAGGTAGCTGCCATCATCAAAAGATCTAGCCAGCTCATTTTAACACTCTGCCAAAATCTGCCAAAGGCCTTTGAGTACCCACACATGGGACTGCAGCCAAGCCTCTAGTGACCCCCAAATTAGTTCTCAACATTACTTTGTAGTATTTCAATGTAAACAAACTTCTTGCCCTTTGAATGTGTGTGCAGAACTCTGTCCTCCAGACTTCTCCTCCTGTTACATGGATTGGACACGAGCCAATGTGGGTTGAAAACATCCAAAGTCTTCTATTATAGTATAAACATTCTCAACTGGGGATTGAGAGACCCAACTTCTTCACTTTGCCAAACAGTGTAGTTCAGAAGAGAACTCTCCAGGACATTACAAGTGGGTCAGAGGATGAAAAATAGCACTGGCTACTTTTCCATAAAAGAAAAAGCAAACTAAACTGAAAAAAAAAAAAAAAAGAAAAAAAAAAAGAAAAAAGAAAAAGGAAAAAAAAAGCTTAGTGTTGTACTGAAAATATTTTTTTCCATGGCACATATTTTTGCCAGCTGAACTCCTCCCATCCCACCCCCACTTTCTGGCATTCAGCAGTTTAAAACACTTTGGAGAGCAGCAGTTGTTTTTTAACAGACAATTCCCTCACAAGTCACCCATATAAAAATATTGTGACAACAACAAAGGACAATTTCAATGAAACCAGGCAGACAACCCCCTCCTCATAAGCTCCCCTACCTTTCTTACTACCTGCTGCCATGACTTTGATAGCATCAGAAGCCAAGATGAAAAGAAACAGCTAATCAAAGCAATGGCAGTAGATGAGAGACATTGGAGCTTTTGAGTCCAGGCAAAACTCCTACAAAGAGTTGTCTCATGTGAGATATTGGCTGTCATGTTACTCTGATGACAGCCTTCATGTGGAATTTGATTATAGGGAAAAGGAAATTTGAAAATTAGGGATTTTTATCCCTGTTACCAGAAAGCTTTCTCGTGGTCCACTTTTTCCTTTCAGACTGTTTCCTACAGTGCAGAGGGTAAGCTCTCAGTTTCAAAGAGGAAAGTGACAGTGGAGAAGAGCAGACCAAGAGGAGATATTAATATAGAATCATAGAATGGTAAGGTTGGAAGTGACCTCAAAGATCATCTAGTTCCAACCCCCTGCCATAGGCAGGGACACCTCCCACTAGAACAGGTCACTCAAGGCCTTGTCCAGCCTGGCCTTGAACACCTCCAGGGAGGGAGCAGCCACAACCTCCCTGGGCAAGTAGTGTTTATAAGTATCCCAAGAGTGGGTGTCAAGAAGAAGAGACCAGTGTCTTTTCAATGGTGTGATAGGAGGAGGGACAACGGACACAAACAAGGACATGGGAAGTTCCACTTCAACATAAGCAAAAACCTCTTTACTGTGAGGATGCTGGAACCCTGGAGCAGGCTGCCCAGAGAGGTTGTGAAGTCTCCTTCTCTAGAGACTTTCCAGACCCACCTGTACATGTTCCTTATGTGACCTGCCCTAGGTGATCTTGTTTAGGCAAGAGGGTTGGACTTGATGACCTCCACAGGTCCCTTCCAACCCCTACCATTCTATGAGTCTGTTTCTTCAAGACATGGGTTATGTTCAGTTTCATTTATGGGGATATTCTGAAAGTGCAGACAAGTAGAAATCTTAAGGTATTTGTCAGTTAGATACTGACTGTATCTACTGTATGGTGATGCATAGTGTTAACTCCCATGTGGGCTTACTGTTCTCTGCTCTTGGTGGCAGATTGCTGAAGTGCCTTGCTGTAGCTGGGCAAATTCCAGCCTTGAATCACTTGTCCTTTTTTTTTGCTATATTTTTATTTAGTACATACTAAACCATACTTTTTTTCCTGCTTACACTTCAGGTGGGTGAACAGAACTGTTTTAAATTAGTGTTTAAAGAAGAACTTGGCTGCAGGAATCATCTATAGTCCTGTGTAAATAAAGGTGTGGGACAGAAGAAGAATCGTGTCAGCTTTTTCAGAGTTGTAACTGGTGGCACATGTTACCACTTGCTCCTTCAGATGAGCTGAGGGGTTCATATGGTACAGCAAATTAGATCAGATGTGTTTTCACCCTTACACATAGAGTCCACTGGAGCAAGTCAGGAAGCACGGTCACTTATGCTTGAGTCTTCCTTGATGTGATTTAATCAAACAGAAACATTTTGTCCCTTTTTGTGTGGTCATGGCAGAATAGGAGGCACAATTGTGGCTAGGATCAAGTTCAATTGTTGTAAATTCTAAGTATGTAAATAGGCTACAATTTTGACTATAAATGGGAAGTTGAAAGGATGCCTATGAGGTTCAGACTCAGAACAGTGGCTTGGCAGAAAGCCAGGCTTAAGCTTTAAACTCTGCTGCAAACTTCCTGTGCAAAACAGTGCTTTCTTTGGGTTTCTTTTCTCTGACTGCATATGCAAGAACTAATCCAATTTTGTTTATTTTATTTCTCTGACTGCATATGCAAGAACTAATCCAATTTTGTTTATTTTAGAGGAACATTAAGAAAATAAGATCAGTGTATTATTAAAATGGCTTTGTTATCAGACACAGTAGGCACACGTCATTGGTTTGAAATTAGGAAGAAGTTCTTCAGCATGAGGGTGGTGAGAGCCTGGAATGGGTTGCCCAGGGAGCTGGCGGAAGCCTCATCCCTGGAGGTGTTTTAAGGGCAGGCTGGATGAGGCTGTGGGCAGCCCGATCTAGTTTGAGGTGTCCCTGCCCATGGCAGGGGGATTGGAACTAGATAATCCTTGTGGTCCCTTCCAACCCCGACTTATTCTATGAGTCTATTATTCTGTGATTCTATGACTCTGTGATTCTATTATTTTATGATTCTATGATTCTGTGATTCTCTGATTCTATGAGTCTGTGATTCTGTGATTCTATGATTCATTTCAGAGATCAGCCTAAGACAGATAGAATTGATAGAATATTATTTAGCACTTCACAAAACACAGGTATATTGTACAGGTATTCCCAGACTAGAAGGTGTGGTTGGGAGGAATGGAAATCACTGAAAAGAAAAAAAGATATTCCAGCTTTTCCTATCTCTAGGGTCAGGCTCAGTCTGAAATTCATCCATCAAGCAAGTGTGTTTTGCATGGTGATACTGTTTTTTTTTTTTTTCCAGACACTGTTTTTGTAACACTAAGCATGCAAATAACTGATTGTTTCAATCTATTTACAAGGTCTTGCAATGACAGGACAAAGGGCAATGGGTTTGAACTGGCAGAGGGGAGATTAAAACTGAATGTTAGGAAGAAGTTGTTTGCAGTGAGGGTGGTGAGACACTGGCACAGGTTGCCCAGGGAGGTTGTGGCTGCTCCCTCCCTGGAGGTGTTCAAGGCCAGGCTGGATGAGGCCTTGAGTGACCTGTGCTAGTGGGAGGTGTCCCTGCCTATGGCAGGGGGTTGGAACTAGATGATCTTTGAGGTCCCTTCCAACCTTACCATTCTATGATTCTATACTTCTGCCTTTTTTGTCCCCACTGAACTACCATTCTTTTTCTCTTGTTTGGTGAAATACTTTTCAGCTTTTGTTAGCGAGTAGTGGCTGCCATAATCGAATGTGAGTGAGAGAACTGTCCTCAGGTCTGATTTCAGGCATGAAAGGAACATGGGACAATGGCTCTTCAAGGCATAGTTATGCTCAATACAAATCATAAAATACAACTTAGGAAGTGGGCAAACTGGCTGGAGCTAATAATGCAATAGCTTTGTGGAACTGCTGCCCATGCTGCGAGCATATGTGAACAAACAGAGCACCCAGCGGTCATGGCTTCAGAACGGTGTACACCAGGAATATTATTCCTGGAATAAGCAACTGAATTTCTTAGAAATCTGTGGCTCTGGGCATATTTTTCCCTTGTGCTACAAATAATGTGATATCTTACATCTGGCAGAAGATAGGTCACTACTTGAATTTTGTGTCCCAAAACACGAAGATCTGAGAAAGGAGAGATGATGACTGCTTCAGAAAACGCTGCAGGAAAGCACATTTACAGAAAAAAAACCCAGAAATAAAATGAAAACAAAGTTTGCAGACATCTAAGAAACATTTGGTACAATAAAAGGAAAAACAAACAAACAAATCTTCAGCAGCTGATAAATGAGTCAGAAGTCAGTGATCTCTTGTTGCAAAAGTAAGGGTGAGACTAGGCCAGCAGTGGCTTTTTATTTGATACATGAGCCTGAGACGACCTCACACTGAAGGGTCAGTAGCTGCACATCTGAAGGCTAATGTTCTCTGGGATAGAACTCTGACAACTTTGTTTAGAGTGATTAAAACAGCAAGTGCCAAGAAGCACTGGTGAAGTCATGACCAAAACATTCTGAGTGATAAGAAGTAACTGTGAAGAAGTTTGTGCTGTTTTGGAAAGCACAAAGAAAACTTACTAGACTATAGAGAGAATAATATATTTTTCCATCTTCAGTGTGTAAATCCTCTGGTAAAATAGTAACCCAAAAACCACTAGTGGAAGAGAATAAATGTATAAATAGTGGACACCATTTCCAGCCTAAAAAAAGAGGTGAAAATACTCAATAAAGTTAATATAAATTGCTATGTTGCTTCCCACCTGCCACGTTGCCAGTGGAAAATGAATCACACTTCTTTTGTAAATGTATGAAGTGTCTTGCTATAAGTCTCAACTGAGGAGATCTTTATTGTTTCCTTACCAAGTGCTAGGAAATTAAGGCATTTTAGCTGTTGAGTTTTATTCTTCCTTTCCAATTGTTCAGCAAATTGCTTCTGCAGCTGAGCTGCTCAGTGAAACTCTTCTGCTGCCTTGGCTGTAACCTGAAGTAGAGCAGGCATCACCAAAATAGATAAGGATTTTTATTGCTGGTGCTTCATATCTCTACTACCAACACATCCCATACAGGCGTAGCTGCTTTTATGCTAAACTCTTGTTTTATTGTTGCCTCGTTTTCCCAGCTAGCTCATGTTTCTTTGTTTTAGCCCATCTGCCTGCCTGACAAGGCAACTGCAAACCTCCTGAGGCTGGAACTGGTGTGTCTGTACTCTGTGTGGTGCCTAGGACATTCCATTTGCTACTTTTGACCAGAGGCTCAGGAAATACTCTTCACATAATTCAGTTCTGTAGTTCTTGCTTTTTTTTTTTTTTCCTCTGTCACTTCTCTTTCCAGCCTTCTTCTTCCCAGTTCCAACTGTTTCATTCTCCCTTTCTGGAAGTAATTTCTATTTCCATGTAACTGGATTATTTTGTGTCCATTTATACCACTGGTATTTTCTTCATTCTGGTTCTGCGTTTTCCTGTCTGCATGACACTTTTGCTTGAAAGAGTCCAGTGCAGAGCCACGAAGATGATGAAGGGAGTGGAACATCTGCCTTACAAGAAAAGGCTGTGCAAGCTACTAAATGTCTTTAGCCTGGACAAGAGGAGACTGAGAGGTGACCTCATAAATGTTTATAAATATGTGAAGGGCAAGTGTCATGAGGACAGAGCCAGGCTCTGCTCAGTGATGTCCAGTGACAGGACAAGGGGCAGTGGGGGCAAGCTGGACTATAGGAGGTTCCACATGAACATAAGGAGAAAGTTCTTCACTGTGAGGGTGACTGGAACAGGCCGCCCAGAGAGGTTGTGGAGTCTTCTTCTCTGGACACATTCAAACCCCACCTGAAGATGTTCCTGTGTGACCTACTCCAGGTGATTCTGCTCTGGCAGGGGGAGCAGAAGAACATGTCTGGACAAGCCAGGACATGTTCAGGCCTAATCTGGCCCATTTTGACCCTCCATGGCAACAGAGGTCACAAACCAATGACCATCACAGGCAAAACAGGACAGATTTGGAGAAAAATCAGTTGACTTGCTAGAGGGCAGGGATCCATCCAGAGAGACCTGGACAGGCTGCAGAAGTGGGCCCAGGCCAACCTCATGACATTCAACAAGGCCAAGTGTAAGGTCCTGCACCTGGGTAGGCACAGTCCCAAGCACAACTCCAGGCTGGGTGGGGAATGGCTGAGAGCAGCCCTGAGGAAAAGGCCCTGGGGGTCTGGGGTGATGAAAAGCTCAAGATGAGGCTGCAGTGTGAGTGCAGCCCAGACAGCAACTGTGTGCTGGGCTGCAGCAAGAGCAGTGTGGGCAGCAGGGCAAGGGAGGGGATTCTGCCCCTTTGCTCTGCTCTCCTCAGACCCCATCTGGAGTCCTGTGTGCAGTTCTGGAGCCCCCAGCACAGGAAGGACATGGAAGTGTTGGAGTGGGTCCAGAGGAGGCCACGAAGATGCTCAGAGGGCTGCAGCAGCTCTGCTATGAGGACAGGCTGAGAGAGTTGGGGCTCTGCAGCCTGGAGAAGAGAAGGCTTCCAGGAGACCTTAGAGTAGCCTTCCAGTATCTGAAGGGGGCTACAGGAAGGCTGGGGAGGGACTATTGACAAGGTCTTGCAATGACAGGACAAGGGGCAATGGGTTTGAACTGGCAGAGGGGAGATTTAGACTGGATGTTAGGAGGAAGTTGTTTGCAGTGAGGGTGGTGAGACACTGGCACAGGTTGCCCAGGGAGGTTGTGGCTGCTCCCTCCCTGGAGGTGTTCAAGGCCAGGTTGGAGGAGGCCTTGAGTGACCTGTGCTAGTGGGAGGTGTCCCTGCCTATGGCAGGGGGTTGGAACTGGATGATCCTTGAGGTCCCTTCCAACCTTACCATTCTATGATTCTATGAAAAATAATGTAAGGGCTATTTGTCACACTTTTCCCTTCATTGCTGAGCACTACTCTGCCCTTTCTTGGCCCCAAAGCACCCATCCCTGTCTGAGGGGCTGGGCCCTGTAGGGACACTAGGGCCAGCTGGAACCAGCCACGTCTGGCCTCTTCTCCTCAGAGATCACTGCTGGGCACTTCACCGGCTCTGGGCAAGTTTGGTGACTGTCTCCTCTTACACAGTACAAACCAAAAAGGAGGCTGTGTTTGCAATGTACATGACAGCTCTGAATGGATGCATCTGACTTGATTTGTTTCAAAGTTACTCTAATTGGTAAAAGAAGCCTGACAGTGGCAAATAAGCTTTTATGTGCCCTCTGCTGACTTCTTTAATGCCACAGTGGATGATTTATATTATACTGTGGTCTTCAGTACAGACATATTTTTGACTCATTGAGAGGGAATACCTGTGTTGTGTCTGATTGCACTCCTGTCTTTTTCTGTCTTTTGGGGGTTTTTGCTATGAAATCTTGGCAGGATACTGAAATAATAGATGTGAGGTTAGTGTAGAGGGAGATGTGAACAGAAGCTAAGACTTAGAGCTTCACCTCAATATTAAGGGGGACTAGACATGAAGCTGCATTTGAAGGGCTGCTTATTTGCATCAAGGTTAAGTAGCTTGAAGCCACAGACTAATGAAGTACATATTTCTCACTGCTGAGGAGCCTTTCTACATTAATTTAGATTTCCTTTCACCTGTGGGGAAATATACTCTGGTTTATAATTTACAGACTCAGTAGCATATGGCTCCAGTGATGCTGCACTGTCTAGTTGGAACTAGATGAGGCTTGTGGTCCCTTCCAACCCTGACTGATTCTATGATTCTGTGATTCACCAGAGCAATCTCTCAGTGCAAGAAAGGTATCACATTTCTGTTCTAACTCAAACCAGGACACATCTCCAAGTGCCTATGACTCACAATATCCAGAGGCAGTAAATTCAGCAGTTTAGTTACATTTTCCCAAAAAAAAACCCTCACCAGACAACTGTTTTGTTTATCTGTTTGGCTTAGAACTAACGTTCTGAGGGGCTTTGTTTCAAATGAATGCATAAAGTTTAATTTTAGAAAATAGCTGCAAGCAAAATAAACAATCACTAATTTAACAAGACTAATTAAAGGTCTGCAAGTTTACAGCTGGGAGAAACAAATAGGACTTAGTCTTAAAAATAGATCTTCAGATATGCTGAATCAAATTCCTTAATAGTAACTTGTAGTGAGTGAATTTCAGAAAACCTTGATTATTAACAACTGTTTTTTTTTAATGCCTATTTAGGACTTATTAACTCCTCATCCCCCTGAAAGGCAGAGATGCTTTCTGTGAACCTTCAAATGCCTCTTATACCTCTTCGACTCTGCAACTGACTGCACATACTGTAAACTGTATGAAAACAAGATTTTTTGGGGGAGTGTTTGGTAGTATATTCTTCCTTCAATTCCATTACAACTAGAGTTAGGAAGAACATAGATGATCAAGAATGAATAACTGAACTAATGGATCTGTTCTAGTGACATTTTTAGAATCCTAGAATGTTTGAGACCAAAATGTTTGATTCAAAATAGATTTTCTCCATTTCTTCATAAGTGTATTTCTATTTGAAATAGTTTATGGGAGGCAAAAGTGAAAAGAGAAGAGATATCTTTGCCTTTCATTGCTCAGAGAAGCAAGGGGAAATGTTGGTTCTGTTTCCCCTGCTGTCTTCTCTAGCAGCGTACAGTTACAGCTTTTGATTGCATGTTAACACTACAAGAAACTTAGAAACATGGACTTGATTTGGTTGGAAAAGACTTTCAAGGTCATTGAGTCCAACCAGTATCTAACTCTGCCAAGTCTAGGGCCAAGCCATGTCCCTCAGCACCACATCTCTGCTTCTTTGAAACACCTGTAGGGATGGGGATTCAGCCACTTCCCTGGGGAGCCTGTTGCAGTCTTCAAGAACCCTTTCAGTGAAGAAGTTTCTTCTGATACCCATGTGACTCCAACCTCCTTTCAAGGAGTTATGGAAAGTGAGAAGGTCTCCCCTCAGCCTCTTTTCCTTCAGACTAAACAACTCTAGTTCCACCAGCTGCTCCTCACAAGACCTGTTCTCCAGACCTCTCTGGACCTGGTCAACATCCGTCTTGTAGTAAGACATCTGTCTTCTCCTAAGAGAAGAGACTGACAGTACTGGAGCTATTTAGCCTGAAGAAAAGGCTGAGAGGGGATCTGATCAATGTTTAAAAATATCTGAAGGGTGGAGGGCATCCTCTTCTCAGTTGGTGCCCAGTGATAGTGTGCTGGTTTGAGGCTCATAGGAATATTTTAATGAGAAAAATTGGATTAAAGGCTGTGAAAAGCAAACAATGGTGATGTCTGCTTCACTCACAGGCTTGCTGACATGTATAAAAACAAGGACACAAACATAGATAACACAGAGAGTCTGTCTGTCACAGTCGCTGTGGTTTCTCCCTGGGCTTTTGTGGCTCTGTAACCCAACGAACCACTCTGCGTCTAACCCCTCCTTGCCATCCTCCCAACTCAACCTGCATATAAGGCAGACCCTGAACTAAGGTAGAGGGGTGGAAAGAAGGTAGAAGGGTGGTTGGAAGCCCCTCCTGGGGACTCTGATTTCTGAGAGGGGGATTGTGTTTCTGTATTACCTTTAACTTGTATATTCTGTAACTATTCCTGTCTGTTGTGTCAGCTGGCTGAGTCTAGTCTGGGGGATTTTCATAGAGTAGGGGGGGGGTGAGTAACTCCCAAACCATCACATAAGAGATGTGATAAGAGGGGATAAGAACAAACCTGAGCACAGGAAGTTCTGCCTCAGCATGAGTAAAAACTTACTTCCCGTGATAGTGACAAAGCTCTCGACCAGGCTGCCCAGGCAGATTGTGGAATCTCCTTCTCTGAAGACTTTGAAAAGTCAGTTGGACATGTTCCTATCTGGCCTACCCTGGGTGAACCTGCTTTGCTGGAAAGGTTGAGCTAGATCTCCAGACCTCTCTTCCAACCCCTAATATTCTGTGAACCCCCTAACAGATAATCTCAATGTAGGTCACAATAAAAGAGACAGTATCTGCAGCTCACAGAGTATACTGCAAAACTAGTGGGGACAAAAAAAAGGCTTCCACCTTTAATAAAGTCAGGAATTCCAGGGAAATATGATGCATCTAAAACTGGGGAAGAAAAAGAAATTAAATCAGCTTGCTGATTCCCAACCAGAAACACAAATCTGCATGCAAGGATACTTTTTACCACATGTGCAGGCATCTCTGATTCTCCTGATACCTCTTGTCCAAAGCTCAGATAGCACTAGAAAGATCTGGGAAGCTCTGATGTCAGAGCAGGTCAGGAGCAGAAAGAAGTCTCTCAGCAGAGGCTGTGGTTCATATGCTCCATACCCTGCCCACCATGCTCCCACAGTCCCCTGGGTAAGGGGTGGGGGAACCAGCAGAAGCTATTAAGGCTGCTGGAGAAGTAGCAACAAAGACTCTTCTCTGGGTTAGGTTTGGTATTTGCAAAGTGCTAAACTGGGAGAATGACCTTGACTGGGAACAAAGATACCTGCTCTTTGCTTGGCTACGTCCACTGCATCAGCAACACCATGGGTAAGGGATTGAACTTGTTTGTTCTAAAGCATACCTGAAAAAAGGAGATTGTTGTACCAAGGCTGGTGGGAGTTTGTTAATTGTGGTAACAGCAATATTATCAAAGCTCATGTGCTTTAGTTTCCTGTAAATTAAATACAAAACTCCATGGGCACTGCTTCATTTCAGTAAAGCTCTTGCACATTATCTAAGCAGCCCAAGGAAATCTCCAAGACACCTAAACAACTTCAGCCTCCCCACAAAGATCACCCCAAAACACCTGTAAAGACCCCAAAATTTTTCCCATAAATTGGAATTCCAGAAACCCCCCTTAAAATCCGCCCTGAAATATCCCTAGATACTCCAAAACCCTCCCTGAACACTCCCAACACTCAATGAAAGGTAGTACCCCTACATTTCTTGAGACTATGAAATGATTGCCAGGGGTTTTCAAGGCTCACAGGATGCCAGGGGTTGGAAGGGACCCAAAGAGATCATCGAGTCCTACCCCACTGCCAGAGCAGGACCATAGACTCTGGCTTAGGTCACACAGGAATGCATCCAGACAGTCTCCAGAGAAGGAGACTCCACAACCTCTCTGGGGAGCCTGTTCCAGTGCTCTGTGACCCTTACAGTCAAGAAGTTCCCCTTGTGTTGAGCTGGAACCTCCTGTGCTGCAGCTTCCATCCATTGCTCCTTGTCCTATCCCAGGCAGCAGTGAGCAGAGCCTGTTCCCCCACTCCTGACCCCCAGCCCTCAGATATTTATAAACATTTATTAAATCCCCTCTCAGTCTTCTCTTCTGCAGACTAAAAAGATTGTTACCTCCTAAAGATAACCTTAGTAATTCTTAATATTTGAAGGAATTCTTTTGGCTGAAAGTATTCAAACATATTGTCTCTTAGACTTTTACTGGATGATGCTGATGGTGAGGTCTGAAATATCAAGTCATAGAATCATAGAATGGTAAGGTTGGAAGGGACCTCAAAGATCATCCAGTTCCAACCCCCTGCCATAGGCAGGGACACCTCCCACTAGTACAGGTCACTCAAGGCCTCATCCAACCTGGCCTTGAACACCTCCAGGGAGGGAGCAGCCACAACTTCCCTTGGCAACCTGTGCCAGTGTCTCACCACCCTCACGGCAAAAAGGAACTTCTCCCTAACATCCAGTCTAAATCTTCCCTCTGCCAGTTTACACCCATTGCCCCTTGTCCTGTCATTGCAAGACCTTGTAAATAGTCCCTCCCCAGCCTTCCTGTAGCCCCCTTCAGATACTGGAAGGCTACTCTAAGGTCTCCTGGAAGCCTTCTCTTCTCCAGGCTGCAGAGCCCCAACTCTCTCAGCCTGTCCTCATAGCAGAGCGGCTCCAGCCCTCAGTCGTTGCTATCTTGCTCATAAATCTACTGTCATTAGCAACTAGCATAAATGTATTGGGAAGAGAGGTTATGGTGGGTCAGACCTTCTTGTGCAATTACATTTGGAGAATACTTGTATTAAAGGTTTTTCTGGTTGAGCTGTTACAGTCAGAGAAATGATATGCAACAGTAAACCCAAAGGGGTGATCTAGACAAGTTAAATTGTAATGCATGATGGTCTTAGTACTATGTCTTTTGCTTAGATCAGGACAGGAGAAAAGAAAATATGAGAATCCTGGCCCAGGAAACATGAAATTTACAATGTCTTGAAAAAAGAGATGAATGCAAAGAAAATCTTTCTGTTTTTTACATCCTGGGCTGCATTGAGAAGTGTGACCCTCCAGTTTAGTCTGGTGAGACCACATCTGGAGTACTGTGTTCAGCTCTGGAGCCTTCAACCAAAGAAAGGCAAGGACCTGTGTGTCCAGAGGAGAGCCTCGAAGATGATGAGGGGACATGAGCACCTTCCCAGTGAGGACAGGCTGAAAGAGCTGGGGTTGTTCAGCCTGGAGAAGGCTCCAAGGAGATCTGATAGCAACACTGCAGTACTTACAGGAGGCATACAGTCAAGATGAAGAGGGTCTCTTTATCAGGGACTGTAGTAACAGGATGAGGGATAATGATTACAGCTTTAAAAGGGGGAAGAAATTCTTTATGGTAAAACTAATGAGACACAGGAACAGGTGGCCCAAAGAAGTTCTGGATGTCTGAGTCCCTGGAAGTGTTCAAGTCTACATTGTATGGTGCTTTTTTTTGTTTGTTTGTTTGGTTTGGATTGTTTTTTGTTTGTGTTTTTTTATTTGTTTGCTTGCTGTTTGTTGGTTTTCTGGTGGGTTTTTTGTCTGTTTTTGTTTGTTTGTTTTGTGTGTTTTGTCATTGTCGTTTTTGTTGTTTTCTTTTTAAATGAAGCTGTGGCTGGTTTTGAGTTCAGTTTCCTACGATAATAAAGTTCCAGGGAGATTTTCTTTTGTTCCAAAGTCTGTTTATTTTGTCCAGCAGGTGTCACCCATTCATAAGAATCTTGTTAGAAGGATTCTTTTCCAGTGTCCATCCTGAGCCAAGTGAAGACAAACCTTTCAGAAGCCATCACCTGCCTTGTCACCTAAATCCTTCCATTTAAAAGAAGGTACAAATTACAATACCATAGATTATTGAACTTTGAAAGGGAGAGAGAACTTCTCAGGAAGCAGCTTCCAGTTTGAGTCTAGTTCAATCTGGAGAAAAACAGTGGGGAGCACCACAGCAAGAATCACACAGAATTGCAGAATGTTAGGGGTTAGAAGAGACCTCAGGAGGTTAACCAGTCCAAACCCCCTGCCAAAGTAGGATCACCTAGGGCATGCCACACAGGAATGCATCCAGGTAGGCTTTGAAAGTCTCCAGAGAAGGAGATTCCACAACCTGCCCTGGAATTGGGCAGCCTGTTGCAGTGCTCTGTCACCCTCACCGTAAAGAAGTTTTTCCTTCTCGTTGAGGTGCAGCCTTGTCCTGGTTTTCCTTGGCCTATCACTGGGCACCGCTGAAAAGAGACCATCACCTTCAGCCTGATATCTGCTCCTCAGATATTTATAGACACTGATTAAGATTCCCTCTGAGCACTGAACAGCCTCAGTTCACAGAATCACAGAATCATAGAAACATTCTGGTTGGCAAAGCCCCTCAGGGTCACCAAGGGTCACCATTACCCCTACTCTGCAAGATTCATCCTAAACCATATCCCCAAGCACCACATCCAAACTACTTGTAAACACATCCAGGGTTGGTGACTCAACCACCTCCCTGCACAGCCCAATCCAGTGCCTGACTACTCCTGCTGTGAAAAAATGTTTCCTAATGTCCAGCCTAAACCCAGCCAGTCTCAGCTTGAGGCCATTCCCTCTTGCTCGGTCTTCAGTTACCTGTGAGCAGAGCCCAGCAGCAGCCTCTCCACAACATCCTTTCAGGTAGCTGTAGACAGCAATGAGCTCTGCCCTCAGCCTCCTCTGTTTCACACTAACTATCCCCAGCTCCCGCAGTCACTCCTCATAAGCTTTATTCTCCAGGCCCTTCCCCAGCTTCGTTGCCCTCCTCTGGACCTGCTCCAGCACCTCCACATCTCTCTTGTATTGCAGTGCCCAAAACTGAACACAACACTCGAGCTGTGGCCTCACCAGAGCCACCTCTGGTGGCTACAGTCACCTCCCTGCTCCTGCTGGAGACAGTATTTCTAATCCAAGCCAAGATGCCATTGGCTTTCTTGGCCACCTGGGCTCACTGCTGGCTCATATTGAGTTGTTTGTCTTTTACAACCCCCAGATCCCTTTCTGCCAGGCAGCTCTCCAGCCACGCTGCCCCATGCCTATAGTGCTGCTGTGGCCAGCAGGAGTAGGGAGGTAATTATGCTCTTGAACTGAGCTCTGGTGAGGCCACAGCTCGAGGGTTGTGTTCAGTTTTGGGCACCTCAATACAAGAGAGATGTGGAAGTGCTGGAGCAGGTCCAGAGGAGGGGAAGGAAGCTGGGGAAGGGCCTGGAGAATAAAGCTTATGAGGAGTGACTGAGGGAGCTGGGGATGGTTAATGTGAAACAGAGGAGGCTGAGGGGAGACCTCATTGCTGTCTGCAGCTACCTGAAAAGACATCATGGAGAGGTTGGTGCTGGTCTCTTCTCATAGGTAATTGGAGACAGAAGAAAGGAGAAGGGCCTCAAGCTGGGACTGGGGAGGGTTAAAGTGGCCAGTAGGATCTTGTTTTTTTTCACTGGGAAAGTGGTCAGGGACTGGAATGAGCTGCCCAGGGAGGTGGTGGAGTCACCCAACCTGAATGTGTTTACAAGTAGTTTGGATATCCTGCTTGGGGATATGGTTTAAAGTGAATCTTGTAGAGTAGGGTTCTGGGTTGGACCTGGTGATCCCGAGGGGCTTTGCCAAGCTGCATGTTTCTGTGATTCTGTGATACAGAGAATACTGGCAGCACTGCTAGTAGGTGTGTTTGTGATGGAGGTAGACTTACTTTCAGGTGTGAATAGCTAACCTAATGTAGAGCAAGTTATTGAGGAATGAAACTTTGGTTGTAAACTACGAAAGCAACAATAAGTGGAGAACTCATTGCTCTCAAAACTAAAATATAGCCAACTCTGTTGCTTAGGTTGTCCTTGCACAGTTGCCCATATATGGTTGGACTTGATGATCTTAAAGATCTTCTCTAATCAAAATGATTCTGCGATTCTATGTTCATATATATATACACACACACACACACACACACACACATATATACACCAACATTTTTTTAAGAACTAGAATCCTATAAATTGAGCTGCTTGTCTTACATATGGAATAGAAATAATTAAAAAAACAAAGCAAACAACGAAACAAGAAAACAGCACAGGGAAGAAAGCAAATGTTACTTCTTCTGATAAGTATTGGTTGTGCTCAGATTTGATGGGACAGTGTCATTATCTAGCTAAACAGAATCTTTTGTAATCTTTAGCTAAATACTTCCCACTCCCCTACTAATTTCTACTATACAGGAGCTTTTCAGACCTTGGTTGCCCCATCCTGGCTGGTAATATGATTGTCAGCAGAGCAAGTAATAATTACGGAGCCTCTCACCATCCCACTTCACCTCATTTTGGGAATGGTAGTATTAAAAAGTCCTCAAGCAATCCACTCAGTTCCTATGCTGATCCCTGCATTGGTGAAGCAAGGAGCATGTGGCTAAAGAGTAAATAGTGGCAGGCTCTGCAGCCTGGAGAAG
>WBNM01019618.1:1486-22086 GCA_013399055.1 Ramphastos sulfuratus
GAGCTGACAGCTTAGCCAGCAGTTTGCTAGCTTATAAGCTAGAAAGAAAAGTTCATTCTGTAATATCTTTCTCATGTATTACAGCCTTGCCAGCTATGTAAGCAGTATGCCACTGCTGTATTTACTGTAATCAAATTTCTCTAGAACACCAAGTTATTAGGGTTATTAAATGTCTCAACTGGAAATCTGCCATAATATGTTCAGGTAAACAAGCTGAATGAACATGTACTCATCTAAGATCAGAGCCCCAAATGCTTCCATCATCAAACATTCAGTTTCCAGGATCACTTGTTTAGTAAAATACATTTTGAGTGATTACCAAAATTTTCTTAAGGTTTCTGCTATCAGCTGATTTCACCTAATGGTGAATGCTGCAAAAAATGTCACTGCACCAGCAGTCAAAATGTTCAGGTTCAGGTGATCTTCAGCTGAGGCACACATGTAAGCATGCCCTAAGTCCAAAGCTGAGGTTTTATTTCACAAGCAACTAAACAGTACTGTGCTGAAGTTGCTCTTATCTGATACTACAATTTAATCATTCCTTGAAAATTAAACAGAAGCAGCATTTTATTTGTTTAAATACAATCTCTTAGCTTAGGGAAAAAGATGTCGTTTCTTTATGGTTTCTTTGGTTTCAAACTCTCCATTGGCAAGTTCTTATAACCTGGCCTTTAACCTCACAGTGATAATTTTATACAAGAAATTATGCATTTTTTATGAATTTGTGTATCTTCATAAAAAAATACCATTAATTGCAGTTAGATTGCAGTTAGATTTTGTAGTTAGATTTTTTTTTTCCCCTTAGGTTGTTTGATTTGGTTTTTTTCCTTGTTTGGTTGGTTTTGGTTGGTTGGCTGTTTATTTATTTTGGGTGTTTGCTTTTTTTATTTTGTTTTGTTGGGCTTTTTTAAATGCACTTCAGATAATGTGAAAAATTATATATTTAAAAACTAAAAAGACCTGTGAATTTTAAGAATCTTTCCAACATTAAAAAGAAAAATAGTCTAATTACAGCTATGCCTCACCATAAGAAGGTAAGTTCTTCCCTTTATATTATTTCACTGTGATGGTTCAGAACCTATATTTTTACTACCGCATCAAACACAAAACCTCAAAATCATAGAATTACAGAATGATTTAAGTTGGAAGTGACCTCAAAGATCATCTGGTTCCAACCCTCTGCCAAAGATAAGGACATCTCCCATTAGAACAGAACTGGTTGCTCAAGGCCTCGTCCAACCTGGCCTCGAAGACCTCCAGGGAGGCAGCATCCATAGCCTCCCTTGGCAACCTGTTCCAACATTTCACCACCCTCACCAGAAAGAACTTCTTCCTAACATCTAGTTTCAATCTCCCCTCTGCCAGTTCAAACCCATTACTCCTCATCCTGTCATTACGAGACCTTGCAAATAGTCCCTCCCCAGCCTTCCTGTAGGCCCCCTTCAGATACTGGAAGGCTACTACAAGGTGTCCTTGAAGCCTTCTCTTCTCCAGGCTGCAGAGCCCCANAACAGCTATTTAAATGACAGCTTTAGACTGCGGAGAATTAGTTTCAACCTGCATTAAGCTTTTGACTTTTGTTTGTTTGGGATTTTTTGTTTGCTTGTTTATTGGGTTTTGGTGTTTTGTTGTTTTGGTTTTTTTTTTTTCCTTCTAGTCCTGCATCTGGAAGGAATAACAAATTGCACCAGTACAGGCTGGGAGGTGCTCTGATGGAAAGCAGCCCTGTAGAGAGGGACCTGGGAGTCCTGGTGGATAAGCTATTCATGCGACACCAATGTGCCTTTGTGGCCAAGAAGGCCAATGGGATCCTGGGGTGCATTAAGAGGAATCTGGGCAGCAGATCAAGAGAGGTTCTCCCCCTCTACTCTGCCCTGGTGAGACCTTAGCTGAAATATTGCGTTTAGTTTTGAGCTCCCCAGTTCAAGAGGGGCAGGGATCTACTTGAAAGAGTGCAACGGAGGGCTACAAAGATGATTAAGGGGCCAGAGCACTGCCTTATGAAGAGAGGCTGAGGCTTTTTGGTGTGGTGAAGAGAAGACTTAGAGGGATAATGTGTATAAACTACAGGACAGGAAGTTCCACCTCAACATGAGGAAGAACTTCTTTATTGTAAAGGTCATGGAGCACTGAAACAGGCTACCCAGAGAGGTTGTGGAGTCTTCTTCTCTGGAGACTTTCATGACCATCTGAACATGTTCTTGTGCAACCTGCGCTAGATTCTGTGGTCCTGCTCTCACATGGGGGTTGGAGTTGATTATCTATGGAGGTCCCTTCCAACCCCTAACATCCTGTGATCCTGTGATTTTATCTGCTTCTAATTAAACACATTTTTGTGATGGTGGACTGAAGACTTGCTAGGTTGAATCTTTCATGAATTTTTACCATTACTTTAAAGTAATTGAGCTAACGTAGTTTAGAGGGTTTTTTAAAAATAAAAAACACTTGGAAAACCCTAAATTGGTGTAAGACCTTCTCAAAGTCTTATATGCATCAACAGGATGTTTTAATTTGATCGGAGTATAGATATAAAAAGTGAAGATTTGTCTTTTTGAAGTAAATAGCAAACTTCAATTTATTTCACTGAGGCTAAGATTTCATTTAGAGATCAGTTTGCAGAAATTTGTGAATAAGAAAGTCTAAATTGACAACTAATATTACTCAGAATGAATAATTCAACCAAGCCTTTTTAAGAGGATTGTACAGGAAAGATTTACACCATTCATTTAAAAAGAAAGAAATAGAAAATGGTAATAAATGAGGTAGTGGCATTTCTGAGCTATAGCTGCATAAAAATATTTCCCTCTGGATAGAGGTGTTACTTTTATTGTGGAATAATAGCCTTCAATCTTGGGCTTCAGGCATTTTATCAGGATCTCAGTAAACGGTCTACCTTTAGGACAATATTTTATCATGATTAGCCTTAAAACTAGTTACTATTTATATGACAGAGCATTTATAGTTTTGATGGTTTGACTCATTGGACATTGTCATGCCACTGGATAGCCAGTGATGACAGTTTCTTACATCGAACTATTAAAAAAAAAGAAACATGTTTTAAATGTAAGGAATTGAATTTTTGCCAAGAATGCTAAACCAATTCAGCATCCTGTTCCCTGAAACCCTAGAATATCCCATATTCCTAACTCAGATTTGGAGAACAGACAGTGGAAAAAATTCTCCAGTTATATTTTTTTGATTCCTCAAAGTGAATAGGATGTAGATAGGAAATATGAGCAAACCATAAAACTCCCAACCAAACGAACCAAAAAGCCAACAAACTGTGATGCTCACTTCTCCACAGAACAGCTTGACACTCTTAACACATCTTTTCAGAAGCAAGAGATCAGCCACTGTAAAAAATTATAAAGTGTTCCGAAGAGTTAGTATTATAGTTAAATATTTATATAGAAAAGGAACTTGATGTTGTGGCAAAATGAAATGTATTTTACTCACCAGCCAGTGTCCATTTAATAAGCAGAGAAAAATACTAGCAACAAATACATACCTGTGCCATTGTGCTACTACTTCTCTGATACTACCTAAACTATTTTAGAAATGTAGTGAATCAATAATGCTCACTAAATCCTGTGTTTCTTTATCATGAACACCTTGACTACAGACTTCTGGTAGTGATATAGAGTGTGCTGATTAAGAAGCAATGGAAGTTCTTTCTTGATTCTGTCTCATTAAAAGCAGCATTGCTGATTGTCAAACACGAAATACTTCTGTTGTATAGAACCTTGCTTCTCTACTGTTTATTGTTGTGAATTATTGATATTATTTGTCACACATTATAAAGGCTAACATCACACATCTGGGCCTTGGTTAGATGAACACTGTGCTTGCAGAGGGAGCAACAGTGCATAATGTACATTTGAATTAGGGAACAGACAAGCTCATCTTTTTATAGAAAGCTTTTACTCTTGAAGCTTTATTTGTTTTTTTGAAGTAGGTATTCAGAAGCTGTAGACTGTATCATGCACTTTCAGAAGAAACTGTAGACTGTATCATGCACTTTTTTTTGGTTGGTTTTTTTTGGTTTTTTTTTTTTTGACAATGTATACATGAATATTCTGTTGAAGGAAAAAAGTAAAATTAAGAGTCAAAAGACAGCTTAAAATGCACCTTAAAGGAAAATGCATACTTATTCCTTAAGGTATAAAATCCACCTCTACTGTCCACAACTATTGTGTGTGATGCCTAGATTTATCTGTAGATTACAGTTTCAGCAATACTTCAGATTTTTTTTCCTGGTCTTAAAATAATACTCATATTGTTCTGTCCCACTGACTTACCAACCCAACACTTTTTTTTTAAAAATACATACTCGTATATATCGTCTGCTGAAGAAGAAAATTTCCCTGTTGTACTATGACATCTATCGCCATATTGTAATTTCTTGTCATCAGTGATACTCTTCTCCATGCTTACTCAAACGTTTCAAACAATCATTGATGTGATAGTTACTCTCCACTTGGGTATTTAGTGGCCTTTGAAAGAGCATTTGACAATGACACTTCCAATACAGAACATTAAATAAGGCTCATTTTAATGAAGAGACATTTTAAACAAAAAGCTTAAGGAAGAAATAGCAGGTCTAGATCCATTTGTGAACTACATAGATAAAAACAGCTACTAACATCACTATGACTCTATTTTTCTATTGGTAAATTAAAGGTCATGCTAGAGAAGAAATATATTTTTATGGTGTTATTGTAACAGACCTGTAGTTTGTTAACTGACATTTCCAGTACGCATCTCTGTGTCAGCATTTATGGTGACCATACAACGGTGAATGAAACAATAGAAGTACAGGAAAAATAATCGGATATTGTGTCCATTTGCATATCAGAGGTGATCAGGATCTCAGTCCTGTTTACATTAATTTCATTTCCAGAGGTACTGGGGTATCCAAGGAAAAACAAACAAAAATGCAAGAAGACATTTTTGCTAAACTGTTTTGTTACATTGCTTTTCCACCTCCATCCTGTTCATATTTTTTCCTTGTCAGCTTTTGACATACAACATAAAATTTTCATAAGTGCCTCAGGGCCATATTAAAAAAAAGGACTGAGGTATCTGAAGTGGGACTTACTCTGCAGATACCTACGACAAACAGCGTGATCCTGAAAAGCCCTGTACAATCTCTGTAGGCATCTTATGATTCAGTTGTAAAGTTTTCCAGCCACTAGAATTATATATCCAGAAGTTTCTAAATCTTCACATTGTTAAATTCAGCATCAGAGATTTTGGGGAATACAAAAATCAGATATTCCTTTGCACAAATCCCTCTGGAGTTGGCTCTGGGACATGATCTTAGCGTGTGCATAGTACAAGAGACACAGAACTGATGTCTTTCAAACTGCCTTAGTATTTAACCACTCTACTTTGAAGCACTGGTGGAAGAGAAAGAACCCTTTAGTGTTTATATACTGATTAGAAATTTCACCAGGCTGCTTTATTCCTTGCTGTCCCTGAAGGATTTTGTATTTCCATTTCTTAGTTTAGTGAAGCAGACTTATACCACCAGACAACACATTAGGTGGAGTATTACATTTTCTTCTTTGTAGAATCCACGCCACAATTGAGACTTCATTTGGCTGGAGAGGGAATGAAAGCATCTATATAGGCTAGCAGTTACTGAAAATGTGAATGCTTGCTTCCAAGGACTATTTAGCATTTCAGATTAGGCTTTCCTGGCATCCCCGTTGATTTCTCTGAAGAAACAGCTTCTTTTTGCTCTCTCTTAAGCACTCAAGTGACATGTCTTTTTAGGTTTTAATGACTTATGGGGGAATTAGTTTCAAAAATCACTTAGGAACTGCTGAGCATTTATTTCTACATTATGAACTACAGAAGAGGTACTTCTTTCACAATGCTAGTCCTTATCAAAGAAGGAACTGTTATAATTAATGCAATAATGTTGATCATTATTTATAAGTTATTCAATAAATGCATATGAATGTATTAGATCTGTTTAAAATCTTAATGACCATTTGTTTTAGATCACCTACATTATCTTTCCTCTCTCATTTTGCAATATCATCCTGCTAATGGCACAAAGGCATTACAGAGTGAAACTGAAGCTCCTTGATGCTGCAGAGAGAGCAGCAGAAGCTCCTAACCATTTCTTTTCAAGAAGAAAAAAACCAGAATTCCTCATTTGACAACATCTGCTGCCTAAGTGTATTTGGTCCAGGTGTAAAAGATGAACAGATTAATATGTTGTGTGTAGAGGGGGTGGTGGAGGAGGAATGGGGCAGATGTTCTACCGTGTTGGTTTTTAAGTTTTTTTGTTATTGTTGTTTTGGTTTGGTTTTGGTTTTTTGTTGGGTTTTTTGGGTTTTTTAAAAATATTTAAAACTGTATTAATTTTTTTTAGTAATGAATGAAAGTTAAAATATTTTCCATGGCAGCAAACCACATCAATGGAAACCTTTTCTGGACAGAAGCTGTGACTTCAAAAAAATCTCTGTTCTTTAATATCATTCATGAAAGTGGGAGGTATCCATTACTGATAGTCAAGTACAGCAAGAAGTTTCTATACTGCAGGCAATCATTGTAAATAGCAACAATAAACTCCAACTACTGTGAGATAAAAGACATACTGCATTTGTACTTTTTGATAACAGATTTTAGTATGAGCCTCTCAGGATTCTCATGAGCATGACCAATATAAGTTTGTTGCTGAGATTTGACTGTTCAGTGACTTCAATACAACAGGGAACCAATTTGAGGGGAAAATTATTTATTTTAACAGAAATAAAACAAACAAACAAACAAACAACAACAAAAAAGCCCATCAAACAAAAACTCCACCAAAACAAAAACCAACCAAATGACAACCAAACAACCAAGAAAAAGCAGAAAAAAACCCCACAACTTCCCTCCCCGAAAACAAACAGAACCCACCAAACACAAAAACAATGAAGTCAGAGTTTGAGAATGAAATACACAAAATTATTTGTCTTACAGTTCACCCATGTCACTTCCTCCCTTGAAAGTTTAGCAATGTCATAAAAGGTGTTGCTATAACAACACTAATTAATTATGGTGGCGTTTCATATGTTACAGTAAAAAGCCAAGCCGCGTTATTTCTGTTTTGTCATAGACGATGGTGTAAGACCAGAGGTAGATGCTACGGGGATCAAACACAGTGCAGTAATTGCCAAGAAAGGCCATCTTGTGTTAAGGCAATGCATACATATCTAGCCTTACATATTTGATACATCAACAACTCTCAAAAATAGTGACACTTTCCACATTGTATATTATAAAGAAAATCAAAGCAGCGTAGAAACAGTGTTAAATAGTAAAAATGTTGCAGAGCTTTCTCACATTTGTCATAGGCCAAGACTTGTGTTGATGTCAGAGGTTTAGGGGTATTAAGAATTATGAGGTTACTCCAAAATCTTCCTTGAAATCTCTGTATGGTTGAAACAACAAATATGAATTATTCCATGGCAGTGAAAAAATATCTGAGAAGAGCATTAGTAGGGGCTTTGATGAGACAGGACTATGATAAGATATTACTCTAACTATGAAGAGGAATGATTCTTCAGGGGAAAGTTGATAATCGGTTTCTGTGATTGTTAGCATTGCATGTTTGGCTTTTTAGTGTTTTTTGTGAGGTTTTGTTTGCTTGCTCACTTTCTCGCTTGTTTTCTTTTTCTGAATAACTTGTATTAGAAGAGCTTCAATTTAAAGAAGTATTGTCCATTACAAGGATTAATGTGTATTGAAGAAGTGGTGAATTTTAAAGTTACTTAAAAAGAGTCAATATTTTTAGAAGAGAAGACTGACATCAATATTTCCAGTTCAAAATGTCCAGTACTGTCCAGAAAACACTAATGTGCTGTGACCTGACAGCTGAAGCATGGAGAAATATTACACGAAAACTTCTATGACAAGTTGATAAAAATATATTTGATAAAGTTTAAATATATTTCTCTTAGGGATGCTTTAAAGATATTATGCATTAAATCAATGTCTAGGCTGTTCTTCCCAAATATAGGAAGCTACGTTTTTATTTGCTCAAAGTATGAAAAGTTGTAGCATATTCTAAGTTTTGGGGGTTGTGTGTTTACTTGGTTGGTTGGTTGGTTGGTTTTGTTTTGTTTTGTTCTTTCATGGTAACTTGAGTCATAGTTTCTCTGGAACATAAATAAAAAAGACACCCATATGCTTGTTTGTCTGTTTCCTGCAATCTCATTAAACAGTGTTAGGTACATTTTTAGATGCAACCTTTGTGGCATTGCAGCCTAAGTTTTCATTCACACTGGTGTCAGTGGAAGAAGTTGATTAAAACCGATTAAATGAAAATAAGGCAGAAGCCCATAGAAAAACATTCTCGGTTTTAGTACTTTTTCATCTATGTTGGGCACTATTATGGGCTTGAATAATTTACAAAAGTGATGTATAACTCATCAATGCTAGCTTTGAATAATTTTTTAAGTTCTTACCATTGCAGAGGTAAAAAATAAGCTTAATGAGTAAAGAAAGAGACTGCCTAAATGGAAATAAAGCTTCTGAGGTCACTGAGGAAATCTAGATTACATGTCCAGTAATTTACAAAATCTGTAATTTTCAGTTGTCATTGACATTTAGTATAATGAACTGTGTTTTTCACTGAAGTGGCACTTTCCAGCTTTCTCAAAGTCATACAGGTCTGGGACATTCTGACTGGAGGTTTGCATAAGCCTTTTTGTGTAAAGGTAAAAACAGATGAATCAATTTTCTGGACTTCTCAAGTGCTTATGACGGACTAAAAGACTCTAGTCTTTTGATCAAAATGTGGGTTGTTTGGTTTTTGGGGGTTTTTTTGGTGGTGGTGGTTGTTTTGTTGTCATGGTTTGTTTGTTTTAGTGAAGACAATATGAGAAAAGTTCATGGATTTGACAAATGAATGGTCTTTGTGCTGTCATGTGTCATCCAACCTGTGCATCATAGACTCTTTTTTTAGTCAAATAACATCTGTCTCAGTACCCATGCTTGGCCATTCTCAGAATTAAAAGCACATTGAATACGAGTGGTTGAGATGGTTTCATTTTCAGCCAAGAAGAAGGAAAATGATACTTAATGTGTTCCTTTTGCCTAATGTTTCCAAAGTTATCCAGTTTTAAATACATGTGAGTAGTAAGATATATCGCTATTTGGTACTCTGAGACTTTATGAATGTTTAAAATACTTGTTGTCAATGTCAAAAGTGATAGTTAAGTTCTTAATAAACTATCTGGCTAAGCATGAAATAAATATTCTTAAATGCCCCAGATGTTTTTATTTTTCCAGTCATCTTTCAACTTCTAAATATCACACTCTGGTGTGGTATCTGATGCAAGCATATTCTCCTAATGGCGGGACAATAGGAAGCAGCACTCCTACAATAGAAGAATTTGTACATTGTGTGTATTTGTTCTTCTCATTGTCAAAACTTTCCTGTATTTCTTTCTGCAAGTGTCAATCCTTTCCTGTGTTTGACCTTCCAATCTGTAAATTGTAATGAACAACTCATGGATTAGAAAACATTTTTGCATAAAGGGGGAATAAGACAACCTACCCTGTAGTTTAGACAGGAGGAGACTACAAAGAAGCACTTTGTAGGAAAGTGTCCTCTATGGGTTTCAGTATCACTCAGTTGACATTGAGCATATCAGTGAAACACTTGTCACTTTGCTTGACAAGTCCTGCATTCACTTAGTACACAGATGACTCTGGATCCAGTATTAAAGTATAGATGGTGTTTTTTGATCTGCAATATAACAAATGCCAAGCTGCAAACCAATTTATTTAATTCTGTTTAAATTATCATTACATTTATTTCCATTCCTCTGAGTAAGAAATTGTTTTATTTTCTGAAAAGTGCATATTCTGGCATGGATTGATGATTCTGCTACAGGAAGCCCTAGGTGACCCATTTACCCTTCCCCAGTAGGGTACCAGCTGCCAATTGCCCTCACTCTGTGATGGCTTGTCCTTCTTCTCACCTTGTCATCAAGCCAAGACTGCACACTGTAGGAGCACAGGTAAGCATCTGCCTCTCTAATCACTGCCAACAGCTCTCCATTATCAGCTGCCAGGGGTGCTTCGAAGAACTGTACACAACTTCCTCCAGATGCATGTACCAAGCATTTTTATCTCTGCAACAAATTCTGCTTTTGCAACAGAGGGAAATCTCAAATGTCAAATCTGTTTCCAAAGTTGCATTTCAGCCCACCATGAAACTTGATACATGTTAGTGCTCTTTTTTTACACCTTAGCTGGCAGGCATTCCCAGTTGGACAAAGTACACAAACTTCATCTAAATAATAGAAATATCTTTTCTGATGAGATGATCTTCTGAAACACAAAATTAAAGGAATAAGGTCACCTCTAAGCAGTTATTGATTTCACCTTTGATAAATGAGAAGGCTACTTCATTGTCTGCTATGTCTCCTTATGGACACCCTACAATTTACTTCAGATGTAGAGAAAAATACTTAATTATGCAAGTTAATTTATTAGTCTCGGATGATGTAAAAATAAGGTCTCATGCATTTCTTTCTGCTTTCAGACAGTCCTGTCGACTTTATCTAATTCTAGTAATTGTTCAAAAGTAAAGTGAAAATTTTGGAGTGAAGGAGTTGTTACAAGTACTTGTGCAAGACTATGAATGATGTCTCTATTTTCGGCTCATAGTAGTCTATGACCTAGCAGCCACCTTCATTATATGAAGTAAAGGGATTTTGTTATCATAATCATTATGATGATGATTTTCTTACAACAAATAAGCCATTGCCAAAACTGACCATAAAATGTCAAGAGAAAATCTTCTTACCTGTTGAATCAGGGAATCAAAGCTTAGAGGGAGGTTGCTATTTTGCAGAATTTAATTTTTTTTTTTTAAAATTGCTTTTGTGCAGATTGATCTCTTAACCTGCTTGATTGGTTGCAATAACTGATATGACAGAGGGTTGTTTGGTCTTTTAGTTCTGTTTCCTACTAAATCATAAATTGCATTGACTGTACAGGCTTCATCATCTTGATGTTTTGCACTTCTGGCCAGGAAATTTTCAGATACTCATTCTGAAATACTCAAGAGGATTGGCAGAATTTCATGAGAATTTTTAGTACTGAATTTTTCAACATCTGAGACACAAGAACAAATGCCAGAAAGATTTTCTTTGTACAAGTTTTGAAATCTGGCAAGACTGCAGAATGAGCAGGAGGATGTGAGATTTTTGACTTCTTCAATCTCCATTTTACCAATAGGCCATCTTTCTGAAGCACCTGATCAAGTGTTAAGTGCTTTCATTCTGCTGTGCTTCCTTAACACATTTGGTGGCCTTTATCTTGACACACTGTTGTGCATGCCTGTTTATCTATCCATTCAAAGTACACAGGCTTTCAGTAATACACTAGCAGAGAATTTCACTCTCAGAGATGGTCACAGATTTTCATGATTACCAAATTAAGGGTTATCAAGGATTAGCCAATATGAGTAGAAAAGATATTAGAGCAGAGTGAAGAAGCAGTAAACAGAATCAGCAGCACAGACCAGAGTGGGACAAATTGTTGACATTTTGGCTTTTTTATCCCTCTCAGCAAACCAATGAATGATACAGACTTTATAATTATTTTCTTTTCACAACTAATGATCTAATTTCTCTCATTAGAGTATTCCAATTAGCCTCAAACCAGCACAAGAACATAAGATCTTTCATTGTTCAGTCAAATATTCAGCTTTGTAAGGTGACATCTATGGTGAATATCCAAGCAATTTTACAGTGTGCCAGGCTATAATGCAATGTAAATATTTGGCATACATAATTTCCTTAACATTTGAAGGAGTAAAGACATTCCTAATGAAATCTGGAAGTGTCAGAAATACACCGTATGGACCACACAGAATGATTAAAAATTGGCTCATATTTTCCTGCTTTCTCTAATTTATAAGGAAAAGAAGATAAATAATTTAACAATTGTAGTCTCCTTTAAAGAATATCCTTGTTCATAATTGTGAGTATGTAGTTTTATTTGTAGCAAATTTAGAATAGTCCTGCAATTCTTGTTACTACTCTTATTTTTCTATTTTCTGTTTGCTTAGAAAATGAAAAGTATTTTCATTTAGGAAAGCAGTCCTCCGAATCTATTACTGATGCTGAATAAAAGCTTTCTCACTAGAAACTCCCAAAGCTTTTTACCTTGTGTTTATTGCTCATACAAATATATTAGTATTTATAGGTAAGCAAGTGGAATGTGTCTTTTGAAGATATTGATAGAAGATGTACATTTCTCAATTTTCAGTTTTTCTGGTGGGTCACAAATAGAGCTTGAAAAACATCAGTGTCTCTTTTATTATTTCTGCATTACCTAGAACAACAGATTTTTGTCCCTCGCTTCTCTATTTCTAAGCAGAAAAGTTAAATTGCCCACAGTATCTACTTTCTTCAAAACTTTTAGTTTTGTTTTATTCTTTTCAGTTAAGAACATCTAATAATATAGGAACTCAGAATAACTGCTTTGATTTTTCACCCTACTTTGGAAACGCAGGTAATATTACATCATAATGAGAAAGGTGGAGAGTTTGGTCAGTAGTATTTGGCAAGATGGACACCGGTGATGGCGGATGAAAAATAAGGTGTGTCAGAAGAGCAGAAAGGCAGAAGAGCAGTCTATAATAATGAAACACTTGAAATAAAATTTGTTGTTTGTTTTTGTTTTGGAAAACAGCTCACCATTACTCAAACATGAATCATCAGTGATCCTGCTGTTTTCATTCATTTATCTCGGAGGTATCTTAATGAGATCTCCCACACAGTATCTTTTCTTATGCTTCACTTTGATTCTACTCATATTTTTCTTCTGTGGGTGTGGTTATTACAGTATTTGTGCATTGTCAATTTAAATTTTGTGAGACAATAAACACTTGTTAACAGTTTTTTAAGCAATACTTATGCCTTTACACAGATCATGAAAATAATAATCACCATCTCCGAAAAATATTTCCTTTCTTGAAAATAAGTGTAGTGGTTCATGGGGTTTTTCTTCTTTCATAACTTCATGAATATTTGATTTTATATTTCCAAATAACAATGTCAAGAAAAACAAAAAACACTAATAACATCAAGTAAGGATGGGAGGCTTTTTATTCACTTTTTATACATTTAAATGTTCAACTGAACAAAAGAGTAGGTAGGTATTGAGTATATCCTTAGAAAAACCGTGGGGGTATGTACCTCATGGAAGAAAATTAGCTGTCACCAGTTTCAAGAGAACATCAGAGGTATATCATGGTCTGCTGTACATACATGACTACCTATGTAAGGTTGGTTTTGTTGGGTTTTCATTTTCATTTCATGTATGATTTTGTAACACCCACTTCATCCTATCCCACTGACCTGTTCCCCAGTGTAATAAGATCCAAATACAATACTATGCCTTTTGTCCAGGGAATTACAATTCATCTAAGCAAAGACATTCACAGCTCTGGGGCAATAGCTGAAATTTTGATCCTTGTTTCTTATTCTCTTCAATTGTTGTACAAAACTTTTAACTCAGAACTTTATTCACTGACTTGGGCCAAATAATATCAATAATAGTAAACAGATAAATAAATAAAGGGGGAAAACAAAAAAAGAAAAAACAAACCCAAACACTCACCCCAGAAAACACAACAAACCAGACAAAGGAATGTATGATACTAAACAAGAGACATTGATCAGAGTAATAAATTCTCTACACCAGCAGTCTGTGATTTTACCTAGTGATTTTTGTCAAACCAACCTTCTTCCCTTTTTGCACCTACTTTTGAAATTGCAGTTCTTGCATTTGTTATTGAGGCAGCAAATATCTCATTTGGAGACTTCAGAGACTTCAAAAACACAACCTAGCTTTTCTAGCCTTTCTATTTTTCATTAAAATTGTTACTGTCACATTTTTTTTCCAGAGCAGTTTATTCTAAATTGCTACTTTGAATGTTTCTGATTCTGTCTTCTTTGCAGCCTGGTCAGAGACTATTGAAATCTGATTTTTATGAGGTGCTGTGGCAGGTTGCTTTGAAGCATTAGTCTTTTCGGTTTCTGAAAAAAACAAACAAACAAACAAACAAAAAAATCTGTGTTTCTGAGACCTTTTTTATTTTCCCAGTATTTACTCATCATGAATTACAAAAATCAAACTGAAGGAAAAGGTGTTTTGAATTTGAGGGTAAGTTCCAGTCCAATTATTTCTGCAAGTGTGTGTCCTGAAGACATTGTATCAATGAATGACTGCAAGAATGATGACACAAGGTATTGGTAATGACATCTAAAATCTTCTCCTTGAGTTAACAGTCTCAGCCCACTAAAGTTTCGTAGTGGGAGGAGCTGTTAATTACTACAGGTGAATCTACTCTTGAAGGCAAATGTACTCATCAGAAAAAAATAATCCCCACTTTTAAAGTCAGCGTTAGTAGAGGCCAAGGGGTGGACAGATGTCCACAGTGTGATATTCAGAGCTGTCTGAGCTCCCAAGTTCATCTGCTTGTACTAGTGATGTGATGACTGATCATCCCAGGGACAGCTTGTGACCATGTTGTCTCCTGAGCCTTGCTTTCTGCTGTGCAGAGTGGGCAGAGAAAATAGATATTTGTGCATGCTCCAATCTGCTTCCTTCTCCAGGTCACTGAGGAAGCATGCTGCAGCAGACACACTGTGAACATCTGTAGAGAAGTCTGAGCTTTATTCAGTTATTCAGTTCAGTTGTGGGACTGTGACTTATCTTCATACTGTCTTGCGTAGTCAGCTTACCTTGCCAGGATGGCTGCATACTGAAGATTCATATGAGAGTATCCAGTGTAGATAGAATGGAAACATTGGAAAGGCAAAAAGACAGCTTTGACACTTTGTGTTTCAGACTGCACAGGAAATTCCTTGTTGCCTTCCAGTGTTGCATTTTGGGCAGAGCTGTATCTGCACCCTAAAAGGCAGCATATTGACCTTTCTGCACTATAAGAGTATTACAAGTAGAGCTGGTCAATTATTATGTGACAGTTTTAAAGGGTCTTTCAGGTCAAAATGGCCTTTGTCTTAAGGGTCACCCTTCCCATGAGGTAGGATTTTAAGATATTTATATGGGTGTGTGTGTATGTTTTTTGATGAAAAAATTAAAATTGTACACAGTACTTTTCAGTAAGGCCTCAAAGTCCTTTGTAAAGGAAGGCAGCATTAGATTGGCCAAAGCCAAAAAAAAAAATAGAAGAAATGGAAAATATTATTTTTTGATGTCTACATTTTTTCCACAAATCATTATTTGAGATTTGGAAATAGTATAGGAGAATGTACATAAGAATATGACACTTTTGGAGTTTATTTTCACAAATCATCCTTCTCCTTTCCCCATATATTCAGTGTAGCTGTGTTTTTATGTCTTAAAAGGTTGAAAGACAGTTGTGTATGTACTTACCTGACAATATGCATAGGAAGGCTATATAATACATTCAGTGCAAAATTATCACCACTGACAGTTTGCATCACAGTACTTCCAAAACTTTGGTCCAAAATCACAGCGCTGTGGAATTTCTTGGGAACTTTGTTGCTGACTTCACCAAAGTCAAGATTTGTATCTTCAATACATTGGAGAGAATATTTGTTTTCAGCAGAATTTTCATCAGTGATTGGTAACACATCATCACTGTGCCCATGGAGATTTTGCACAGATTTTTATGAGACATTTGTTATTTCAGCACAGATTTCACAGCTGAGCTAAAGAAATCCATGCTTCTGAGTTGAAAGAATGTAAGATACACACAAGCATCAAAATGGGAAAGTTGAAAGAGGAATAAGCAAAAGTAGATCCTTGAAGACAAGAATAAGGTTTTAGAAAGTGATTGTGAAAGGAAGTCAGAAGCCAATGTGGAACTCCAGTAATAGAACAACATCACAAGGAGAGGCCACGAAGAAACACTTCTAGCTATAGAGTGTTAGGACCTAAGCAGGAAAAAGAGAGTTAAGAAAGGGGGGAGAGGGGACTCAGATGTTGACTAAAGATTAACAATAGGGGAGGTGAGCTAAAGATGGACTCTAACTGTAATTGAGAAAAAAGAATTGGCAATACTCCTGTTTCTTACATTTTCTTCTCACTTACCCCAAGCAGACTTTTGCTTTGAAAGGGTTTGAGAGCTTTTATGTGTCTGTAAGTTTCTGTTTCTAATATTATTTGGAAAACATTCAAACATTAGAGTAAAAATCTACAGTACAAGGAGATGCACTAAACATCAATATTGTCTCAACTAAGTAGAGAAATTAAGCAGCAGGCTGAAATAGGGAGCAAATTGGAAAGGAAAGTGTTTCCATAAAGTAAAGAAACTTAGACAACTCTAGCAAAGTTAAAACCTTTCAGACTTGAAAGAGAACAATGTAGGGCTTCCCAATTTAAGACTATCTGGGTATCTCCCTGACTTAGGCAGGGTGGGGAAAGGGAAATTTACAAACTTATGATTCTCAGGCTTGTTTCATTGCCAAAGTGTCAAGCCTTCAGCCAAGGAGTAATACACAACTACACACCCTATTTCATATCCCTATCAAGAGCATGGGTTGAAATCAATTTCCATTAATCATGCTGTAATTCACAAACTGTTCACCACCTACATGTGCAGTGCAATTTGCAAAGGGTAAATTCATGTACCTTATTTGATTAGTCATGTTAAATGTGATAATATCATATCTCTTTTCCTCTTTGTAGACACTTTTAATCAGTGTAAACATGACTGTTGGATCATTGTGGTCATCAGAGTTTTAGACAAAAGCACATATTGCATTTTCTGCTGGAAAAATGGAAAAGTCATGATATAGAATCATAGAATCANCCATTTCTTGTTAGGCTAGAGTTAGGCTCTTCTTGTTCCACCAGAGTCTTTAGATTCTAACGTATCCTGTGCTGTGAAATTTCTATATCTATGCAAGCTTTAAGTTTAGTTGTCACTGACCATGGAAAAATGTTCAGTTCCACAATATCAGCTTTGATTAAAGGTTCTAAACTTTTTAGTTCTTGCTGTTTTCTCTCTTTGTTGCTGTTGTTGTTGTTTTTGTTGTTGGTTTGTTGATTTGGTTTGGTTTGTAATAGAAAGAAGGGCTACTGCTAAATTCGAATGTATAAAGTGGGCCAGTAATCCAGTACTGAACCAAGCAGTTTATGGTCAACAAGAGATTGTGGAGAGCGAAAATTTTCCAGGATTACATTTGTCTTAATGCTATGGGATTTAGCTGGACAATAAGTGAACCTGCTTTAAAAGGAAATATGGAAGGTAATAGTTTAATAGCTAAAGGTCACCAGCCTGATGTACTGAAATCTTTCTTGGAAGTAAGCCCAGTTCCAGTGCTCTGACTTTCTTAGCAAATTATATTTACTTATATTGCCTCTTATCCTGTGGTTTCTTTATTTTATATGTATATAATGGAGTTAACGAATTTATTTTTTAATTTAGCTTTATATATTCTAAACCTTATCAGTGATTCTGACATGCTCACCTCAGAAGAAAATTTTTTAAACAGATCCACTTTGACACTGTCTGATTTTGGCTCTTTTTCTCATTGACCTACCAGCAATGCATTTGAGAGTCTAGGGAAGTAGAGTTGTCAAGCCTTCAGAAAAACAAACTAGAAGCAGGGCTTTATTTACTTTCTTGGCAGAACAAATATGAGCAGTATGGCATATTTAAATTAATTTATAACAACATGTATCTAATACTTCTGAGAAAGGGAAAATGGTAACCTCTCTCCCCCACCCAATTTAGTCTTTAAACAGGGTTGGAGAAATATGCTCTCAGTGAGCAGAATCTTCTAAGTATGAAGCTTCCTGAATCTTCAGGGGAAAAAAACTTCTAAAGAAAGAACACATTGAATCAAACTAGATTACACTTAATCACTGTAAGTAACAACCACATCCTCACTTCCTAAAAAAAAAAAAAAAAAAAAAAAAAAAAAAATCCTGGATCACATCAAAGGAACAATCCCAAATGAAGACTGATCTGTGTAATTGTGATCCCTGTACTTTGCTGCTTGTCATGCTTTAATCCCATAAGTTATGAAGATGCAGCAAACAGATCAGCTGTCTGTTTATATTTGACCTCGTTATACTTATTCATATGATCGTCATTTTTGCTTGACAGCAGGTGGCCTATAATTTTATCAAGGGTGAGAATATATAACAAGTAAAACCAGGAGATGGGACCTAAGTTCTTAAAAATAGAATGACCTCTTTATTTCTTACCATGAAATTTTTCCCTTTCTGTTTAAATAGCTTACTACCCTTCAAGTTAGAAAATTAAGTGGTCGACAGATGAATCATGCCACTTGCAGGTACTAGAAATATATACTCTTGAGATGTGAAGTTATTAACATGTCTACATACTACTTATTCTTACGAAAAGACTGAAAAAAAATCTACTCAAATACATTGGTGGTTTTAGGAAAGCCCAGATTAATTAATAAAGACTAATCACTTACTGTGCATGCTAAATAGTAAAACGTAGGTTTTAATTTTTATATACTGCTCTTATTTCCTCAGTAAAACACAAGTTCCATCAATGGTCACAGGTGAACTGTCTTAGAGGTACTGAAAGATGATAGATGTATCCTCTAGAGATGTCAAGTTATTAAAAGTCCAGCAAAATGATGAGCCTGAAGCTACGGTCATTGCTCCTGCCTGATGTGGCTACCTGAGCCTTTGGACTCTGATGCTCTCACTTGTACCTCTGCTGTTCTTCCCATTTGTACTTCTTTGCTGGCAATTGCCTTGGAACTTTTCATTTTCTCCTATTGTACAATCTTTTCCCCCTTGTCTATGCCTCTCTGTTCTGTTTTGTGGTTTTGTTGGCTTTTTTTTCTGTCTCTGTTTTTTAACCTTTTCCACACTTAATGTTGCAAAAGCGAAACCATGACCCGACATTCTACACACTTGAATTCATGATTAATGAAACACTAGGGAGAAAGTATGTTTTTCTTTTCCTCTCATTTACTACATTTCTATGAGCAGTGAAGGTGAAGTGTAAATGAAATCTAAGTTAGTTTTGGTTTGGGTCTGGTTTTTTTGTCTGGTTTTGTTTGGTTTGTTTGCTGTTTTGTTTTTTTTTTAATGGATGTTGATCTTTGGCTGAGTAAGTTTCAAAGAGTTTAGAGAATTTTGATGAAAGCCGAGACAAGCAAACCTCTACAGACAAGAAAAAAGAGCAGCTAAACCAGATAGTGTTATTATTTTATATAATTTTAAATAAAATTAATTGCCCCTTTTTTTTTTTTTAACTGCCTTTCATTACTGTCTGAATTCTTAGGGCAGAGGAATGGCAGAAGAACACAGGTTATTATGTCTTATGTAAGCAAGATATTCTTAGGCTGTGAGTAGGTTTCTCTCAAGAGGATGAATTTCTCTTGTCATGTAGTTATTTTCTAGCCCTCCTTTCCACCATATGGTGTCCCAAATCAAGTATTTTATTCATATCTGAACTTCTTAAAGATCATGCCAAAAATTTCCAGTGATATCTATGCAGAACTCACAGATGCTACAGAACCCAGATCTAAATGCAGGAGAGGTATAAGGCTAGGGTAAGATCTTGTATCAACAGAAACAGTAATTCTCTTCTACCTGTAGGACTACAACAATATCTGAACAGCATGACACTGTCATATGAGCAATAGTGGCTTTGATCAACACAAAGCTGAGAATTTTTGCAATAAGGTCTGATACATAGGCCCATGAATGTATATTACTGGAAAGTCACTGAGGACACTTTAAATTCAATAACTGTTGATAATCTGTTATGGATTTTTTTCTGCTCTTTTTCACTGAAGTTGAATTCCAGAGTTGACCCATTTAAGAACTACTCATGCTCTCTTTCTCTCTTCATTTCCTGCAGAGGGATTTTGCTTTTCTAACTTTGAAACCTCCAGTGAATTCCTATCAGTGGCAATCTTACTGGTCCTAGGCAAATTTCAACTTTCTAAGGAAAGTTTTAGCAGAATTGTGCACATATGCATGCCTGTATGTATATACATATGCAAGACAATCAAGTTCAATAACATGCAAAAAAATATGAAATAATCAACAACAAGAAAATATTAACAAGATAAGAGTACTTACATCTTCTATGTTGAAGAAATGACCATCTTTGTAAAGCATCTTTTAACCCTATCCTGTGTGTCTTCTTTTGTGCCAGTTGCCTGGTGCTTGGAGATTGGTGGTATTCAGGGAAATCATAGAATCATACAATGTCAGGGCCTGGAAAGGACTTCGAAAGATTATCTTGTCCAGGCCCCTGCCAGAGCAGGATCACCTAGAGCAGATCAAATTGGAACACATCCAGACGGTTCTTGAATATTTCCAGAGAGGGAGACTCCACAACTCCCCTGGACAGCTGGTTCCAGTGCTCTGTCACCCTCACAGGGGAAAAAATTCTTCCTTGGGTTCACATGGAACATCCTATGCCTCAACTTCCACCCACTGCCTCTTGTCCTGTCTTGTCTTGGGCATCACCAAGAAGAGGCTGACTCCATCCTCCTGCCACTCACCCCTTACATATTTATAAACATGATTGAGGTCACCCCTTAGTCTTCTCCTCTCCAAGCTAAGAAGCCCTAACTCCCTCA
>WBNM01019618.1:22859-48883 GCA_013399055.1 Ramphastos sulfuratus
GGAGTGATGTTTGCCTTTCTCCAGTCCCCAGGCACCTCTCCCATCCAACATGACTTACCAAAGCTGATGGAGAGTGGTCTGGTAATGACCTCCTCCAGCCCTTTCAGCACGCCTTGGTGCATCCCATCAGGACCCATGGACTTATGGATGTTCAGTTTACTTAACTGTTCCCTAGGCCAGTCCCCATCAACTAAGGAAGCCTCCTTAACCTTATCTTCCTCCATGGCCTCAGGGATGTGGGACTCCTAAGTATAGACGGTGACAAAGAAGGCATTCAGCAACTCTGCTTATCTGCACCTTCTGTCACTGAGGCAACCATTCCACTCAGCAATGGACCTATATTGCCTCTAGTGTTGGTTCTTCCTACCACTGTGTGAGTACAATGTGTTCCCTTTTCATTCCTGTTAGGTCTGTTGCTGTGCTTGGACTAGTGTTAATTTACAAAAGAAAGAAAATCAGACTAAGAAAGCTTTTAGAGAATGGTGGGAATGGATCCCACAGAGACTTAAGGGAGAGACCCACAGACTTCTTACCCTTTTATCCCTTTTATGTGATTAATCCATGGAAGACACAGACCTAAAGGAAAAATTAACCTTATTTCACAGGCAGATATTGGGAAATTTAGTCTTCTGTTAGCTACAGTGACAGATACAATACACTTCCTAAATCTCTATGCATGTTTAGTATAAAGAAAATAAGAGTACTTAGTTGTTTCTCAGACTGCAGAGCTGTCCAATCTGCTGTTAAAAACTATAACCATATCCAAAACAATTAATATTTTTGTTTCAAAATTGAAAAAAAACAAATCGATTTCTTCTGGATGTTAAACAGTTGTCAACAACAAGCACTTTTGCAGTTCAACCAGAAAGCATGCATCTTCTCAAGAGTGGTGGCTCATGCAGCTATTGTGCTGCAGTCATGACAATGACTGAGAAAAGGCCTTATGATTCTTGAAAGGCAGACAAAAGAATCTGAAAAATTCCCCAAAAGGCCTAATCTTGGAACAAAAATATCTGAGTCAGGCAAGTCTATTCTCAGACTTTTCTGATCCTAGAATATATTGGTATTGATTCTTTAGATCACTTAGGCTTCCAAAACTTCATTTGGAAATGTATAAAAACAGTAGTTATCAAAATCTCAGTTGCTTTTAAAATTCTTCTCACTTGAAGTTATAGTTCCCCACTTGATTACACAACAGCAGATACTTTAATATAAAGTTCCTTGACCTCAACTGGGATTTGCTATGTTGTGCAGATTCATGTCCTTAGGGCCACTTGTCGAGGTTTTTCAGAGAATAACAAGTAAATCAAGGCTTTTCTCCTCACTCCCTTTCTCTTTTCTAATTTTTTCTTTTTTTTTTTTAACTTGTCTTTTTCACTTTTTTTTTTTTTAAATAATTTATTTAGTATATTTGCTTATCTTTTACTCTTGCCTTTTTCTTTCTTTCTCTCTCCCTTCCTGCCACACTCAGGAAAAAAGGATATGCTCAAAATAGTGTTTGCAAGGTCAAACCTTAGAAATATTAAAGACCTTACTATGTCTACTTGTAAAGCAGTGCAAATACTGTGTTTATGTGATACATCTGAAGTTCATATTATGGTCATATAACAGATCTACTCTGGTCTATTAATGCCTAAAAAAACAATGCAATGGTGCCTTGGAGTTGTTCAGCTATCAAGGATTCCTCAACATGCATCTGCTGTATACAAATTTGAAAAAGCTTCTCTCTTCACTCTGAGTTTACTAGTAGCCACGTGCTCTTAAACAGGAAAATAAATTGCCCAAATTAATATCCCTGAGCTCCTAGTAGTACACTATTGTTCTACACCCAGTAGCACATCTCTAGTTTTCTTTAAGTACAGCTCACTTTTGTTTTCTCCTATAACTTACATGAAGATAAAAACTGTCTTAGAGCCTTTGTAACATTTACCAGTTGTAACTGAAGCAGTAAATTCGAACAGAGTCAAGTCTCACTGACAAGAATGCACATTTCTTTTCTCTTTTAATGCAGTTCATCTGTGACTGCTATTAGCTGAAGGCATAGAGCTTTCTCCATACATGGAGGAAAGCTTTGTGCTGTAACCCCAAAGTGAGACTGATGGCCCATGAGAGATACCTTTGCACTCCCTCCAGCTAACTTTCATGAGAGAGAGACACATATATACACAAATTCAAATGTGGGCATAAAATGTTTTTAGTAGGTTATACTTCAATTCCTTTTTAATTCTGATAGTGTTATTTTGTTTGTTTGTTTGTGCATGTGACATTTTTAATTTGAAATGCATACTGGATTTTAGATTATGGAAGCTTATTGAAAATTGAGTGCAATATGGCATTTTAGTACCTCCATTCCCAACACTTCTCTAATATTTGCAGTCAGCAGGATGTCTGGCTGTCTGCAATATGAATTGCTGAATGTTTCTTGTAAAGAATTTAATGCACTACGTTGCTGGAATTGCATAAAAAAAGTCTTTAGTGATATGGAAAAAGGCTCTGGGACCTTGATTGTCAGTTCTAGGAGAGATGAATTTATAGGTAGAGCAATCTCTCTCCTAGAACTGACATCTGAGCTCCCAGAGGCTTTCTTGGTAATGCTGAGGATTTTCTTTTTCATGCATTTCCAACAATATAATGTATGGTGTGTGTAGTATTTTGAACAGTTTCACACTCACAGCAATAATGACAAATGTGGACTTAGAGACTGCTTGCTTCCACCCTGAATAACTTTTTGGTTTAGCAGTAATTTTCTTAAGAAAAAGGGAAGAAGCTCTTTGCAGTGAAGGGCAAAGGGGACCAGAGTTCAAAATCAAATGGTTAGATTTGCCTTTTATTGAAACCTCTTCTGTGTGTTCAGAATGCATAAATAAGCCAGTCTTGAAAATTAAGCTACAAAGTCTCCATACGTCTAAACGAGACCTTTTTTTCTCCCTGGTACATCACAGATTTTGTGTCTCCTTTATTTATCAGAGTATCTGTCTTATAATTACCTACACTTCCTGAAGAACATACCCAAGCCTGCTCCTTTTTCTTTAGAAAATACTTCAGATTTGCTACTTGTCCTTTCTTAAACACAACTATGTGAATCTATAGGACTTTGCCATTAATTTGAACAGAAACTTAGCAATTTGACTTGGTCTCACTGATTTGCAGTAGCCTTACTAACTTATCATATCCCTTAAATAAAGCCTCCACAAAAATCTCTTCTCTTTACTCCACAGGTAACATAGGACTCTAATACATAGAGTCTTAATACATTTTTCATTGGAGAAGTACATCCCTTAACAAAGTTTGTTATTAACAAATGGATTATGGATTATTTTTGGAGATCAAAAGGTAAACATTCATTTTACATGGAAATTCTCAGATTTTTACATGTCAGCTACAGAATCACAGAATTAACCAGGTTGGAAAAGACCTTCAAGATCATCAAGTCCAATCTATCATCTAACCCTTCTACTTAACTCAACCATGGCACTAAGTGCCTTATGCGGTCTCCCTTTAAACCCCTCCAGGGATGGTCACTCCACCACCTTCCCAGGCAGCCCATTCCAATGGCCAATCACTCTTTCTGTGAGGAACCTCTTCCTAACATCCAGTCTAAACCTGCCCTGGTGCAGCTTGAGACTGTGTCCTCTTGTACTGTCACTGGTTGTCTGGGAGAAGAAACTGACCTCCACCTGGCTGCAACCTCCCTTTAGGTAGTGGTGGAGAGCAATAAGGTCTTCCCTGATCCTCCTCTTCTCCAGGCTAAACAACCCCAGCAACCTCAGCCACTCCTCACAGGGACTGTACTCCAGCACCCTCACCAGCCTTGTCCTTCTTCAGACATGTTCTACCACCTTAACATTTTTCTTAAACTGAGGGGCCCAGACCTGGACACAGTACTCAAGGTGTGGCCTAACCAGTGCTGAGTACAGGGGAAGAATGACTTCTTTGATCCTACTGGCCATACTATTCCTGATACAGACTAAGGATCTCAGTTCTTTTAAAATCCTTAACTATTAAAAAGCATTGATGTTGTAATATCCTTGTAAATTCTAAAATGTACATCTATCAGTATTATGGAATAGTAAAACAGGTGACTCCATGGATTATTCAGAATAGTAACTCTGAGTGACTTCATAAACAAGAAAGTAAGGTCGAAATAATTAGCATAAACAGCATCCCACATTTTTTAAATTAAGAAAGAAAAAAATAATTCTATTGGAAGTAATTTGCCATACATAAACTGGTGTTTTTAAAGGTGATTTTGAGGTGAAATAAATAGCATTAAAAAAACCCTCCTGTCTCCCATTTGAAGGAAATAATTAGCTAGCAAAAAGCTGAGAACAATGATTTGATAAGAAGAGGTCACTTTCCACAATATAATGAGTGTGTTTCTTTCTTTTCTTTTCCTTTTGATTTTCCTGGAATATTTTCTTTATAATATATAATGTATAATATGTACTGTACAGAGACTTTAAAATATTATGTGTGGATCCATAACAACATACTATTAAAATATATTAAGACATTGTATTCAGCATCACCACTGTCTCTGTGCAATTAAATGTGTGAATCAATTATTTCAGATCATTTGTGATATGAGTGAAAAGAATAATTTCAGGTCATCACAAAACAGTGCTGCAAGACTTAGCCAAAGTGGTGTTTTTTCCTTAGGGAAGCAACTGAAAATAAAAGTTTACTTTACTAGGCTGAAAAGAAAAAAAGAAAACTAAAAATATTTTTTTATGTTATCCATACTGTTGTTATTTTATACTTACTTCATTGAAACCAAAACATTAAATTGTTAAAACATGCAGGCTTCCTTAAGACATAAGCTTTTTTTGTTGAAATTGTTCAAAGAATTTTATATCATTTCAGAAATAATTTGAGTACTATATTCCTCCCATCCCAATATACATTTATTTCAGGGAAGAAAGTATTCAAGGAAAAAAATGCTTAACAAAGACTTTCTTTCTAGTAGTTGAAAGCTGATCACGTCTGTCCTTAACGGAGTGGTAGACAGCAGTAAAACCTCCTTTATATACATAATGTTGCTGGAGCATCGGAGTAGTTTAAGTTCAAATGCTAAAGTCATCCTTCATATAATGCTTTTGAAGTCACTTAAACCATGATCAGGTTTTAGCCATGGTGGTTATGGAGGCAGTTGTGCTTTGATCTCTCAGCTTTTCATTACTTGAAAGTTCACAGTGTTTTGGTGTGCGTGTAGCGTAGTACCAGATAGAAAGTAGCAGTCTCCCAGCCAGCACACTCGAAAGTTTTGTCTCCTGTACCAGGGTAGCTCTATTAATTTCAATGAGACTGGTGTAACTGAAAAAAGAAACTAGACTAAGAATCACCCTTTTGGTCATACTTATCCTAATTGTGTGTATTTATCTGTGTCTGTAAATTGTGTTGCATAAAAACGTATAGCCTGTCAAGCAGCAGTACAGTGTCCATTTAACATAGTGCTCTGCACTTTGCATTCCTCCCCCTGATTCCTGTTTAGGTGGGAATGGCTAAACCAGGATTTAAGATAAGAAGAAATTTACTGGCAGTGATGATGGCTTTTCAGCAGACTCTGTGAATAATTTTGTGGGCAGCTTTCGAGGTGCCTGTGGGTCACTCTTCCTGATTAGACTGCTGATGAGAAATCTGAGCCACCTTCTCTTCTTGTGTGTCATTTCTTTTTAATTCAATTTGATTCAGGGAGTGGGGGTTTTTTTGTTGCCTTTTTTTTTTTTCTTCCAGCTGCGAATAAAAAATAGTCTTCTGTAAATCCAGTTAGTGAAATTATACAGAAATAGGCCTGTTGTAAGTACAGAAATATGTGTATAACATTACAAATGTACAGGTTTTATGAAGCTTAAGATATGCCATACTTTTGATGTCTCTCCCTGCATTTTTATTTTGATGCGTGCAGCAGTGGCAAAAAGGACACATTTTTGTCCTTCAATCATATGAAAACATATATTTAGTTCAGATTAATAGAATTAATTTTTTTGTTGTTGTTGTTTTTGTTTTTGAAAGGCTTTACAGTATGGTGTAAAACGTGTAATTTGGAAAGGTCACAATCCCATATTTGGAATTACTGAAATGTTAGTGGATAAAGCTCATTTTTCATCCCTGAAATTTTCATTTATTGCTTTCAGGAATAATACTTGTGTTTCCATTCTGGTGGAAATACACCTTGTCTTTTACAGTAAAATATGCAGAGATAGAAGCCAAATAGTTGCTAACAATGTAACAAAGAGGGACAATACCAAAATGCAATCTTTTTGACCCAAAACTAAAATTATTTTTGAGGAACACTGTTGTCATGAAGAGGATGCAGGATGATTTCTGTATTTGCTTTTGACACTATCAGTTTTCAGGGCAGAAAACAACATTGTTTGTAAGAAGGAGAGGTCTCTGCCTGGAGCTTACAGGGGTGTCAAGTGAGCTTAGTAGCCTTTGATGTGTGTTTTATAAACAGAATGCTTCATTACAAAGTGTGTGCCAATGTCAGCATTGCTTTCTGTGGTGTTTGGTGACACTGCTGAGGATTCACAGCACCCACCTCAAGGCCCTGATGATTAGGAGTGTGAAGTCTCTGAGGGAAGGCATATATGAAGGCAGTGTAAGGATGGTACAGATTTTGATTCATTACAAAGAAAAATAAAGGAAACTGCATTCACATTCTGCTACAGATTGTATATACCTAGACAAAAGTGCACAAACTGTTCAACCTTGAATCAAACGCAGCACTCATGAGGTGAGTGAGTTTTGCAACTGGTTCCTGTTTGAAGGATTTCAACCCTAATCACATCCTAAACTACAGAAGCAGCTAGGAATATAGAGGTCAGTACTTCAGTTTTAATTCTTGAAATTTAAGTTTCTTGTCTTGCCCTCTTGGGTGAGCAGTCTAGTGTTTCCAAATGACCAAGCTTTCATCAGAAATGTTAAAATCTCCTCTTTCCTGCATCAGTGATGAAACTTCACGAAGAAATTGCTCCAGCTCCTCACCATCAGCTCAGACTTCTTTCAGAATTTTGAACCTCTGCTAGTAAATGGGATTCTACTTCGTCTCCAGCTCCTATTATCCTTTAATTTGTAAATGTCATCAAACTACAGGACTTTTCTTCAGAAGTCACATAGAGGTATTTTCTCACTTGGTTTTTGTTTGTTTGTTTGTTGTTTGGTTGGTTTTGTTGTTGTTGTGGTTGTCTCCTATCCTCCATTCTCACAAGGACACTGCAAAAGATTCCTGATTTCCAACAGATCCTCCTTTGGGAAAGTATTTCTGCTCTCCACAGGTCCTTTCTCTATATATACCATTCTAAGGAATGGATTAGCTTTCCTTCTGCAGGTGCTACTTTCTCTATCTTCTTATATTATACTGGATTACTCAGCCTGAAGACTAATATCTGACAACTAAATTAGACATAGTTGAGATTTGAACTATTAAAGATCCAGCTTGTGCAATTCCTTCTGGGATGAATGTATTCATACAGCAAAGAAATATAAAATCTAAAGTGTTCTTGGTTTCGGTTGTCCTAGAATAGCAATCAGATGGAATCAATAAGCAAGCACTAAAAGCATAATAATTTTTTGTGATTGTTCTGTAATAACCCCAGCTGAGTGAACTGAGTGCTTGATATCTGTCTGATGTGTGAATCTTCAATACTGAGGTTGTTTCTGTATTGTTTCGGTACTTAAAAATGTAATAATTTATTCATAGGAAATCTGCAATCTGGTAATTGCTTAGGACAGGAGGAACTATTGTTTTATAAGTCTTACAACATTGCCTAATATGTTTAAAAATCAAGGGAAAACATATGTCGAAGGATTCTATATTGCAAAAAGTCTTACGAAAAGGAAAAGATTACAAGGAGACAGAATGAGAAACTACATTAAAATGAAAGGAATCCCATGAATATTCAGTCAATAACTCTTGTCACCACTGATGTGCACTAAAAGCACCTGAGTATTGAGCAGTATGGGTTAGGTGAGATAAAGGCAGATCATACCTCTCTACACCCTTGGGATAGTTGGGCACAAAAACAATACTTTAAAACTTAAGAGGACACTGTCAAATACACAGCATATTGAGATTTATGCTTGCTTTTAATTTGTATTGCATAGAATGGGCATAGTATTGCTACTAATCTAAAAATAAAATCAAGTAACATATATATATATATATATTTTTTTTTTTCAAAGTAGGCTTAAATACTTGCTTTAAAACTCTTTAGCAGCTCCTGACAAGAAAGAGTACCATTCTGCATCAAATACACATTTCATGTCAGAGATATTAGTCAAAAACATATCACAGTATCACAGTATCACCAAGGTTGGAAGAGACCTCAAAGATCATCAAGTCCAACATGTTATCACAGACCTCAAGACTAGACCATAACACCAAGTGCCACGTCCAAACCTGCCTTGAACACCTCCAGGGATGGTGACTCCACCACCTTCCTGGGCAGCCCATTCCAGTGGGGAATGACTCTCTCAGTGAAGAACTTTCTCCTCACCTCAAGCCTAAACTTCCCCTGGTGCAGCTTTGGACTGTGCCCTCTTGTTCTGGTGCTGGCTGCTTGAGAGAAGAAAGCAACCTCCTGCTGGCCACAACCACCCTTCAGGTAGTTGTAGACAGCAATAAGGTCTCCCCTGAGCCTCCTCTTCACCAAGCTAAACATATGACTGTGCCCACAAAGCAGAGTGAAGATTAAATTGTAGTAGATCCTGCATTCAAAGATTAGCAGACTTTGGTGCATTCTCTTATTCTCCTATTTTTAAAAAAGTTAATATCTATAACACAGGATTACAATTGCCTTCATGAATATTGTTGTCTTGAAACGTGTCTGTAAAATTACATATTATCAGTATTATGCTGAATAAATTTTATCTGGCCTAGAGAATTAAGTTTATTTTAAAAACATTGTTCTTCAGACAGAAAAACAGAGTGTAGATATTTGATGAACCATGTGAGGATGTGAAATTTCTGCTTCCCTAATAATAACGCCTTGCAATCGCCTATCTGAAAGACAGAAAAAAACCAAAGTCAGGGGAAAAGGTAAGTGCCTTTGACAAAAATATTTCCAAGAGTAGATACTGCTGAATTTAACAGAGAAGGAAAATAAAATTTAAAAATAAATCAACTGGAGGACAGACAAAGCACATACAAAGTCTGACTGTTAAATTACAAGTCCTTTGCAGATATCTCTGAATACCAGGGAATAGAAGTGCCTGCAGTACAGCCAGTACCACAATGTAAACACCAGTTTAGGAAGAGCACAAGTTAAACCATAGAATTATTTAATCTTTTGAAAAGCAACTGTAGTAAACATTCAGTGAACTTTAGTTAGGGCTTTACATTTCTGCCCTCACCAATACTTCAGCTGAAGGTGTTCAGTCTTGTTCCAATATACAAAATTCTGCTGAGGGGAGTAGCTCCACACATAAATATGCTTTACATAATTTTTTTTTTATTTGAAGAAACATGCAAGTGTATTATACAATAAACATATACCATTAAGGGTTGCATAATAAAATAAAATAAAATACGTATCTAAGTGTACATTTAAAATAATTTCAAATGCTTTTGTTGCTATTGCATTTGTTTTTTCTATGATAAACCACTGAAAATGAAGAGTGACAGTATATACTCCGAAAATAATTGACATTGTCATTTTGGATTTATTCAATACATCTAAAAACTTAACCTGGTGCTAAAAACTTTGTAAAAGCTTTTAAAAGAAACTGTCTTACGTAGCAGTAGACTAAAATTAACTACTTTTTTTTTTTTTTGCAGAACAAGGTAAATATTCACAGTGGTAGAACTTATTATATAAACATAAACACACATAAACACCTGGATTGAAATAAACAAATAATATACAGTTGTTTCTGTTCTCTGTTATTTTCTGTTGCTTAGGCTAGGCAAAATCTTTAATGTAATATGCCTATAAATAAACAAAAGCATGCATTCTATAACTTAAAGTTATCAAACATATAGAGTTACTAAGTAAATAAGAAAAAAGGGAATCCCATGAACTCAGTAAACAATAAGAATAATGCATAAATTATATGTCCATTTAAAAAAAAATATTTTCTGTAGACATTGAAAAGTGAAATTGACATATTTAATCAGTATTATGTGCCAGGATACCAACACGAGATGTATGAAGTTCAATGCTAAGTACAATACCACAGCAATTAATCTCTAATTATCCTATCACCTGCTATACTCTGTATAGCCTCCAGCTTCCTCAATCTGTTTGACAGAGCTGTGTTTGTTTCTTCTTTAGTCTTCTTAAAAGAACAAACTGGGGAAAGCTTACCTTTCTGTCCCTAAAGCTATTTTCCTTTTTTATTTTGCTTTCGAAGCATCAGACCAGAGCATAGTGTCAGACCAGAGCATAGTGTCAGACCAGAGCACAGTGTCATACTTAAAGTACTAGTAGAGTCTGTGCTGGGGTACCTCCTCTTCTATCCCAAAAGTTGTCAGGAAAGGAAAAGGGAATTTCAGCAGTGTCAACACATAAGGTTGTCCCCATCACAAGCTGGAGGTCTCAGGAAAGAATTCCATCTTCCCTATGACATCAGATAACTTGCAGAGAACAAGGGAGATAGGGAGCGCTTGTACTTCTTTTGCATCCAAAACTCTTAATAGTATCACAATATTTGCTAGCATTGAGATAGTTTTTTCTGATTTCAATACTGTGTAAGATTCAAACAGTCATGCCCATCATTTGTGTGTATGTTTTTACATTGTCAACTAAAAAGTGCTGTTACTGCTGGACAGATAAGATATACTTCTGTATGTCAATTAATATGTATTTATACTTTTATCTTTTGTTCCACTCATCTAATTGCAAAGTCAATGTGTATAAACAGTTAGAACATGAAAATATTATCTAAAATATTTATCAATAATTTCTCAAATAAATTCTTGTCTCACTCACTTGTATGACACTACATGGCAGGACATCAGCAGTATCTTTGGTCTGAATCCTTGTGTTTGCATAGCTTTTGTACTAGTCAAATCATCACTCCAAACTTTAGCCAACTGTTGAGGAAGACATCTGTGGAAGGGTTAAAATTACCGCCAAAATAAAATCACCAGACTATCTCAGAAGATTTGAAAGCAAAATGAAGCTGTATTTTACAGCAAAGCTAAAATCTACAAACATTAAATACAATGTATATGTATAAAAATATATTTTAAAATATTTACATATATTTACAAAGTAGAGACAAAACAAGAACCCTCTTAAGGACCCCAGTTACCCCTCTGGACAAACTCAGAGGGGCTTCTAACAGCTTCCTTTGTCCCCCTCCTCCTTCTTTCCCTCTTCCATTATGTCCCAGACAGTTTGCTCCAGCAAAAAGGGGGGGGACAGAGGTGAGGAGTATGCAAAGCAGAACTTGCAGAGGAGAGGCTCAAAGAAGAAAGAGAGAGAATTTTCTGTGCAACTGAATTTTAGCCCTATCAGCAAGCAAATGGAATCTTATAGATTTATCTTTGTAATAGCCAACTTCTTTTTTTTTTTTTTTTTTTTTTTTTTTAACATCTCTGGAATGTCCATCCCTTGTTTACAGTTAGACACAAAAAGCTAAGCTAAGCCTTAAACCATGACAGCATCACTAAAAATGAGGTAATTGGGTTCCCACATAGAGCGTATTGAGCAGAGACTACCTGAATCAGGAATGAAATATGGATAAAAGGTTTATATGTCCACACAATCTCATATAAAAATCCAGAGAGAAACACATATATCATTAACATATGTCTCTTTCACATGAAGGATCCTTCAACACAAACTGGTTTGGAGCTTGATCACAAGCCTAGTTAATCGTACAGTTACACCATTTTGTAGAAGAGTAGAATGAAGCCACAATAGTTAAGCAGACTTTTTACTTGTTTCTGTTGTAGATGCTCACTGCAGCATCAGCAATTAAACACTGCTGATCAGTTCCAGCCACTGGGCACAGCAAACCTCTTTCAGTCTCCTTAGGTCTGAGCGATTACCTAACACAGAGAAGCAAATCACGCATGTGAATAGGCAGCCTGTTGTCCGGAGCCCAAGCGAAAAAAAATGTAGAGGACAAACAGAGAAGACTTAAACCTGAAATTCTTCAGGTACTAGGAGCTGTGCTGCCTCTCCATCTAATGATAACCTTTATCTCTCTCAGAAGGAATCATTCAGGGCAACAAAAACATTGCTGCCTAAAGTCAAACAGGTGTGTGTGTGTGTAGACCATGGTGGAGGGGCAATTTATGTGTATGCAGTAACATACTAATTTATGTAGAGCAGGATTATTGAGATGAGTAGTTTATATCCTTGAGAACCTGATCCTTCACTGTTGCACAGTTCTAAAAAAAAAAATTACTTCTTACAAGTCCTTTTCTAGGAGGTTGTGGTACTGTATTACTAGAGATAACAATATATAAATAGAAAATAAATCATCCACGGCCCATTTCAGCTTAAGGGAAAAAAAAAAAAAAGAGGAGGGGGAAAGCCAATTTTTTTTTTTTGGGGGGGGGGGTTATCTCACATTATTTATTTTTTTTAGGAATATAAATCTGAACACTAATTCCCAAAGCAGAAAATTCCCAAAGTAACATAAAAATTCATCAGGATCCTCAGAAAAAAACAAAAAAACAAAAAAATCAAAAAAACCAGAAGTTATAATATCCATATAAATAAATATCATAAATGAAATAAAATTAAAATGATGATACAGACTCAAGGGAACTTTGGATAATTTATGACTGATGAAGGTCTTGTTCACAGAATTTAAGCATTCATACTTAGACCCAAGTATATTTTTCTCAGGTGGTATTCAAACTGTTATTCCCCAAAATCTCCCAACTGAAACATCACCTCCAAACACAATTCTACAGATGTTTTCACCTGAGGATGGCCTTTGTTAAGATATTCATACCTGCCAAGCAAAGCCTACCTCCTTTCAGAAAGATTCTTAGCTTCTGTTTAAATGTCAAAAGAAGCCTACAAATCCAAACTGTTGCCAAACCCTGACTGTCTGTGTGACTGTCACAGAGATGCATGCTACATACATACATACTGTTTGCATAATTTTTTATGCATGTCAAATTCTGTCAAATTCACCTTAAAGAAATGTTGTATTTTAGAAGCAACTAATATGGTCTACATTAAAATAATCCTTACACTCTGCATGGGCAAATAATTACCAGAGTTTACCACCATCGGGGGAAATAAAGACACTTTGCATGTGTCTCTTTCCCACATTTTAACACGTTCCAGTGTCTGCTATCATAAAGTGACCTTATTAACCACATTACATCTGCTTTTATCGAAATTACAATTTGCTTTATTTCTACACATAGTTAACACAGGACTTTGTTTATTTTTTTATGTAGTTTTGATCTAACTTTGGTCTAAGTTTTGGTGGGATTTTTTTGTTGTTCAGGGGTGTTCGTTTTGGTCTGCTTTTTTTTGTTTGTTTATTTATTTGGTTTGGTTTGGTTTTTTGTTTATGTTATTGAAAGATCACAGAATCACAGAACGCCAGGAGCTGGAAGGGACCTCGAAAGATCATCTAGTCCAACTCCCCTGCAGAGCAGGATCACCTATACCAGATCACACAGGAACGCATCCAAGAGGGTTTTTAATATCTCCAGAGAGGGAGATTCCACAATCCACCCTGGGCAGTCTGTTCTGGTGTTCTGTCACCCTCATCACCCTGTCACCAAGATCTCTTGGTTAGTTTTAATTTTTAAAGATCAAATTAGTATACTCAGTGACATTGAAGGGCTTGTTGTGCCACTGAGTATCACATATAAGGTCATAAAACTGGATATATTTCATCCTGTGTTAGCAAATTTCCAGACTGAAATCCATTGATCATAGAATCATAGAATGGTAAGGTTGGAAGGGACCTCAAGGATCATCTAGTTCCAACCCCCTGCCATAGGCAGGGACACCTCCCACTAGTACAGGTTACTCAAGGCCTCATCCAACCTGGCCTTGAACATCTCCAGGAGGGAGCAGCCACAACCTCCCTGGGCAACCTGTTCCAGTGCCTCACCACCTTCACTGGAAAGAACTTCCTCCTAACATCCAGTCTAAATCTTCCCTCTGCCAATTTAAACCCATTGCCCCTAGTCCTGTCATTGCAAGACCTTGTAAATAGTCCCTCCCCAGCCTTCCTGTAGGCCCCCTTCAGATACTGGAAGGCTACTATAAGGTCTTTTCGAAGCCTTCTCTTCTCCAGGCTGAAAAGCCCCAACTCTCTCAGCCTGTCATATAGGCATGTGAGGTAGCATGTAAGTCTAAATTTAATAGTGCTATGTCTTCTTGAAGCCCAGTGAAACCACAGATTCTCAGGGTAAAGGAGAGTGCGGGTTGGTGCCCCTTTATGATTGCATTACTCTCATAATAACTCAACGCAGTGACATTAAAAAAAAAAAATATCATAGCCCTATCTGTGTACTCCAGAGACTTTTTTTGAATGTGCATGCTTTTGGCTTCTCCTCTTCTGCTGGGATTTGTAAATTACTGTTTTAACTTACAAGTCAGCTTTCAGCTGGCATCGGCAGAAAGACAAATCTTCAATGAGGGGCATTTTAACTGATTTTGGTGTATGGGGTTGTTTTTTTGTTTGTTTGTTTGTTTTTGTTTTTGTTTTTTTTTCTTGGTTCTAATTACCAAAGAATTTAGGTTCTTCTATATTCAGAAAAACATACTGACTTTAGGGTCAGTGTTTGACATGCTTCATTTCCAGTCATATTTTCTCCTTTGTTCTGCATATACTACTTTTGGAAATGTTAATTCATTGGCACTTAACAAACTGATGACAGAACTCAAAAATTCTCTTTCATAGCTACAGCTACTGAAATAACTGTTCATCTACTTCATTCAGGTTAGACCTGAAACTTTGGGACCGTTAATATTCCACAGAACCGTTGTAACTAAAATGATTTTAATCTTGTGTATAAAATATATTCATCCACTGCATATACATATGGATATATATATATGCATGGATATGTTAATCCATTTTTATCTTGTGTATAAAATATATTCATTCACTGCAAGCATAGTAGAAAGATGCATTTAATGCATAAGACAATTGCATTAATGTTTAACCACTTTATTTTAAGGCATGCATGCTACTGCCCATCAACTTTTAGATAGTTGTACTTTACGAAGTAGTAGTTAGCTTTTAGATTTGTATCCATCTTTACAGATTTGTATCCAAAGAACCATTTAATTTCCTCATGATGGGAAGTTGTTGAATAGTGTAGTAGAATAGACACCCCAAAATACAACCACCAAACAAAAAAATAAATCAGTAGAATACAGAAAAAGGTACAAAATAATCACCAGCACAATTAAAATTTAAAAAGAAATACAGATTTATTAGTTTTTGCACTTTCCCTGTTGTTGTGCTCTGCCTTCTACTGCTGCTCTGGGTTATCAGTCTGCAACTCCAGGTTACATTCAAGTTTACTATGTATGGGACTTTTTACATATATCAGATACTGTTTCTTCATTTTCTTTGTTACTTCTAAACCCAGTTTTGTCCAGCTCTAGGTCTGCATTTTTTTCTAATTAACCATTACTGAGCTGTTTATAGTTGTGGGGTCTCCAGTGCTAGGTAAAACTCAGTTGGATTTTGCAGCTCAAAAGTGGAAAAGCTGCCACAGCTCCATACAACCAGTTCCACAATCCCTAGCAGCTAGGCTGAGTGGAATAAACCTGGACTCAATGTTTGCTCCTCAGGAGTCTGTAATTTGCGTTCCTGTCTCCATTGTGCCCTTGTGCTCCTTTGAGCTCGTGGAGATGGGCTTCTAATGTGTTGATGACTCCCATGATGAGCCTGGGAGTAGCTGGGAGTAGAATTTGAACTCTCCCATCTGCTGCTCTCTCTCTGTCATCCCTGGTGTGCAGATGAGTTTTCACTACATAAACTAGCACCAAATAGCACTATTTCTTATCATCTTGTAACTGTACTACATCTCTTGTCTGACTCTGAAAGCCTCTGCTGCCCTTCCAGACATCTGTCTACATTTTTAGGCTAGTCATAAATCTCTTTCCACCAAGAAAAAACCTACTTGTTACGGCTACATCTATGAAACTATAGTACCACACAAAGGGGGGGAAAAAGAGGGGGAAAAAAAAGTAAACAAAAGTAGATATGGTTAGTTGGAGAAAGTGTTTTTACAGCAAAATCAAGTAAGATATGGATGCACTTGAAGAAAAACCCAGTCATGGCAGGGTCAACAAGCCTCTGCCCAGGTGACTTGCAAACTCAGTACGAAGCTTATGACTTGTTAATAGCATTGTCAGTACTGTATTACAGGGCTGTAGAGTTACACTTCAAACTCAGATCAGGAGTCCAAACTGTTAGACAGCATCTTTCAGTCACCATCACAGCTTTCCAACCTAGGGATTCTCAGAGTATTGTTTTGTGATACTGTCATATCACAACAGGTCTAAGCAGGACAAAATAGACCTATACACGTCCTGGCTTGCCCAGACATGTTTTTCTGCTCTCCCTCCATCTGCTATGGGGAGAAGCAAATGCAGGAAAGGGGACAAAGAACCTGGAGCCACTGAGTCTAAGGACTCTGGCTTGCCGAGACTTGTTTCGCATCCTGTGGTAAACAAGGTACACAAACTCAGCTTGTGCATGCCTTGTGCAAGGCCTCTGTTCTGCCTTGAAAAGGGTAAAGCAAGCCTATGGCTTCACCTAATATGGTTGAGCTTGGCTAACTACCATTCTGATTGGCTATTCTGCATCCAAAGGCCCATTAGTCTCGGACTGTATTGATAAGAGGAGATGAACAGGTAATGCAACGTGCTCTGCTGTTGTATTCATGCTCTGCCATTGTATTTGTGCTTGCTGCCACCTCACTGCATCCTGAACTGCCTGGAAACTGCCTTTCAAGAGTTTACCAGGAACAGGCTCTAAATGCCTCCACACAATCAGCCTGCACAGCCGGCATGATATCATGCTAAGATTGCACATTGCAAGACATCCTGCCTACACCTGAAAGCCTCCTGCCAAGATGGGAAGTTGTGGAGACACACAGATCATCCAGAGATCAGGACCAGGTCAGAGATTGTCTGTCTCCTTCCCCTAGCACCCAGAAACCTGGGAAGAATCACAAGTCTCAGTGGCTGACAAAACAGTAAGAGAATTCCGGGAAAGTGTGTGGGTACTATCTGAAGCTGTAGCCAGTCCTGTGAGTTGGGAGATATTTTGTGAGTAAATACTTCAAGCCTCTTGTAATTCACCATTGCCTTCTGCCATAAGCAGTAAGGAGCTCCTTGAGTCCATCTAGTGGGCAAGCAGTGTATTGACCGCAAGCAGTACACTAACTGCAGGAACCTTCTCTTCCAGTTCAACTGAGTTCAATAATGCTGTATTATTATTAGTTATTTCTAGATCCTGTGTTATTACCTGTATAAAGTTTCCATGACTGTGCAAAGAACTGATTATTATTAAAATTAGTGATCGAGGTGGCAAGAGTTCTGAATATTGAATATTGATAAACAATATTAAACTTTTAAAATAATATCTCACATTAATTAATTACCCCTTCATAAGAGATATTCTTGAAATCCCCTTGATGTTGCCTTTGTCCCCTATACTGCCATACCTTAGAGACTTTTTCATGCACTGTAAACTGTATTCCCTGCTGCACTGTGGCCTTTAGAAAACAGATCTTCATGGATGGGTGCAGATAAACACATGTCCTTTTACTTGTACCAAAGCTTTGTGCATTCTTCTGAGTAGTGCTATACAGAAAAAAATATGAGAATGTATTAATACTGAAGAATCTCAAAGTATCTCACTGAAGAAGTATGTCTCTCACACTGGAGCTGAATGGCATGCCTTTATCAGACTTTTTATCAGGTTTCTATCCATTCATGTAGATAGGTGTGGGTATCCAGATGCATAGGACTAGGATGTGACTTTCTGTCAAATTTCCTCTTAAAGTGAAATGCTGAAAGACCATGAGCATAGCCAGTTAGTAAATAGAATAACTGGAGACTTTAAAATCACTATTTCTTTCCAGTGAATCATGCAAAAGCCCCATGTTTTCATCAGTCTCCATGAAGAGATGCAAACAACTGCAGACCTGGTCTTTGGGCAATCATAGGGACAGCAACTTCTATTTTTGATATTCTCAGTGGCTCATATATTGAAAAAACTGGGCATAATACCACTAAATATCAGTAAGGTGTCAGCTACTCCATTTTTTCAGTATTTTTCTTTTCAAATAGTGCTGCTGAATGATTTAAAACACTAGACAGAAAATTATGTGGCTTGTAGGATTTCATAAAACATGTTCCTACTTGGTAAAAACATCTGTGAGAAAAAAGATTTCAACACCAGAATCATAACACCACCATCCAGAGCTGGAAGGACTGCAATCCTAATTCTGCACTTCTATAATGTGTGGGAGAACTTTGTATAGTAGTTGAAACTTCAACTTGAAGCCCAACTGGGAATTTGTATTTGCAGATTTTTTTACCTGTCAGTATGTCTACTCAAAATAATCACTGCATATTAGCTTATGAAATAATTACATAAAGAGGAACTAATGCCATGTCCTACCGAATGTCTAAGAACTAAGTATGAATTCAGTGTTATATAAAAAGTGGAGATTTTTTGTTGTCTAGATCTGAACCTTAGAACAAACTGTTGTTACTTTGTCACAGGACTCTTAAGAAACTGACAAATGTAAGAGGATGTGTTAAATTTTCATTATAAAAAAAAACCCAATATATTTAAAAGTAAATTAAAGTATAGTCACTTTATTTTTCCCCCCCCCCCCTCTTTAAATAAGTGATAACACATGACACTTCCATCTGGTTTGGCCAAGTCACATCAAATTATGTCACATTACAGAATATGTTTAACCTAATGCAGTGCAATGGAAGTGCTATATCTGCATAAAATATTTAAAGGAATAATTTAAAAGAAGTGGAAGAAAGTAAGAAATACAATGATGGATATGCTTATTCCAAACATATCTCTGCTTTTTTTGTGATAGACAGAACCTCCTATATTCTCAGAGTCAGTAGCAGGGACTTCTTCCCCAGCTAGTTACAAATAATATAAAAAAGGAGGACGACTTCATTGAAATGCCACTTACTTTTTCCTTGTAATGGGTCTTGACAAGAAAATGTTCATGCTGTGTGACTTTGAAAATGCCCTTTTCTGGCAGGCAGCCTTCCTACCAGCGCTACTGTTTGCTGGCTTTAAACAACAGGAACAGGGGCCAATTTAAAGTCCAGGAATGAACCAATTTGAGATGCACAGGCTCCCCATGAAGCAATTATTCCCTTGGATGGACATACTGTCTTCATTATTCCAAAAATTTTACAGGACTTTAATATTCAACCACTGATGTACGTTCTTTACACTGTCAGTAACATATGTGGTGTGATTGTCTAAAGAAGAAAGAACATTTCTGTCTCAGAACGCATACTGTGATATTCCAGCCCACAGGGATGGGAGTAGAGAAAACATACATATATACTAGGATTAAATGATGTCCTGTGGAGATGATCTGGACAGGTTTAAAAGAAAGGAAGAAAAGTTTTCAATACTCTTTGAATAGGATATTCTAAAGTTGTGAGTATATGCTTTATTCACCTCCTGTTCAAAATAAAAAGAATGATTCTGCTTTCATTGAAACATTTTTGTATTTCCTACCCTCCTCACTAGCTGGTAGCTTCTGGGTTTTTTCAAGTTGTTGGATATCTCAGTACTTCTTTCTCAAGCAGTTTGTTTAAGTATGCTAGCAATTCTTGTTATCTTTCAAACAGATTACTGTGGGTGATTAAAAAAATTATTTTAACACTGGGAGAGTAATAGAGGACCGAGGAAAAAAATGAAAGGAAAAAAACCCTAAAACTAAACCAAAAACATCTTATACTTTATAAAGCCTGTAGAATTATTCTCTCAAAATATTTTTTTTTAAAATGCACTTTATTGTAAATTTAGTCTACTGATCAGTTAATTGGTTTCTGCTAGTAATACATACTCATCCTATAAAAGTGAGGATCAAGGAAATGGTTATTCAAACAATGGCCAGTACTAAACCAAAAAGATCAGGATGTTTTGTCTTTAATATTTATTTAGAATGTAACTTTCATGGGCTAAAACTGTGTCAATGCAAGTGTTTAAGTACGAACAATATTGGCCTCCTAAAACATAAAGCTTAAATGTGTTAAGGAGAGTCCCTACCACCTTAACAGATCTTATCTATCTTGTCTGCTGAGCACAGGTAAAATCATTGCAAGTATGACACTCACCAGCACATTCTAAATCTATATCTTCCAAAACACTGGAAGAAATCTTTTAATTCCTTTTACATGCCTCCAAGAGAAAAAAAAAAGAAAAATTTCAGGAGTCTGTGAATCCTCTCCTGTTCTTAAAGAATCACAATTTCTCAGATTTTGTTATACTGTTTGGATTATACTTTGACCTACTGTTTCTAGTACAGAAATAGGATGGACACTTGAGACTAAGTCAAAATGGGAATGCAAATGTGAATTACACCATAAAAATATTTTGGTTAGACAAAAGGCACAGTTTCCAGTGACTGCTATGCTAGACTCTACAGACACTTTAGCTAAACAGAAGGAGAGAGGGAGAAACAGACATGCAGACAGACGATCTGCTAAGTCTGCCAACTGCTTCCTCATTTCTTTTAATAACACTTAAAAGTAACAATCTGCTGTCTAGCTAACTATCCAATGTCATTTTCTCATTTTCACTATGGATCTGTGGTATCACATTTAAATAATTAGATGTAAATCTGTGGTCTTGATGATCAGACTTTTAAGATGGTGTTTTCTTTAGTTTTTTGAAATGTTTTGTGATACTGACATGCTCAAGATAGCACCTACCAAATAATTTATGGAATTAGAGACCACACAGCTGTATTACTGAAGCTATAGAAACAAGCTATCTTTACAGAGAAATTCTAGGTCACATTATATTGATTCAGCACAGTGTTACATCATGTTGCATCTAATATGACAGAATTGTGGAATGGCTGATGATGGAAGGGACCTCTGGAGGTAATCTGGTCAAGCAAAACCACAAGAGTCTGTCCAGTACTCTGTTCTGATAGCTTTTGAATATATTTAAGAAGGGAGACTCCACAACCTCCTCAGACAAGCTGTGCCAGTGCTAAGTTACCCTGACCTAATTTTTTCACAATGAAAAAGTGTTTCCTGATGTCCAGATAGAATCTCCTGTATTTCAGCTTGAGTGCATTGCCTCTTGTCCTCTCACTGGGCATCACTGGAAAAGGTCTGGTTCTACCCTCTTCACATCATCCCTGCAAGTATTCAATGACATTGGTAAGATTCACCCTGAGCCTTCACTTCTCCAGGATGAAGAGCCCCATCTCTCCCAAACTTTCTTTGTGTCAGATGTTCCAGTCTCATAATCATCCTTGTGGCCCTTATCACAGAATCATAGAATGTCAGGGGCTGGAAGGGACCTTGAAAGATCGTCTGGTCCAGACTCCCTGCCAGAGCAGGATCACCTAGAGCAGATCACACTGAATCACATCCAGATGATTCTTGAATATCTCCAGAGAGGGAGACTCCAAAACCTCCCTGGGCAGCTGGTTCCAGTGCTCTGTCACCCTCACAGGGGAAAAAAATTCTTCCTTGGATTCACATGGAACCTCCTATGCCTCAACTTCCACCCACTGCCCCTTGTCCTGTCACTGAGCATCACTGAGNTCCACCCAGCTTGGTGTCGTTAGCAAACTTGCTGACAGTGCACTCCATGCCCTCATCCAGATCATTAATGAATACATTGAATAATACTGGTCCCAGTACAAATCGTTGAGGAACTCCACTAGTTACAGGCCTCCAGCTAGACTCTGTCTCATTGACCACAACTTTCTGACTTCTTTCCTTTAATCAGTTCCCAATCCACCTGACTACTCCATCACCCAGACCATACCTCCTCAGTTTGGCTGTGAGGATGCTCTGGGAAACAGTATCAAATGCTTTACTGAAATCAAGGTAAAGCTTAGCTGTACTCTTTCCAATATATTAATATTTCTCTTGAATTGGAGAGCCCAGAGCTGGACATATGACTCCAAGTGTGGCCTCAGCAATTCTGAGTAGAGGAGAATATGGGCAGATAACATTATACTAAAAAGTTTTTCATGAAACAATGGACTTGAAACTTATGTGGCAATTTCAATAGTTAATCATAGAATGGTTTGGTTATAAAGGATCTTAAAGATCATTAGTTTCAACATCTCTGCCATGGACAGGGGCACCTTTCAGTAGAAAAGGTTGCTCAAAGCCCCATCCAACCTGGGCTTGAATAGAGAAGTAGAAGGCATTCATGTCCTCTCTGGGCATGTCATATCACCCTCTTGGTAAAGAATTTCTTCTTTGTATCTAGTCTAAATCTACCCTCCTTCAATTTGAAGCCATTACCCCTCACCTTATCACTAGACTCCTGGATTAAGAGTTCGTCTCCAGCTTTCCTGTAGGCCTCTTGGCCTCCTGGAAGGATGTTATTGGTCTCCTTGAAAATACCTTGTTGGGAAAAAAATGTGTCCAAATTTCTTTGATAGTTTTTCACATTTACAAATGCTTTCCCTAGCAAATGTATCTAGTTCTCAAGTTTGTTCCCACATACTTAAACCTGAACTTATTAATATATGACTATTCATTTTCCCTCTGACTGTCTTTTGGAGCAAACTATCCAGTTGCCTCTCCAGACAAGATCCAGATGGATTTCTGGGGTTCAGAAAAACTCATTTCCCATTCAGAACAGGTTCTGAAACATGAGAAATTAAATCCTCAGTTCTACAGATTCCTTCAGCAGTACCTCAGAAGGCTTTAATATCTCAAACATGTCTACAATTTAGACATTTAGGCAAAAATGCATATTTTGCCTTCATTAAAATACCAGTCTGATGGGAGAGAATACATTATTGTGTTATTTCAGGCATTCGAAGATAAGATAAAACTTGCATGCGTGTGCCCCTATGGATCTGTTTGTTCCTGTATGTATAGACAAGCATTCAATGTGATGGTATGTCTGCCTCCAGTAAACCATTTAATAATTTCCTGGATAAATCCAGCTAAGCTAAATGGTGAAGAGTTAAGCTATGGAATTGGTACATTGCTCATGAAAATTTGCTCTCAGTTATGGAATATTATATCTCCTCAGAGGCAAAGATGGAAATCTGAGACTTACTCTACTTATAACTAAAATAATGTTCACAACAAAGCGAGACATTACAAATGTCCTCACTGTAGGAACATTTAAACAAACAAACAAACAAACACAAAACAACTAACCAAACAAACAAACCCCACACACACATGCCTTTCCCCCTTTGCTTTGTTTTAAGTTTTTGTTCATAGAAGTCTATTAAGGTTGGGGAAGGTTTCTATCTTTCTTAAAAGTGAATATGAGTCATGGCTTATAAGATTAAAATTTAGTGATAAAAAGTTGATAGCAGTTTTTCTGAGCAAAAGGAAATACAGTACGAAATAAGATAAAAGACTCCAAAAATACCTAACTGACTTAGGAATCAAAAGTCAGAGTCTAAATGTATGTAATTAGCTTAGATTCTACATATCTGGAAAATAAGAATTCTCATTTTTTTGTTGTTGGTCTCTTAATAGTCATGGGATGAATGGGATTCATCTCATCTTCCTCAAACATTTACATTGAATCTGAATTAATCAACTAGAGCTCCCTTTATAGCTGGTAGAGAATAATAGGCACTCTCAGGGTACAGTTCATCTGACCTACTTCAGATGCCTATTTTAGGATAAGAGGAATTGTGACCTAGAAGTGCCTCTTTTTCTCCTTTGACTGCTAGGGAGACTAAAGTGATTAACTCAGGTGCAAGCATTCACACTTTCAACGTGTACATTTAGCCAAATTAATTCCTTTTTTTCTGTATGATTTATATCTTAGGGAATTTTAGATACCAGAACACATGCCCACATTATCTGCTTTTGCCTCATGAAAAATATATTTCTGTGCAAAAACATTTCTTATGCTAGCATTTATGTAAGTGCTTTAACCTTTTTACCGGAAATATACTTAAGTTGCAAAGGGATAAAATATATATACTTCAATATTTCTTCCAGTGAACAACAATTAATAAAATAAAATGAAAGATACAGGACATCAAAGACCACATAACATTGTAATACAAGTAGAAAGTTAACATTAATACACCTAGACTAAGAACTCAGCTGCAGGTTTTCCTGGAGAGGATAATAAAGTATTCTTCGTCTTTCATCCAACTCCCCATTATCTTTCTTAGCTCTGGTTCTCAAATATCACATGCCAAAAGCTATATTAAGAGCAAATCTCAATTAGAACAAAACAACTCAACCAACCAAAAACCCAGCAAGGGAGGATGTATCTATCTTGTGGAGAGCTTTGCTTGTGTATTTTTCCCTTGTCAAGTGATGTGATGGAGTTTTGGTCTCTTCTCACTCTGACCAACAGAGTAGGAAGGGGCACTTGTGATGCTCTTTCACTTCAGACTGCAGCTATTCCCAGGGCAACCTAGAAGAAGAAGAAAAAAAAACCCAACCCCCCTCCCCCCCAAAAAAAAAAAACAAGAAAGCAAGCAAACAAACAAACAACAAAAAAACCAACCAACCAAACAAACAAACAAACAAAAAAACCAGGGAGATGAACTGCGTTCTAGTGAAGAAGTAACAAGGTACTTCTTTATGTGACTTTCTTCATACACATATCAACATTTATCTTCTACTTTTCACTGTTCCACCTTGTCTTTTAAAACTTTTAAAGAAGAAAGCCATGGAAGCAAACATAGCAGTGAACTCCTTAGGCATGCACTACCTTGTATCAAGAAGCACTTTTTAGCAATTTGTTTGGCAGCTTTTTCAACTGACTAGTTATCCTGAGAAGTTCTCTGAAACGACTTCACATATGGGATTTTAAAATTACTAAACACCACTACTTAGTCAATATATTTAAGTTCAAAGTTAGCTAATAAATAAAACAAACAAACAAACAAAAAACCACAAGCAGACCTAGGAGACTTTTATAATGCAGGAAGATTTAAAACAAGAGCCTGATTTTCTGAACCTTTCTCTTTCAAACACTTTTTAATTTTTTTTGTTGTTGTTTTTAATTCCTCTCAAATTTTCTTATGTCTCTCCTTCTTACTATTTTGTTTCTTCCTCATGCTCAGTTCCAGCTGCTTCCTGGAAGGACATGCTTAGGCTTTTCTGTGTTACTGTCATGGCTTACTGAGTCTTGACTACATGTTGAATGAGATCTGGGCAACTCACAATCTTTTCTACCCTGCCCTGGTTTCCATGGAAGGGAAATCATGGTATGTGATCTGAGTGGGAGCTACTGCATCCTTCACGAATTGAGTCTGTAAGTCAGCATTTCCTATTCTAGCAATGCATCTAACTAGATAACAAATAGAACAAGCAGTGAACAATCTTTACCTCCTTCCAATAGTTTGGTTTTTTTTCCCCTTTCTTTCCTCAATTTCCTCTTCGTTCACTTCTTGTCGCTAATATTCTAACAATTCAGGCCACGTAGCTGTGATAAGAATTGGTACTTAATATTAATATTTATCTTAAAAGAGCTTGTTATATACAACCTCTTTTTGCTTGGGAAAGGCAAATATTTCAGCTTTTTTTGAAAACAAGTAGATAATCATAGCGCTTTGTTATGTGCACCTGGAATGAAATAAGTGTTCATGTGCTTCTTTTCTAATACAAGTGTATTTGTGCAAAAATATTATGCTATTTCAATCACAGATAAAATAGCATAATTACAAGTTCCTTGTTATTCATTATGGAATGTATGCACACGCATTGTTTCTGAATTTTATATGTGATCAGAGAGTTTATATAGAAAATGGCCAAGACTCCAAGACTGTTAAAAGCAAATAACCTAAATCTGAGGTTGAAGATTAATTTTTCCCTGTAATTATGAATAATAACCTGTAAATGTAATACAAGGTTCCTGTAAAATAATCGATGTAGGTTTGG
>WBNM01019619.1:0-18683 GCA_013399055.1 Ramphastos sulfuratus
TAGCCTTAAACCAGTACAATCCAACACCATCATGGGGTGTCCCACAATGTCCCCAAGTGCCACACATTTCTTGAACGTCTCCAAGGGCAATGACTCCACTACCTACCTGGGCAGCCTGTTCCAATCACTGACCACTCTTGCAGCAAAGAATTTTTTCCTAATCTCCAACCTAACCCTCCTATGGCACAATTTAAGACCATTTCCTCTCCTTCTATCACCTAACGCTATGGAGAAGGGACCAACCTCCACCACACTTCAGCTTCCTGTCAGGGAGTTGAAGAAAGCAATGTGGTCTCCCCTCAGTCTCCTCTTCTCCAGATTGAACAATCCCAGTTTTCTCATCTGCTTGTCATCAGACCTGTTCTTCAGACTCTTCACCAGTTTCCTTGCCCTTCTCTGGACATGCTCCAGCACCTCAATGCCTTTCTTGTAGTGAGGGCCAAAAAGCTGAACCCAGTATTCAAGGTGGAGCCTCACCAGCGCTGAGTACAGGGGGACAATCACTTCGCTAGTCCTGCTGGCCAGGATGTTTTTTGCCTTTTTGTCTACCTGACACCTTTCACTCAGGACACAAGGAATGATCTTATTCTTCTTCCAAGAGACAGACAAAAAAATTATCTTTGATCTCTTGCGATTTCCTTGGGTAGCAGCTTTTCTAGTAACGAGTTCAGATCCGTCTCTTTAATCCCAGGGTCTAAAGGAATCTTTTCTTTCCAAAACTGATATATAAGAAAAAAAAATAGATGCCTTCTGCATCTGTGTTTGACTTGCACTGGCAACTTCTCCTTCCCCAACTGTTCATAGCTAAAACATGTGCTTGTTGGGGGTGGAGAGCAGGGTTGTAAACACATGATATTCACCAAACATCAAGCAAATCTGGTGTTCCACTCCCCCTCCTCTATTTTAGACCACAACTGTTTTTTTCTTTAATCTCTTGGAAAGAGTTTGAAAATTCACATTGTATTCCCATAAAAGGCTAAGGAGAATCATAAGATCCTGGAAGCTTCCTTATTTCAAAATCTTGATGGCTTATATTCAGAATGCTGCTTCAGCACAGATATTCCATAATTCTAGATAAATAAATATTCCTACTCCACCTTCTCCTGAAATTCCCAATGTCTTTGTCATTAGTGGTCAAGATCATTCCAATAATGAACAGCCCCAGCTCTCTCAGCTTTTTCTCCTCATAGAGATGCTTCAGTCCCCTCAGCATCTTTGTGGCCTCCATTAGACTCTCTCCAGCAGTTCCCTGTCTGTCTTGAACTAGGGAGTCAGAACTGGTCAGAATATTGCAATAACTAGGGCAGAGTGGAGGAGGAGAGCTTCCTTCAGTGACCTGTTCTGCCTTCTGCTTGCTTTCTTCTTCTTTCTCTCCACCTCCACCTTGCTGGAAAAATTATAAATGTATGAGAAAATGGATGGTTCTTCAGTTCAAGTTATCCTCCAGCAATGATTTATGTTTTGAATTTCACTCAGATTTCAATCTATCTGAATTCTAGAACCTCAACTTTTTCTGATCCTAATGTCACTTCTTTTTTTTTTTTTTTTTTTTAATTTTTTGACTGCAGGAAGCTTTCAAAGGACAGGTGGAAAGGTGGTTTTGTAAGTGCAGGAAAAAAGCAGCTGGGATTCTGTGTGCATGTTCAATGAGCAAACAGTGTGGTGAGATAGCCAAAGGAGCTGAATGTAGCTCCACACCAAAAAGCCAGCATTCTTGGTGCCTCCTTGCTGATGCTCTTTACTATGGCTGGCTCATTAGTCCTGGAGCATGAAGAACCTACATGTGGACAAATGTTGTGGCTGCGTCTTTTTTTGCTATGAGTACGAAAAACAAGCTGAGGTGGTTGTAAAATCATAGAATCCTAGAATGGTTTGAGTTGGAAGGGACCTAGTCCAAACCTCCTGGAGTCAGCAGGACATCCTCCACTAGATCAGCTTGCTCAGACCCTTGGCCAGCCTGAACTTGAGTATCTCCAGTGATGGGTTCTCAACTACCTCTCATGGCAACCTGTTGCCGTCTTCCAGCACCCTCATGTTGCAGAACTTGTTCCTAATATCTGATCTAAATCTGCTCTTCTCTCATTTCAAACCATTGCTGCTCATCCTGTCACTGTAGGCTTCTTGGAAACAGTCCCCTTTGCAACCTTCTTGTAGCCCCCTTCAGGTACTGCAAAGCTGCTTTAAGACATCCATGGAGCCTTGTCTTCTCCAGGCTGAACAACCCCAGCTCCCTTGGCCTGTCCTTGTAGCAGAGGTCATCCAGCCCCCTGATCATTTTCTTGTCCCTCCTATGGACCTGCTCCATCAAATCCATGTCTTTTCTCTGTTGAGGACTTCAGAGCTGGATGCAGTTCTCCAGGTGAGGTCTTAGCAGAGATGATGAAGTTTATTTCTCCTAATAGATGCACAGAGGAGAGTGGAGTCTTTGTAAATGGAGTAGTCCTGGGAGCAAGTGATTTATTATTACAAATTTAATACTAATAGTGTGGGGACTGTGTAGAATGATGAGGAAAATGCATAGGTGACACAGCAGGATGGACTGAGGATTGATGCAAGAGAAGCCATTCAGGGATCAAGAATGGATTGGGGAAAAGCTAAACCATGGAGGATGGGCAGCAGGCTTTTTATGCCTTTTTTTGAAATTTATTATTATTTTAAAAGTTGTGTTGTTTGCTGGTTGTGGAAACAGACCAACACTGTAACCTGAGGAGGATTTACCCCATGCATCAGTACAGGTTAGAGGCTGACCTGCTGGAAAGCAGCTCTGTGGAGAAGGGACTGGGAATGCTGGTGGACAACAAATTCACCATGAGCCAAAAACATGCCCTTGTGGTCGAGAGGGACAATGATATTCTGGGATGCATTAAGAAAAGATTGGCCAACAGGTCAAGGGAGGTTCTTCTGCCCTTCTACTGAACTCTTTCCAGTGGTGGCTAGTGACAGGACAAGGAGCAGTGGGCAGAAACTAGGATACTGGAGATTTCACTTGATCTTAAGGAAAAACTTCTTTGCTGTGAGGGCAGTGGATGGAACCTTGGAGCAGGTTGCCCAGTGAGGTTGTGAAGTCTTCTTCTTTGGAGTGATTCCAAATCTACCTGGACATTGTGATCCAGGGCAACCTGCTGTGGGTAACCCCACTTTAGCGGGGGGAGTTGGAAAAGGTGATCTCTAGAGGTCTTTTACAAACCCCACCATGACAGGATTCTGTGGTTCTGTGAGTGGCCCTGCACCTTGGCTCCACCAACTACAATGCCCAAATACCACCTCTAGCCACTTTACCTGCAGAAAAGATTTAACTGACTCTTAAAGTTCTCAATTTCTCCACAGTTTTAAGCTGTCTTTGGCCGACTTCCAGCCACAGCAGAGGAAGGGAAGCCTGGATGAGCAGAGTCTGCTTGCCTTGCAGTTGCGGCTTCCAGGGTGTGGGAAGGAAGAAGTGTTCTCATCCTTCCAGATGCAAAGTAGTTCCAGACACTTCAGCTTTCCAGGGGATGTGTTGTAGCCTCCAAGCAGAGTGGAGAACTTACACAGGTCCAGTTTCCTCATAAAGGAGTGGTTCAAAAAGGCTAAAAGGGACAAGAATGTTTGGTAGACTTTAGAAGATAGCCTCTGATTTGGAGTGCTGTTGTTTTCTCTTTTTTCTGCCTTACTGGTGTGTGTGGAGAGAGAGTGGTTTTTTTGTTTTTGTTTTTGTTTTTGTTTTGTTTGTTTGTTTGGTTTTTTTTTTTTCATTTCTTTCAGTGAAAGAGCTGGCTGTCATTGGAACAGACTGTCCAGGGAGCTGGTGGAATCACCACCGCTGCATGTGTTCAAGAATTATGTGGACATGGCACTTTGGGACATGGTTTAATGGCCATGGTGGTCTTAGTTGATGTCTGGACTCGGTGACCTCAGAGGTCTCTTCCAAGCAAAACGAATCTGATTCTGTGATTATGGATGGGATGTAAAAGGTAGGAATCCTCTTAAAATGCTCAGTCTTTCCTCTTGAATGTCCTTCCCTGTGCTGTCTCATTTCCAGACTTAGGAGTAATGCAGCTGTCAGAACCTTCCCTTGGCCTCATAGTGCAGCCTAGCATCTTTTTGCCTCTAAGCAAGGGGAGCAGATGATCATTTGGAGCTAGGTGTGGAAGTGCCAGAGCAGGGCCAGTAGTCCCTGCTGCCTCAGGTACATGCCCGCTATGGACACCTCACTTCCCATTAATCTGTGACAGCTGCTTCTTTTCACAGCACTAAAACATCCCAGGGAGCTGCAGTGCTGGAGCAGTGGTGAGTGTGCTCTTAGTCCTGCCCCTGCAGCCTGGCATAGAGAAATGTGTGCCTAAATCCAAGCCAGGAGGAATTTGTAGACCAAGAGCAAGCAAGCAAATGCTAAAGCCCAAGAAACATTAACTAAGAGCAAAGCCTTTAAAAGTGAAATGTCCTCTCTTCTCCAGGAGGCTAAAAGGTCTAGATATCTGTGGAGAGCTCATGGTCTCTCCTGGGACCCTTGTACCCACTACTCAGTGTCTCTGTCAGAACTTTCCTCTGAGAGGGAGGAGGCTACCAGTGCAAAAAAACATTCTTGTCCTCTCTTCAGGAGTAGTTTGTCAGTTTGTTTTGCAGGTAGCTGATATATTTTACTGCTTTAGTAGAAGATGACTTTGGTTTTTTTGAACACCTCTTGTGGTGTTTGCTGCTTGTGCCTCTCCTTGTAGTCATTCTACCATTATGTCCTTGGGAAAGCAAAGTGTTACTCTTCAGCTCCTGTAGATGTGAGCGATGGCACTTTTCTTACCATTGCTTGTGTGTGCACAATTTCTGGGTTTTCTTTACTTTTGACAGCAGAAAAAGTGCAGACATATAGCTACAGACCCCCATCTTAGACTTCGTTGCCATGGAAATGGGTAAGAACCTCTGCTCTTGACTTCAGAGGGTTCTGAGTAATCTTGGCAGGTCAAGAGAGGAAATGGGAGTAAAAGCAGCATTGCTGTATAATATTGGAAATCAATTTGGAGAATTTTGTTTTCCCCTTTGAGTCTTCAGCCAAGTAGCCTGCCTTCACCTTCTGTTCCCAAGAAAATAAGAAAGGGAAACCACTATGTTACCCAAAAGGAGCAGAGCTGCAGAAGGCGTGTCCAGCACTGTTGTCCCTTGCCTGATTGACATTTGGAGCTCCTGGAAAGCTGTCTGTGCTCATACTCCTAGCTGGAGGTTGATGTTTGCAGAAGGCACATGAAATCCTACCGTGACAAATTTAATGAGCACAGGACATTGCTCAGAAAGTTTCCAGCCTGCCATCAAAAATGGCAAACCTCCTGATTGCTCTCAAGGGCCTGGAGGCCTTGCAGCTCTTTCTGATTTTCCCACTGTCAGAGTATTCTGCTTACCCAGTACAGAACCACAGAATCGTTTTGGTTGGAAAAGCCCTCTAAGATCATCAAGTTCAAACATTAACCCAACACCACCATGGCCGTTAAACCATGTTGCCGCTGAGCTGGAAGAGAGGAGATTTAGACTGGAGATTAGGAAGAATTTCTTTCCAGTATGGGGTGGCTGGAACAGATTGCCCAGGAAGGTTGTGAATGCCCCCACTCTGGAGATGTTCATGGCTAGGTTGGAAGAGGACCTAGAGCAACCTGGGCTAGTGGCAGGGGAGTTGAAATTAGGTGATCTAAAGGTCTTTTCCAACCCAAACCTTTCTAGGATTCGTCCCTGGTGATGAGAGATGTTCCAGCTCCTTTCTGTGCCAGATCCCTTGCTGTATTCTTGATGTTATAGTCAGCAACCTGCAAGCTAATTAAAATTATTTGCTCTTTGTTGTGCCATGACTGAAAGAGAGACCTGACTTGTAAGCATCTTTGAGTAGAAGAAAAAGGAGAGGCTTCAGAAACAACCCAGGAGATCTTATCTGTAAACCACTAAACCACTTTTAGTTGTTTGCCTTTTTTTAGCCTGATTGGTTTTTGGTTTGTTTTTTTTTTTTAATTATTATTCTTTTTTTAAAAAGCCTTTTATTTTTCCTACTTAGCTGGATGGAATACTATTATTTTGAGCTGTGTTAACTACCTCTTGGCTGTGAATTGACTCTGACTTGGAAATTGCTTTGAAATATGGAGATGAGCCAAAGCCTGATCTTGCTGTGTAGTGTCCAGAGCTGTTGCTGATCTGAAATGCTTGCAGCTTGCCAGTGCCCAGGTGGTGGGTGGCTCTCAGCTCACCAGGGTGCAAGACTCAAGTCAGGCTGAAACGTGTAGGTACTTGGGAATTAGAAGTCCACAGCTGTGCTGACCAGGATCACAAGTTGTGCATTAGCTTGTGTTTACACACTGCTCTGAAGATGATAAATGCTGCCTGGATGTTCACTTGAACTCCAGCACGAATTAAATTCAATAGAAATTTGATTTGGACTTTATTTTCAACATGGTGCAACTGGACAAAGAGGTTTTATGGTGGGTTTCTGGTTTTGTTCATTTAAATATTTATAGAATGATAAGATCATTTTGGCTGGAAAAAATCTAATCTTCTTGTTGATTTACTCTTAGAATCACAGAATTGTTTTGGTCAGAAAAGGCCAGTCCAACCATTATCTAACTATACCAAGTCTGAGGACTAAACCATGGCCCTCAGCACCACATCTCTGCCTCTTTTAATCACCTCCAGGATGGGGATTCAACCACCTCCCCGGGCAGTCTGTTTCAGTCTTTGAGAACCCTNATCCTGTTCACTCTTCTTTTGGTGCATTCCAAGATGTGTTCGGCCCAAGACATGATTGGCACCACATGTAGATGTGGTGCTGAGGGCCACGGTTTAGCAGCAGACTTGGTAGAGTTAGCTTCACAGTTGGACTCGATCTCAAAGATCTTTTCCATCCTAAACTGTTCTATGATTCAATGATTCTACTGTGCTATGCAGAGCCTCAGTTAGCCTTGAGCATTTTTCCCCTTGTTGAATTCCCCATGGATATTAGCACAGTGGATGAGTCATCTGGTGTATTTAAGTGCAAACCTTAGGAGAAGATAGCTCTAAAATTACCTTATTTCTTTCTTTTTTTTTCCCCNCTCCACACACCAGAGAAGGAGGCATCTTTGTCCACGTAACTGAAAACAGATGGATTTAGAATGAGTTTTGGGAATCTCAACTTGGTTTTCTGGGGGGGGGGCAGTTCTTCAGGCAGCCTTGGCCTCTGTTTGCAGCAGTGAGGATGCCACCTTCCTATCTGAGGTCTGACATACAAGAACCTATGTGGTCCTGAAAAATCTATGTAATGAAGTTTGTTGGTTTTTTTTCCCTCACTCCTAGTAAGCCTTTTGTAATAAGACAGTCCCTCTCAAATTATTTTTTTTTTGTGCTCTTCATCCTTTTAAGACTTATAAAATGGCTTAGGTTGAAAGGGACCTTAAAGATCATCTAGTACCAACTCCTCCCACCATGGGCATGGACACCTTCCACTAGACCATGTTGCTTAAGACCTTGTCCAACCTGGCCTTGAACATCTGCAGGGAGGGGACATCCACAAGCTCCTCAGGTAACCTGTTCCAGTGTCTCAGCACCCTCATTGTCAGGAATTTCTTCCTAATCTCCAGCCTAATTCTGCCCTCTTCCAGCTCACAGCCATTGCCCCTCCTCTTATCACGACAAGCCCTTGTAAAAAGTCCCTCCCTAGCTTTCTTGTAGCTCCCTTTAGATACTGGAAGGCCACTCTAAGGTCTTTCCTGAGCCTTCTCTTCTCTAGGCTGAACAAAACCAGGTCTTGCAGCCTGTCCTCATAGGGGACGTTTTCCAGCCATCTGATCATCTTTATGGCCTCCTCTGAACCTGCTCCAGCAGCTTCATGCCCCTCTTATGCTGCGGACACCAGAACTGGACACAGTACTCCAGGTGGGGTTTCATGAGAGCAGAACAGAGGAGCAGAATCGCCTCCCTTATCCTGTTCACTCTTCTTTTGGTGCATTCCAAGATGTGTTCGGCCCAAGACATGATTGGCACCACATGTAGATGTGGTGCTGAGGGCCACGGTTTAGCAGCAGACTTGGTAGAGTTAGCTTCACAGTTGGACTCGATCTCAAAGATCTTTTCCATCCTAAACTGTTCTATGATTCAATGATTCTACTGTGCTATGCAGAGCCTCAGTTAGCCTTGAGCATTTTTCCCCTTGTTGAATTCCCCATGGATATTAGCACAGTGGATGAGTCATCTGGTGTATTTAAGTGCAAACCTTAGGAGAAGATAGCTCTAAAATTACCTTATTTCTTTCTTTTTTTTTCCCCCTCCTGGAAGCTGATAAGCTCATTAGATATGCAGAAGAGGGTGCTTCTATCAGGTGAAGCCAATATGGGACTTGGTAAGGGAAGGCCAGCCTGAAATATAAAATAGATGTAACAATGAATTTAAGCATCTTATTAAATCACAGCTGTGCAGTTTTATTGGACATCGTTTCATAAACTCTGGAAGCTTTAGCTAGCAAATAAATCTATCTTTTAATCGGCAACACTTACATTTCTTTTTAATGTATTTCTCTGGTGATGCTCAGCAAAAAGAGCTCCTTCTTGGCTACTCTGCTTTTACACTACACGCTGTTTGTCACTGCAAGCCCCCATTTCTTGCCAATCTTTCTCTGCGGGTGCTGTCTGACTTACAGAAATACAATGCAGAAGAAGTTGTGAAGATAGGATGTTGAGTCACCTCAACCCCATGCAGTGCTCCAGGCTTGGGGCAGAGTGCCTGGAAAATTGCCTGGCAGAAAAGCACCTGGAGGTGCTGGATGACAGCTGGCTGATGATGAGCCAGTGTGTGCCCAGGTGGCCAAGACGACCAGCAGCATCTTGGTCTGGATCAGTAATAGTATGGCTAGCAGGGCTGGGGATGTGGTCATGCCCCTGTACTCAGCATTGTTGAGGCCACACCTTAAATACTGCACTCAATTTTGGGCCCTTACTCCAAGAAGAACATTGAGGTGCTGTAGAATGTCCAGAGAATGACGACAAAGCTGGTGAAGGGTCTGGAAAAGAGATCTGGTGAAGACCAGATAAAGGAACTGGGGTTGGGTAGTCTGTGGAAGAGGAGGCTTGAGGGGGGACCTCATTGCTCTTTACAGTTCCCTGAAGAGGAGTTGCTATCATTAGCCTGGAGAAGAGGAGACTGAAGAAGGATCTCATTAATGCTAATCAATATCTAAAAAGAGAGTGTCAGGAGAATGAACCAACTTCCACCTTTTTCCAACCTCTTTTCTGGTACTCCTCACCAGACCTATTCTCCAGACCCTTCACCAGCTTTGTTGGCTTTCTCTGTGCCCACTCCAGCACCTCGGTGTCTTTTCGGTGAAGGCCCCAAAGTTGAACAAAGATTTGGATCTTTAATGTGGGCTTAGGTAGGGCACAGTGATGTAGCTCTGTGGGTTGATGCATTTTTCATCTAGGACCACAATACAAAAGGTCTAATTCACCCAAACCAGTGCTCTGCCCTTTCCTGCAGTGGGTTTTTCTCACAGTCATCCTGTTCAGGGTGTCTCTGTAATTTAAATTTGTAATTTAGCTTTTTCAAGAAGGGTCTGCTTACCTGAAACATTTTTCCCCCCCCCTCCCCTGCATTTTAAATTTACTTCCGCTTGTGTCTGACTACTGATGACACTGCAAAATGAAATGAATATTTGATTACAAGAGTTGATCACAAATGCAGGTCTAATTGCTAAGGCAGACATGTTTAACTACCTGATGCCATCAAGCTTCTTTTGGAAAAACCCAGCAAGACTCTGCTCTGGCAGAGTCCTTCACCGCATCCTTCATTTTCATCTGCACTGCTCTGAGGGTTGCTGTTGAGACGCTTCAGTTACTTGGAGCTGTGGAGGGAGCTGGCTTGTTTTCTACCACAGCAGTAACACTAAGGTGTAATCCCTGTACTGAGGATGTTGTGGGAGCTTCAACCAGCAAACCCTGGGATTTTAGAGCATTGTAGAGTTCAGCAGATGCTTAAACTGTGCAGTTGGATGCTTAGCAACACTTAGGAAATGTACCCACCAACTAAATGAAATAGAGTCATAGGATCATAGGATGGTTTGGGTTGGAAGGAACATTAAAGACCATCTAGTTCCAGCCACATCGCCATGGGCAGACACACCTTCCACTAGACCAGGTTGCTCAAGGCCTTGAACATCTATAGGGTGGAGCATCCACAACCTTCCTGGGCATCCTATTCCATTGTCTCATCATCCTCCTTGTAAAGAATTTCTTCTTAACTTCCAGTCTAAGTCTCTCCTCTTCCATCTTCAATCCATTCCCTCTCATCACGTCACTACAAGCTCTTGTCAAAAGTCCCTCCCCAGTTCTCCCGTAGCCCCCTTCATGTACTGGAGGGTTACTCCAAGGTTTCTCTGGAGCCTTCTGTTCTCTGGGCTGAACAGCCCCAACTCTCATGGCCTGTCACCACAGGGTAGGTGCTGCAGCCTCTGATCATCTCCATGGCCTCCACTGGACCTGCTCCAGCAGTTCAGTGTGCTTCCGGGAGCATCCATCTAGTTTGAGATTCCAGAGGATGCCAAGAAAGCTACATTTTTGCTATTTGGTCAGGTGTGTCAGATGCAAGCAGTAGCTCTGCAACAGAAGGACTCTTCTGTCACGGATATTTAAGCAAGTTATTAAAACACTTACTCTTGTCCTTCCTGTGAAAAATGGTGGTGAGTAGTTGAGAGATGATTTGTTTATGCTGCCCAGCTGCAAACAAAACTTTATCATTTACTTCTGAAAAAATTTTAGATGAAACCAAGCAAGGAAATGGAAGAAGTAAAAAAAAATAGAATAGCATAAAAATAAATATGAAGATGTACAAAAGCAGAGACCTTCTCAAACACACAGAAAATGTGGGTTAAGGAGAGCTCGTCTTGTGCTACCTCTGAGAGACCAATGTCTTTGACAATCAAAACAACTTTGTTATGGAGGGAGAACCAGAGCTGGTTTGATGGACAATTGTCTGTTTTATCTTACAGTATAGTTTTATAGATTCATAGAATGGGTTATGTTGGAAGAGACCTTAAAGATCATCAAGTTCCAATTCCCCCTACCATGGGCAGGGACACCTCCCACTAAACCAGGTTGCTCAAGGCCTAATCCAGCCTGGCCTTGAGCACCTCTAGAGAGGAGACATCCACAACCTCCTGGACATCCTGTTCCAGTGTCTCACCACCCTTCTTCCTAATCTACAGTTTCAATCTCCCCTCTTCCAGCTCAAAGCTATTGCCCCTTGTCCTGTCACTACAAGTCCTTGTCAAAAGTCTCCTCCTGGCTTTCTTTTAGCCTCCTTCAGGTACTGAAAGACTGCTAGAAAGTCTTACCAGAGCCTTGTTTTCTCCAGGCTGAACAGCCCCAACTCTCTCAAGCTGTGCCAAATTGAGGTGTTTATTCTTAATTGCAGAAGTTTTTCTGAAAAGAGATGATGATGGGACATGGAAAGGGGCAAATAGCTTGGCTGGAGTTGAGCTGGTAGGTGCGCAGCTGTGTGTCCATAAGAAGATCTCTCTGTATGATGGAGTGATGCTTCACTCACATCACATGGGGTGACACACATAAGGATGCTTGAGTCTTCATCAAAAACCTTGCAGAGTGATGCAGGAAGATAGCTCCTGAGAATTTAATGGAATTACAGGGGGATGACATAATAGGGACATTGTGGATGCCTCCTCACTGGAGGAGTTAAAAAACAGATTCGACAGGGCCTTGAGCAAGCTGGTCTAGCGGAAGGTGTCATTGCCATAGTGGGGATGTTGGAACTAGATGATTTTTAAGGTGCTTTCCAACCCAAACCATTTAGGATTCTATGATTTAGGGAGAGGTTGTGGAGTCTCAGTCATTGGATGTGTTCCAAACCCACCTGGATATGTTCCTGGGTGATTTACTCTGAGTGATCCTGATCTAGCAGGAAGGTTGGACTAGATGATCTTCGGAAGTCACTTCCAACACCCAGCATCCTGTGATGCTGTGACACCATGAAAGGTGCAAGCTGCCCACATCAGAAAAGTTTGTTTCATGTTTAGAGCAGCTTTTGCTCCCTTTTGACTCAAGATTTGTGTGGCCCTCAACCCTGGAGGCTCCTAGGAGCCAGAGGCTTTCTCTTTGCAACCTGCTTCACTTTCTGGTGCAAAGCAGAAAAATGTTTTTAATGAGAGATCCATTTTAAAACTCAGAGAGAAAAAAAGTCCCCTACAGCTGTTTGAAAGCTGTTGGGAAGTATGGCATAGCTGAAATAATCCCAGGTGAAATGGAATCACAAGCAAAGTTCGTGTGAGGAGGTGAAAGGAGTAAACTGGATGCAGTTTATCTTGTGGCACAGCAGTTTCTCACATGGTAGCAGAAATAGAGAAATACCACCCTTATGCACATCTTCACACCTAATAACTTAAAGAGCAACTGGGGAAAGTCTTAAAAGGCTGCTGATGACATCATATTATCTGGGCTATAATTCAGAGGTGGTTCCAGTTAGTTCCAAACTGCCAACAGCATCCTGGCCTGGATCATAAATAATGTGGCCAGCAGGACCAGGGAAGTGATTGTCCCCATGTACTCAGTAGTGGTGAGGCCACATCTGGAGTTCTGGGTTCTGTTTTGGGGCCCTAACTACAAGGACATTGAGGCACTGGAACAAGTCCAGAGAAAGGTTTGGAGAACAGATCTGGTGTGGAGCAGCTGAGGGAACTGGATTTGTTCAGCCTGAAGAGAAGAAGAATGAAGGGTGACCTCATTGTTCTCTACAACTCCCTGAAAGGAGACTGGAGCCAGGAGGGGATTGGTCTCTTCACCCCTAGTAACAAGTGGTAGGACAAGAGGAAATGGCCTTCAGTTTGGCAACAGAATGTTTAAATTGGCTATGAGAAGAGACTTCTTGACTGAAAGGGTTCTCAAAGACTGGCACAAGCTGCCCATGGAGGAGGTTGAATCCCCATCCCTGGAGGTGTTTCAAATAGGCAGAAATGTGGTGCTGAGGTCCACAGCTTAGCACCAGTCTTGGCAGAATTAGGGAGTGATTGGACTGGATGAACTTGAAGGCTTTTTCCAATAAAACCATTTCTCTGATTCTGTGATTCTCTGTTGGACCATGTAGCATTGGGACAATGCAGCCTGTTAATAACCTTTAATCTTGTATTAAATACTAAGCTCATGGGTGCTAATTATGCTCTGCTGTGATAAGATAGTTATCTACCCCTCTTAAGATGTTTACTAATGTCACCAAGTGGTGATGGGCTTCCTTATGAAGGAGGAGCAGCAACTGGTGAACCACTTGGAATTAAAAGGTCAAGATAATTTTTGGCTGCTAAGGATGTTTGTTTGAAAGCCACTTTAGGTGGCGTAAACTCCAGTGAGGGATCTTAGTGTCACGTTCATAATAATTATTAAGAAGTGTGACAGGCTTGTCTTGAGCAGCTTCTATTAGAAGCAATCTTGGAATTAAATTTAAAGTAGAAGGTAATTTCTAGATGCAATTAAAAACTTGTTAGAGTGGAGAAGCAGCTACTTTCTGTCTGGCTTTGATTGTAAGCACTCTAATGAAGTGGCTCAGCCAGGCATTTTCTGACCTGCAGCATGAGCATGGCCAATCCTAGTGCAGTATCTGATGCAGTTGCATTTCTGCTGCATAAAGCTCCAGCACTGTTCTTGGAGGAGAAATGCCTCAAGCCTTTTTTCTGTGCTTAGTAGTGACCATGGTGATGTTGGGTTGATGGTTAAACTCGATGATCTTAGAGGCCTTTTCCAATCAAAAGCAGTATGGACAGCAGGTTGGGAGAGGTGATTCTGCCACTTTGCTCTGGTGAGACCTCACCTGAAGTACTGCATCTAGTTCTGGGGTCCTCAACACAGGAAGAACATGGACCTGATGGAAAGGAGGAGGGCCACAAAAATGATCAAGGGGTTGGAACACCTGTGCAACAGGGACAGGCTGAGGGAGTAAGAGTCGTTCAGCCTGGAGAAGAGAAGGCTTTGGGGAGACTTAATAGTAGCCTTCCAGTACCTGAAGTGGGCTACAAAAAGGCTGCAGAGGGACAGTTTGCAAAGGCTTGCAGTGATAGGATGAGGGGCAATGGTTTGAAATAAGAGAAGAGCAGCTTTAGGTGAGATATTAGGAACACGTTCTGCACTATGAGGGTGCTGGAGTACTGCAACAGGTTGCCCAGGGAGATAGCTGAAGCCCCCTCCCTGGAGATATTCAAGGTAAGGCTGGATAAGGCTCTGAGCAACCTGATCTAGTGGAGGATGTCCCTGCTGACTGCAGGAAGGTTGGACTGGATGACACCCAAACCATTCCAAAATTCTATGATTATATTAAGGACTTTTAAAAAACAAGTTCCCTTTTTACCTCAAGAAGAAGGTGTTAGTGTCTTTTTCATAGTGTGTTGTTATAGGATAAGGACCAATGGACACAGAGGAGAACACAGGAAGTTCTACCACAGTTTGAGGAAAAACTTCTTTGCTGTAAGAGTGCTGGAGCCCTGGAGCAGGCTGCCCAGAGAGATTGTGGAGTTTCCTTCTCTGGAGATTTTCAAGATCCTTCTGGATGCATTCCTGTGTGAACTGGATGACCTTGCTTTTGCAGGGGGGTTTGGATTCAATGATCTTCAGAGGTCCCTTGCACCTGTATTGCTCCATGATTCTAAATCTCTTCAGAAGTGTCAAAGCTCCATATTTCACCATAATCATTTCAAGACATGAACGCTACCAAAACTATGAGTTCGGCAGCTATGATATTTGCATCTTCACCTTAGCTATGATGTTTACAGCTTCACCTTAGCCTTGCTTGCCAGTTCATGAGGGGATAGTAACTGGAGCACGTGGCCTTCCTGCCAGTGTGCACTCCGCAGATGCAGAGTTCTATCATCCTCCTTTGCTTCTGCTGCTGATTTTTTATGTTACTATGGAACTTCAAATGTGCAAGAAATGCCTCAACAACAGCTTCAGTGCTTTTTTGGTTTTAGACCCAAACCATTATATTTGCTGTTTATGCTTCTCCATCCACCACTTCCAGTGACCCAAATCTATTTCAGGTTCAGGTAGCTTCTATAATCAGGCTATAGATGGACTTCTAAATTGTGACCAAATATTAATTTCTGTGCCCCCAAGGTGTTTCTCCAACCTGCATTCCTCAGAACCAGTTGGTTCATTTCATGTTAACGAAATTCGAGGGATGATGTTAAGGGGAGACCATTGCTGGGACTAAGTTATTGTGTGCTAGCCTCCATGGTTTTGTATTGACCTTTCCTACAAGCAGGGCATGTGATAGCAGATCTGTGAGTGATTTGGCCTGATTTCTCACATGTCTGGTCTTTCCAGAGGAACTGGTGGTGGCTAAGCAAAGAAAGCTCTTTTAAACTCAATATTGTTGGACTTGATGCCCTTTAATCCTTTGGTGCCAGTGACTATGGTGAGATCATGTCTTAGTTTTAGACTGGATGTTAGGAAAGATTTCTTTATGAAAGAACAGGTTGACCAGGGAAGTGGTGGAGTCACTATCCCTGCCAGTGTATAAAAAAACCACATAGATGTGGGACTAAGCTTCATAGTTTAGTGAGCATGGTGGCGCTGGGCTTGATGATCTTAGACCTCTTTTCCAACCTCAATGATTCTAAAATTCTATATTCTGTGACCTGCAGTTCTGTTGCCCCAAGCCTAACAGGGACATGGAACTGCTGGAGAAGGTCCAGAGCAGGCCACAAAAATGATCAGGGGGCTGGAGAACCTCCCCTATGGAGATAGGCTGAGAGACCTGAAGCTGGAGCATGGTGAAGAGATGCCTCCAGGGACGCTTTAGAGCAGCCTTCCAGTACCTGAAGGGGGCTACAAGAAAGCTGAGAAGGAGCTTTTAACAAGGGCTGGTTGTGATAGAATGAGGGGCAATGGCTTTTGAGTTGCAAGAGGGGAGATTTAGAATGGAGATTAAAAAGAAATTCTTTCCAGCAAGGGTGATGAGATGCTAGAACAGGCTGTCCGGGGATGCCTTCTTCCATGGAGGCTTGTCACAGACACTATTGTGTATCACAGAATGTTAGGAGCTGGAAGGGCCCTCCAGAGATCATTGAGTCCAATCTCCCTACCAAAGCAGCATCACCTAGGGCAGGTCACACAGGAGCACATCCAGATGGATCCTGAAAGTCTCCAGAGAAGGAGAATATACAACCTCTCTGGGCAGCAATGAAGTTTTTCCTCATGTTGAGGTGGAGCCTTCTGTGTTCCAATTTGTGTCTATTACCCCTTTTCCTATCACGAGACACCATTGAAGAGAACCTGGCCCCTTCTTCGTGACACCTACCCTTCAGGTTGTTATAACATTCGTAAGATCTCCTCTCAGGCTTCTCTTCTGCAGGATGAACAACGGCCCCAGGTCTCTCAGCCTTCCCTCACCAGGCAGGTGTTCTAATCCCTTCATCCTCGTATCCTCTGTTGAACACTCTCTAGCATATCCCTGTCCCTCTTGAACTAGGGCACACAGAACTGGGCACAGCACCCCAGATGTGGCCTCACCAGGGCAGAGGAGAACCTCCCTTTACCTTCTGGTCACATTCTTCTTAATGCACCCCAGGAGACCACTGGTCTTCTTGGTTATGAAGGGACATTGCTGTTGCATAGATAACTTCTTGTCCACCAAAACTCCCAAGGTTCTTCTCCATGGAGCTGCTTGCCAGCAGGTCCACCCCTAATCTGTAGTGGTGGTAATGTTTATTCCTTCCCAGGTGCCAAGGGAATGATGGTATCTGGCTGGATTTTTGCTTTCTGTGTGTCATTTTGGTAAAAATTGGAAGAGTTGTAGGGCTGAGTAGTGCTGTGCCTCTTATGGTACATTTCACTGTCTCTACCATGAACAGCTTTGCCATCAGAAGGCAGAAATGTCAGCCCATCAACCTGCTGTAAAGACACAAATGGAATGGAGCCTGGCAGGCTGGTGCTGGGGTTGAGATTTAATAGTCCATCTGTATCATTGATCCCAGTGGGAGTGAACACAGGATGTTGCCTTGTAATTTTTTACTACTCTATAATAAAATGGAACCATAATAAATGGGGTCTAAGCTAGTGATGCAGCAGCTCCTGGAATTTGGCCAGTGTGCGTGTCTTTTCCACTTGTGTTAGCTTTGCCTTCCTCCCTCTCCTGACTTTAGTTAACAAACAGAATGTGTGTCTCTTGGTGTTCTGTAGGTATCCATGCACAAAATTCATAGATTCATAGAATGGTTTAGGTTGGAAGGGACCTGAAAGATCACCTAGTTCCAACCCCACTGCCATGGGCAGGGAGACCTTCCACTAGAACAAGTTGCTCAAGGCCTCATCCAGCCTGGCCTTGAACACCTCCAGGCAGGGGGCATGTGTAGCCTCCCTGGGCAACCTGTTCCAGTGTCTCACCACCCTCACTGGAAAGAATTTCTTCCTAATCTCCAGTCTCTATCTCCCCTCTTCCAGTTCAAAGCCATTGCCCCTTCTCCTGGCATTACAAGGCTTTGTAAAAAGTCCCTCCCCAGCCCCCTTCAGGTACTGGAAAGATGCTCTAATACCTCCCCAGAGTCTTCTCGAGGCTTAAACAGCCCCAGCTCTCTTGTCCTGTCTCCACAGGGAAGGTGTTCCAGCCTCAGATCATCTTCGCACTCTCCTCTAGACCTGCTCTGACAGTTCCATGTTCTTGTGCTGGGGGCACCAGAACTGAACTCAGTACTCCATATTTTGTCTCAGGAGTACAAAGTAGAGGAGCAGAATCCCCTCTCCGTCCTTGCTTTTGATGCGGCCCAGGACACAGTTGACATCCAGTGTTGCCAGTGACCATTGCTGGCTCATGTTGAGATTTTCATCAGCTGATATCCCCAAGTCCTTCTTCTTGAGACTGCTCTCAAGCCACTGCTTGCCTATCCTATCCATATAGAAGGAGTTCCTCCTGTGCACAAAGCATCACACACGGCCATTACTTGGTTCTAGCAGTCTACCGCTTCATTTGGTCTTAAATGCCTCACATCTTAAGTCAAATTGTCCTTGAAAGGGTTTGCTCTGCAGTTTCACTTCAGGAATGCCTTTGGAGGTTATAGAATCATTTTGTTTGAATAGACTTTTAACATCATCAAGTTCAACCATCGTCCTAACCTCTACCAAGTTTGGTGCTAAACCATGGCCCTCAACACCTCATCTCTGTCTCTTTGAAGCTCTTTGAAACTTGGGGATTCAACCACCTCCCTGGGCAGCCTGTTACAGTCTTTGATTGCTCTCCTAAAAGTGATAGGATGTTACACACAAGCAAACAGTTGATAAACACTTGATCAATGACATTTCACCAGACATCAGACCTGTGGAAATTGTGACAGGAATTTGGTGCGCTTACGCTGGCTGAATTTAACCTGTGGCATACTTCTTGGCCAGTGCTAAGGTGAACACCTTGCAGACCTTCCAGCATGTTCAGGAGATGCTCGGTACTGATCCTTCCCATCAGAAAGGGACCTGGGTGTGCTGGTTGACAGCCACCTGAAGATGAGGCAACAGTGTGCTCAGGTGATCAAGAAGGCCAACAACATCCTGGTCTGGATCAGGAATAGTGTGGCCAGCAGAAGCAGGGAAGTGGTTATGTCCCTGTACTCAGCACAAGTGAGGCCATGTCTCAAATCCTGGGTTCAGTTTTGGACTCCTCGTTACAGGAAAGATATTGAGGTGCTGGAGCATGTCCAGATAAGGGTGCCAAAGCTGGTGAAGGATCTGCAG
>WBNM01019623.1:0-17960 GCA_013399055.1 Ramphastos sulfuratus
GTTTTGCCCCAGCAGGACAGGTTCCTAAGAGCTGGTCTTAGCAGTAATGACTTGTGCTGGTGTTAAGACAGTCTGCTTTCACAAGCACAATCAGGAGGGAAAAGTAACAAAAAAACACCAAATAAAACCCCAACCCTGTGGCTGAGATAAGGTCTCTAATGAGATGATACAATGTAAAACTACCTTAGCCTATTTTGCGCAATTGCAAAGCAAAAGCAGAAGCAGCAGCAGAAACCAGCCACAGAAAGATCCTAAGTCCATGGGAAAAGACTGATACCCCAAAGCCAGAACCAGAAACCAGGAACGGGAAGCCTGTCATTACAATCTGAACTTCAAGCCTCATGGTACTTTCATTTTGAAGCTGGCATGGTGGCAGCATGGTATTGAATATTCATCCACAAATTCAATTGGCTAAACCCAGGACAAGATTGAAGAAAAGAAAGCATTTATTAACTCCAGCTTCTCTGCAACATCTCTTACCAGGGCTCCCTCCTCACTCAGCAGCGGGCCCACATTTTCCCTATTCTTCCTTTTACTACTGATATAACTGAAGAAGTCCTTCTTCTGCTCTTTTCCTTGCTTTGCCAAATTTAATTTTAGGAGGGCCTTGGCCTTCCTTATCACATCCCTACATGATATCATGGGTTGAGTTGAATCTGCTAATGTGTATTCAATACCATGCTGATGTCACGATGATGTCAGTGGTGGGTGTGGGAGGGTGAGGAGGGATGGGATTGGTGTGTTTTAATTTTAGAAATATGGAGTTTGTGGTCTTTTTTTTAGGAGGTGAGGGGATGGTGGATTTCTTTGATTTGTTTCGTTGATTGGGGGGTTTTCACTGTTTGTTGGTTGCTATTTTATTTCCCCAGCTCTACACTAAGAATTTCCTAAGTAGCTTTAAGTAGTTTATGGGTTTATATATGTTTAATACTCAGTCAATATATTGTCATTGCTGAATTCTTTCACCACTAAAATTTGCTAAGTAGGAGTACTAATCTGTCTAGCTTCTACTTTGTACTTCAAATTATGCAAGCCAACAAAGTTGTTTTTAATGTTTTCAGAAGAAGGAATATCTCTCAGGCTTATTTTCTTTTTATTAAACCTTAAGCAATACAAATATTAAGCAGTGTTTTAAGTATGTTGCAAACAAAGATGAAAAACACTGGAAAGAAAACCAGATAAAACACCACAATAGTTTTGGATGCATTATAAGGGTTTATTTGTTTTCTCCAAATAAATGATTTTCTTTAAATCAGACTAGGAAAAATACAAGGCAATAAAATTCTTAAATAACAAATCAAAGTAAATCTCAGGCACACTCTAAGAGGTCTTTCATTTACGATATCATGCTACAATGAGATAATAACCTACAGGTTTTTTTGGTAGCTCATTGTGTGACCAGGCAACCTACAAAACATTTGCCAATCAAACAGCAGTAAAGAATGTTCGTCAGTAAAATACCAAACCAAATGAGAAACAAAGCATCTTTTGGAGAAGAACTCAGAAGAAAATACTACAACTTTCACTAGAAATCATAGAATCATAGAATGCAGGGGTTGGAAAGGATCCCCAGAGATTGAGTCCAAACACCCTGCAAAGCAGGGCCACTTACAGCAGATCACACAGGAATGCAACCAAGCGCAGTTCGAAGATCTCTAAAGAAGGAGACTCCACAGCCTCTCTAGGCAACCTGTTCCAGAGCTCCACCACTCTCACAGTAAAGAAGCTTTTTTCTCATGTTGAGACAGTTTTCTGTGCTTGAGTTTACATCCATTGCCCCTCATCCTATCCCCAGTTATCAGTGAAAAGAGACTGGCTACATCCTCCTGACAATCACGCTTCAGGTATTTGTAGAAATAATCATCTAATACTAACTCCCTGCAATCACAAGTGGTGACATCTTCTGTAGAGATTTTTATTGTGGCATTAATTTCTGTGAAATTGAAGTTAAAAAAATGATTTTAGAAAGTCAAATTGTAATTCCAGGTGCAGCAAGTCTCCAAGAGAGCCAGAGATTTTAATATGTTAGAAGTAACCATAGCTTTAAGCGCCTCTGACCCTTTTTGATTTGAAGTTTCTTTTACTACAGCAATTATAGCACCCAGGTTGGAAAATGTTCTTGTCTTAGCAGTGGGCAGAATGCTGATGATGTAATTCATGATTATGTAGATGGAGGTTGTAATTGCTGACTTTTAAAAATAGCACTAGCTAATTCCCCTATGACCTCTTTGAGTCAGTAGAAGCTGCTGAAGGAGATATCTTCATAGTCAGAATAATTAGGAAGCTTGGGGGGTATGAATCTCGTGGAGGGGTTGTCTTCATTTTATATTGTGCTATTTATACTGCAAGTTTTAATGCAACTAATAATTCAATTTTTATGCATAATAATGTATCAGTTATTAGATTGCTATGAGGAAAGAGAAAGAGAGGAGAAAAAAAACAAAGCAAGGGGACAGGAAAACATGGACCTTCAGCACCTAGGGAGACTAAATCTTCTGATATTACTATTCAGGCAAAGTTTTAATGAGTTACATTGACAACCCCAAGCCTGACATCAAACCAAGTCAATAAATAAGATAGTTAATAAAATACTGTACTTTTCAGTGTTTTCTATGAGCCACAAGATAAAAGTACTCTGCAACAAGGAAAGGAAATCTGTCACTGGTGAAAAATGTAATATCAAGGGAATGAATAAAAGCCACATCTTCAGGAATAATAACAAAAAAACACCATAGACCTTGCAAGAGGATTCCCCCACTATAATTCAGGTTAGGTTATGGTGCTACCTCCACAGTTTTATCATCCTCAGTTTGTACTTCTTCACAGTGCAGTCAGTAGTGCCTGAACCAAAGCGAGTTAACAGAAATGCGAAGCTTTCTCAAGCAATATTAGGATATGCTAGATCCAACCTGTAGTACTGAAATAAATATAGATAGACCAAGATATATTTCATCCCATACTCTTTCAAACATAAGTGTCCTTGGTTAAATTTGGCATTATAAACAAAGTAACAATTCTAAGTCTGTGTCAATGAATGAGAAGATAAAAAAAAACAACAAAAAGGTAGAAAATAACGCTGATATTGGAGAAGTAAAAAAAAAAACAAAACCAAACAACACAATTTCTCTCCATCCCTTGGGGTAAAAAGAAGGTTCCATAAGTATAAGAGTGTAGAAGATTGATTTGGCTGAGATCAACCAGTGAAAATAGTTTCCTCTATCAGCTCCCCTCCAGTCTTTTCCTTGTATTATATCCAAGATATTCCAACAGAGGAATTTGTATCCAGAAGGACACATTTAAAGTCTGTGTCTATGAAGGTTGATTCTTACTAACTATAGAATTCCCATACAACTGCTGACTCATGCAGGTAACAGGGACAACCTCAAGAGGAAGGATGCCAAGGTGCATGTAGGAAATTCTTACAACAGTCTTAACTTTCTTACAGCAATCTTAGGTTTTTAGATGAGGAAAAAGAGCTCTGATGAGTCAGCATGGGAATCTCTGCCATTAACTATGAAAGCTGATGAAGAATACAGTATCTCAGAACTTAGTAGATATCAGAAACCAAGAGTCCAAATAGTGTTAGTGACAAATTTCAGATCTTTCTCCCATCTGTGTGACAGTCAAAGAATTCTACACTTACTATTTCCATAGAATAGGGCCCAAAGTTATAGTTTCAAGGCATCATAGGCTACGGGGTAAGAAAAGAGAAGTTTGTCTTTCTGGTGTATAGGACTTAAGAAACAATAATTTTTTTTTCTTTTTTTCTTTCTTTTCTTTTTTCTTTTTTTTTTCTTTTTTCTTTTCCCCTATTGTATGTTTGGTTTTGAAATAAATCTATTCAGAAGGTAGTTGATTTTAAATTGAAGTGGGACATTTGGGAGAGTAGTAAAGGCACACAACAAATACCAGAATTTTTGATGATTTATAAACAAAGTCTTCTATTAATTTTTCTGTTTTTCCTTCCTTAGTTGTTGCCTAAGGTAGACATCTTGGTAACCACTCAGTGAACAATGTTTTCAGAAGTTAAAAATTGCAAATAACTACTTCCATATCTAAGATGGGAAAAAAATGGAAACTACACTAGCAGAAAGCTTGAATCCACTGACTTTAGTTTGCTTGGTTGGTTGGTTTTCTGTATCTGCCCATATCTGTGCAGCAAATAACAAATTAGTAGTTGGTGCTACGCAGCCTTGAGAGTTCCTGCTTGTGCACACAGAAAGCACATAGATGGACGATTCATTCTGCTGAAAAATCACACAAATGAAAAGCCAGTGATCTCAAAATCATGGATAAATATGTCCTCAGAGGAAAACAGGAACAAAAGAATAAGAGATCATGTCCAAAAAAATTTTCTCATATGAAGCCATCACCTTCAAAATTATGTGAGACTTCATATGAGAATTTCTTTGTAAAATTTCCTTTAAGATTCATGGCACAATCATGAGAATCATGGGAAAAAATTGGGCTAGTAATGCAGAGTCATTCCACTGAAATGAAGTATTTGATGTACCCACTGAAGAGTTTGCCTTCTTTGTATAATAGCTTGAAATATATGTCAAGGTTAGATAGAACAACTCACATCATTCACACAACTTGACAAGAAATACCACCAGGTTGTATTGGTAACATCTAAACAGCAGGCTGTTGGTACTTATTACTCTTTGTGGCCACAACACAGATAGCCAAGATGCAAACCAAGCTGTGTGGCAGAGCTGACTTGCTAGAGGGCAGGGATGCCATCCAGAGGGACCTGGACAGGCTGCAGAGGTGGGCCCAAGCCAACCTCATGAAATTCAACATGGCCAAGTGTAAGGTCCTGCACCTGGGTAGGCACAATCCCAAGCACAAATACAAACTGGGTGGTGAATGACTGAGAGCAGCCCTGAGGAAAAGGACCTGAGGGTCTGGGTTGATGAAAAGCTCAACATGAGGCTGCAGTGTGAGTGCAGCCCAGACAGCAACTGAGTCCTGGGNTACACTCTTTTTACTCTTTGATTATACTCTGTTTACTCTTTTGTTAGAGAACAGGAACATATCAAATGATTCAAGATGGTGAACCATATCCCATGGCTGCTGACAAAAATTTTAGACTAGGGAAAAAATTTACTACCATAACAATATCTAGAAGATCAAGAGTTTCATAACAGATATAGAAATAAAGAAATAAAGGACACCTTAAGGCACACAGAAGGAGTTTTTTGATACCATCCTTTTCCTTATAAGGTCCTAAACAAACACAATGGTATCCTGGCCTGGATCAGGAACAGTGTGGCCAGCAGGACAAGGGAGGTCATTCTGCCCCTGTACTCCGCACTTGTCAGGCCACACCTTAGAGTACTGTGTCCAGTTCTGGGCCCCTCCATTCAAGAGAGATGTTGAGGTACTGGAAGGTGTCCAGAGAAGGGCGGTGAAGCTGGTGAGGGGCCTGGAGCACAGCCCTGTGAGGAGAGGTTGAGGGAGCTGGGAGTGTGCAGCTTGGAGAAGAGGAGGCTCAAATGTGACCTTAGTGCTGTCTACAACTACCTGAAAGGAGATTGTAGCCAGATGGGGTTGGTCTCTTCTCCCAGGCAACCAGCAACAGAACAAAGGGACACAGTCTCAAGTTGTGCTAGGGGAGGTCTAGGCTGGATATTAGGAGGAAGTTGTTAACACAGAGAGTGATTGACACTGGAATGGGCTGCCCAGGGATGTGGTGGAGTCCCTGGAGGTGTTCAAGAAAAGCCTGGATGGGGCATTTAGTGCCATGGTCTAATGACTGGCTAGGGCTGGATGATAGGTTGGACTGGATGATCTTGGAGGTCTCTTCCAATCTGGTTGATTCTATGATTCTATTCTACAATTCTAATAGTTAAGGTTGTTTATTGTTTCCAGCGAATCATGTTGACTTAAATTTTGATGGCATCAAATGCAAAGTATACTGTCCACATTTCCAATTTACCTCAATATAGCTGTCAAAAATTATGTCAGAAATTACAGTGGAGATAAGTCTAGCCTTCATATTATTTGTTGCTTTGCTGTCCTTGACAGTATCTCAAGGTCTTTCTTCGTAGTGCAATGAAAAAGAGTCAAGGGTATTGCTAATAACCTCAGCTTTTTTGCACTGCAACCTTCCTTACACTTATGCCATTAGTACAAAAATCACTTTCCTGACAAACAACAACAAAAAAGAACAGAATAAATCCACCCAATAATTTTTTACCAAAAGAGTTTCCTTTAAAAATGGAAGGCATACTCTTGCATACATCTACCATAGTCACCACTCAGGTTCATTACCGTAATCAAATTATATAAATTTTTAATTAACAGAGATTCCTTCAAGTATTAAAATTAACTAATCGTTTTTCATCACTATCTGCTTCTACACATTGTTTATAGCCACAGGATAAAAAAAAAAAAAAAAAAAAGAGCAATTGAAACAGAAATTTTGTCACAAAAAAAAAAAAAAGCTAGAAATTAAATAACTATTTTGTGAATTGAAACCAAGGTAAACATCATCCATTGCTTTCCTGCTGCCTTTATAGCCTCATCAAATGAGGTCAATAAATTTGGCAGCCACAATTTCCTGGTCTTAATCCATACAATCTCACTGTTACCTGAGTATGACCATGGAGAGTCTAAATTGTCTCTCCCTTGTTCAAATCAACAAAGATAAAGATTGCCTTTGGCACCTTCTGGGACTCAGCCCAGGTTCCTGGCCCGGACTGAGGGATGCAAATCAACAGACATACAGCACCTTTGTGGACTTTCCAGACCTAGTTCATGTTCCTGGCTGAAAGCTCAAGGATCAAATCAACTTCCCGGACTTCAGCCTGGCTTGATGCCCAGGATGTGGACATCTTATATCAGCTACCCCAAAGAGAAAAGGCTTATGTGTATTTGGGGCATGGACAGGTAAGCGGCACAGGGAGGAGGCAGAGGCCCTCCCTGGTGCCGCTGCCAGACCCCTGAAAATACAAGAGAATACACAGGAAGATGTCCTGGGGAGCTGCATCTGGACACAGCTCTAAAAAACTGTATAAAAAGAGACATGAGCAATGCCTGCCAAGAGGAGCACCTCCACATGAGCACCTCCACCAGAAGAATTCGAGGAACAACTCCTGCAGAACAACTCCACAGCAGAACATCCCTGGACCCCACACCCATGTCTCTCTCTGCCCCCATCTTCAGCTGATGGTAGTATAATCCCTGATCTTTTCCTTCCCTGCTCTTTTCTTTTTCTCTGTTGTTCCTTCTCTCTCCTCTTCTCTCTCTCTCCATTTTGTTCAACTTTATCCTTTAATAAATAGTTGTGTGGTGCTATCTGGTTTTGCTTGCACCTTAATTTCACAACATGGAAATCAAGAAGAAATCTTGCTCCTCTGGACAGAGATAGTGTTAATTTCTGTTCTCCAGACCTTGACACCAAGCTGGTGGCAGTGACAAGTTCTGCCAAGAGGCAGGAAAATCAAGGTGAGAAGTTATGTTAAGGGACTGTCCCAGACACTGACTCAGGAACAGCAGGAAACAAGGTCAGAGGTCTGTAACATGTCCATAAGCCAGCCAGAATATAGGAATAGAGCCAGAACTGGACAAAAAGGCTAATTGCAACATAGGCCTGAGGATCCGTGCAATGTATAAGTCAAGACAGCAAGGAACAAGACTGAAGAGAGACAGGCAGCTGCCAGTGGCATAGCTCAGAAAAAGGCTGGGCTCCTGGGCAGCGCTGGTAGGGTGTCACAGCGAGACTGCTCAGAGCAGTTAAGGCTTGCTGGTGTGCTCGGGCTCCCAGAAGTGATCAGCTGCCACATTAAGCCCTGAGTGTTCTTTTTGTTGCTAGAAGCATTCTTGCTCACCTTTGCTGCCTACAGAAGTGCTCTTGTTGCCCTTCACTTTTCAGCTCCACCTGAGCTATGACATTCTTAACCCTCTCCAGGCACACTCGAAGTGCCCACAACTCCCCTGGGTCCCCTCTTGCACCTCCTAGATACTTTCTTTCTATATAGGAGCTCAGTCAGAAGTTGCCTGTTCATCTGTTCAGGCCTTGTACAACACATACACACTGGAATCATACGTGTTTTGTGATTTGTGGAGCTTGTTCTAGAAGATCACTCACATTTTCTCTGCCTCTTTCCCTTTCACAATCCCACCAAACAGAGCCCTCAAAGTGCTGGATTTTGTTCCACTGATGTCTAAGACTGTAACTGTACTATTTGTTTTGTTAACTTTTCTCAGGAAGTTTCACAGTCATTGCTGCCAAGGCTACCTTTGACTTTTGTATCTTTGACTAGTTTTGCCTTGCTTGTGATGAACACAGCTGGCAGAGTACCTCCTCTTCTTGGCTCTGATCACCCACTCAGAAACTGTCCTGGATACACTCTTGAAGTTTGCTGGATTGCTCACACTCATTGTTTTCTCTTCACGCAGACCTTCTCTTTCAGACTCTATGAGCTATGATGGCTGCACTAATAACTGTTCTTGTCTCTCCTCACCTGTTGCCAAAGCATTGTTCCCGTTCTGTAACTGCAGCTCTGTGGGCAGAGAAGGAGCCTTTCTTCTGCTGCCAGAAGCCTTCTATTTCCAGCTTGCCTTATTATGGTAATCCATCTGCTCTTCCTCTGAGCACAGTGGCTAGCTGACCTTCCTTCCACCTACCATGATGCCTGGGGTCTTGTTTCTGCAATGCCTTTCTGAAGACTCCATCAATATTCTGTTCACTTACCCTGGTATTATGCATTCTGCTCAACTCCTTTCACAGCCCCTTCACCTGATGATTTGGTATCTCAATGGCTGCCCGTCTCCCAAAGGTAAGACACGCTGAGCCCAAGCCTAGGGAGAGGCACCAGGTACTACCTTCAGCTGAAAGCCTTGTGCTGCTCCAAGAGCTCTGTGTCAAGTCTCCAGATGTCCTCAAAACTGCTGATGCTGGAGATTGTGCTCTGTGGCAAGTTGATGTCTCAGAGCAACAGGCTCAAGGAGTTTTCAGCAGAATTTCTAGACTCTTTTGCAGTGACAGCTGCAGCAGACAGGCAGTTGGAAACAAGAAACGTAGCCAGCCTCAAATCCAAGAACTGCCAACAAAAGCTGACTGTCAGAGTTGATAGACACAAGAGCCTCCAGAAGCCAAGCCTCATCTGAAGAAACCAGATGCCAGAAGTTCCCTCAAAGATGATTCCTGCAGAAGAAACATATGGAACAAATTCCCTGAAGACAAAACCCGGAAACTGCTGTGACAACTGCTAGATCATTCTCCTAGCCCCACTCAAGCGCAGGCACAGCAGAACTAGTAGTTAGCACTAGGGTATTCTGAATGCATTAGCAGATGAGGAGCTTTCTGAAAGTGTGATGGTTTGGGAGTTACCTGCCCCCCCACACTATGAGAGAATCACCCAGACTAGACTCAGCTGGCTGGAAGTTAAGGACTGGAGCTCTATTTACAGCTAGCACGATATGCAAGCAGAGATATACACTATATACAGGAATAGTTACAGAAATATACAAGGTAAAGGTAATACAGAAACACAATTCCCCTCTCAGAAATCAGAGTCCCCAGGAGGGGCTTCCAACCACCCTTCCACCTTCTTTCCACCCCTCTACCTTACTCCAGGGTCTGTCATACGTGCAAGGTGAGTTTGGAGGATGGGCAAGGGGGGTTAGAAGCAGAGTGATTAGTTGGGTTACACAGCAGAAAGCAGAAGACACAGCAGCTCCCAGAGAGAGAGTCTCTCTATCTTAACTATATTTGTGTCCTTTTTTTTATACATCTCAGCAAGCCTATGAGTGAAGCTGACATCACCATTGTTTGCTTTTCGCAGTCTATAATCCTTTTTATAATCCCCTTTTTTTGGTTTTTTTTTTTTTTTTTTGTAATTAAAATATTCTAATTAGCCTCAAACCAGCACAGAAAGTCAGACCACAGCCAAGTTTTTTATGCTGAAAAAGGAAATGTTTCCTTAAGGACTTTGAAGTGACTTTCACAGAACCTAGTGACCTGTCAACTATAAGGGAAATTTGAGACAGAGAGCCCTGTCTGCAAAAAAGTGAAGGTTAATCTATGGGCTGTTGTGGGGCCTGTTACTGTCAGATCACTGAAGCCTTGAGAACTTCTGATGAGAAAACTCTTTACCAGTGCCAATACTAGAAAATTCAGAAAGTCCTTAGGAAAGATCACTGCAGTGCCTCTGCAGGCAGTACTGACAGATTTTTGATTACCTGTAGCAACTAGCTCTGGCAGCTATTAAACATACCTGTAGTGAATATACACAGAAATAAATTGCCTACTCTTATACATGTAGAAACAGCCACTGGCTGTGTTTATATTGGTGATGCATGCTGCCCAAATGAAATGGATCTAAGGAGCAAAACCAACTGTGCTGACGACACATCAAAATTATTTGTGCTTCAAGACCTTTCATTTCAGCTGTACTCCAATTTTGTGAACTCTGTGCCTATTAGCAGCTAGAGCACACTCCTAGAGTGCTTCTGCCATGACTTAACCTGAAAGAAACGTGATTCATGCCTTCATGCTCTTGGAGACTGTTCCATGGGATGAACTTATTTTTCAGTAGACAGGAGATTTGTTCCAAAAAACCTCACACTCAAATGCTCATGTAGACATACTCTCATTCTCAAGAAAAGAAAAAGATTATCTTGCTCACAATCCACATAACTCTATACACTTTACATTGTTTGGATTCATGGGTGACAGGGGCTTCTCACCAACAATACATAGTTTCTTGTGAAGTTTCCTTTCCTCCTCAGGCTGGCTTCAGTTTTTTTGTATAATGCTGTTATGGTTTTTTAGCTTAACTCTGTCCGTTAGCTGAAGCATACTGGATACTAGCATGACCTTGAAGCAAAAAACCCAGACATCCATGTAGGATACTGCTGAATGTGGCATGCACAATGTGTCCTGGATAACACTGAGCTTGCCATCAATCATTTCTTTTGAAATAGTTCCAAAAATTAATGATAGGCAACTTTTGCTCCCTAAATACATCATCCCAATGACAAACAAGATCTTTCAGGATTCAATGCAATCACAACTTTTACTTCAATATGCACATGCAAAGTTTTGAAAGCAAGATATGTGGTTAGCAGCATAGTTCCTTATGCATTTCTAGCCACTGAGGGTACTAGCAAGGATATCAGAGAAATTAGGTTGGATGAAAACTGGAAGAAAGGGGGAATGCAAGACATAATGCTGGTTATTGTTCAATGCTAGTGAGTGTTCCTCTCTGAAACTTAAGGTCTTCACTCAATCCTTTTAACAAAGAGAAGGCATCTATCAACAATTCTGTTCTACTATTAAGACCTCTCTCTGCTTGCAATGTCATAGAATCATAGAATGGTAAGGTTGGAAGGGACCTCAAGGATCATCTAGTTCCAACCCCCTGCCATAGGCAGGGACATCTCCCACTAGTACAGGTCACTCAAGGCCTCGTCCAACCTGGCCTTGAACACCTCCAGGGAGGGAGCAAGACATTACCAAATTATGAGTTGTTGATATGTAATTCCAGATACCTCTTTGACAAAAATAGTCAAACTAAGAAAATACATGAAATTATTGAAATTTGTTTGGTTTATAATATATTACATTTTCCTATATCTACAAACAACCTTTTGAATCTACTGCATACTATATGTTACCTAACTAGATATTTGTTAGCTAACTATTTTAACTCTGCAGGAGAAAAAGTGAGTAAATGCTTTATATCAGGCTTCTGTCATTACACAGATCCTTAGTATCTGTCAAATCTATCTTAAAACCTTTGGTTGTGATACATGGACTGTATTAATTCTGAGAATTGCTTCTCTTTCCTTTGTCATTCAGCTTTGCTGCAGTGGCAAATAGGTGCTTCATATTGTTATGGTGCTTCTGGTTTAGAAATAACTGCTGTTTTCAATCTCTGAACAGTACTTAGATACTCTAATGACACAGACAATATAAATGTTGCATACACAAATGACAGGCATGAGATTTTGATGTGTAGTTTCTATGAAAGGCATGTTATGATGTTCCTTTCCAGTGAAAATATTATTATAGCCAGTAAGTCCTTGTCAAATCAATTTTTTAAAAGCGGTATCAGAAAAGTCTTGAATTAATGGATCTTAGCCTTGTTTCTCATACACCACACAGAAAACTTCAGTCTTTACATCTTTCATCAGTGATTACTTTCCCACCACCCACTCAGAGACAAGAAATCCCAGCTAACACAGCACTACTCCATCTCAGAGGATCTTTCTCCATTCCTGTAAAATCTAGCAGTTTGTCACTGAAACACTATCATGGAAAGTGAAAAATGCAGAGAGTGGGTAATAAAAACACCGCAGGCGCAAAATAGCAGGAGAGTCTAGAGGGTAGCTGTACACCATTTTAAATACTAACACCGACTAAGGAGTTTCAACTGTTTACCAACATTTTTATGTTGGGATTTTCTTTGTTGTTAAGTCCCACATTGTGGTTTTGTTTTTCTCCCTTGACACACAGCGATTCTGCCGATTGCAGACAAAGCGAGACAGATGTCTTGGATGTGTAAATACCAAGGGAATTGCTTATCAAGGAACTGTGGCCAGATGTAGCTGGAACAGCTGTTAACAGTTTGCATAACAAGTGGAGAAAACCAGGTATGGACTAATACAGCTATCCAAACACATTTGAGAAAAACACAGGGATATAAAACAAAAATAGTCAATCAGGTCTGCTACATACCACTAGCTAACATAACATTTTCTAGAGTGCAGTAACTTTCTGTGATGCCTAAAGATGAAAAATACTGTATTATAAATGGTAATGGCAGCTGTTTCTGCATTATTTTTCTTTATCAGATATTAAGTATTTTTTTTTCCCTTTAAATTTTATTGGAAGGAGGTTGGTTTTCTTTTCTTTTGACAGAGAACAACAGAATTTATGAATAAAATATGTTTTTGTTAAACAGAACTTCCTTTTACACCTTAATTGTATTCAAGATCTTTTCTTCTTTGTATGCATAAGTTAGCATATTGCTTATAATGTAATCAAATGTAATCAAATATGTAGTTATTATCTGTGAGGTAATGAATGAGGAAGAATCTATTGCTATGTTCTTAATCATTACAGAGTTCAGACGGTATCATTAACCACAGGAGCCTAGCTTGACTGGATCTGTAATAACACCTGTACCCTAGTATTGATTTGTGATGTGTAATCCTGCACATTACTCTCTGTAATTTCTATAGGTAAGAACAAATCATTTTTTTAAAGAAGTTTAGAGTTTCAAAAAATATGTTTTAAAACATATTCTTTCCTGAACCATAGAGATAAAATAAAACTTGATAGCAGAGGAATATCAAGTTACTTTGTGTCAACATGCATGCTTTGACTTTATCTCATTAAGATGGAGGATTGTTATTTTGTGCTATTGATTTCTAGGTTCTCTTTTGTAATTTTCATCAGTCTGATACTGTTTTATTCTTCATATCATCTGGTTTCTAAATAAGCCTGGATTGTGGGCTCCTGTAAAAGCCAGCTTGCTCACGAACCATCAGTTGTATTGTGCTACTGCTAGTGAGGTGCAAAAGACAAAATTTAAATGAAGAAAGGTTATATCTGATCAATATATGCAACTCAGAATAGTTTTTGTTGGTTTTTTTTTTTTGTTTGTTTGTTTTTTTTCAGAATTTAGATTACATCTTGGAAAATTTGTTTGCTGAACTAATTTTATTGTTGTGTCTTACCTTTCCCTTCCACTCAGGGCTGCAAAATATCCCTCAGGCAACCAACGAGGCCACTGCTAATGATAGTCCTTACTATTATTAACACTGTCATCACCAGATTTTGTTTTACTTTAATAAAAGAAAAATAGGTAAAATTTAACATTGTGCTGCCAGTCATTCAACTACAACCTCTCCATCATAGCTCTGCTATGAGGACAGGCTGAGAGAGTTGGGGCTCTTCAGCCTGGAGAAAAGAAGGCTTCCAGAAGATCTTGTAGTAGACTTCCAGTATCTGAAAAGGGCCTACAGGAAGGCTGGGGAGGGACTATTGACAAGGTCTTGCAATGACAGGACAAGGGGCAATGGGTTTAAACTGGCAGAGGGGAGATTGAAACTGGATGTTAGGAGGAAGTTCTTTGCAGTGAGGGTGGTGAGACACTGGCACAGGTGGCCCAGGGAGGTATATAATATATATATTATATATGGAAGACAAAGGGTGAAAGAGTACTGATAAAGACTAAGAAGAAGGTGGCAAGGCTTAATGACACAATAATATCAGCCTGAAAATATGTAATCTGGTTTCTGGAGTTATCCAAAATTTTTGAATACAGATCCACTGATGCCATTTGGAATTCCTCTAAAAGGAATAAAATTCTTTCATTCTGACTTCAGGCAGTTCTTTGCCTTCTGTATGCTGCTGGAAGATTGACAGGGTGGGTGAAGGTATTGTTCATGTTTCAATTATGCATTAAAGCCATTGACCTAACACATCTACTTTGAAAAGCTATTTTGTTCTCCTTTATGTTGTATCTGTAGGTTGTGTTGTGGGTTGTCACCATAGCACACATACATTCTGTGCAGCACTCTGCCTCCCTCACCCTACTGCTATCTGGCTGACAACTTCATTGTAAAACATCAAGAGAAAAGATGTAGTTGCATATTTTTGGCTCCTCAAACAGGTCACATTATGTTAGGCTGCAAAATAATTACATGACATTCTTTGCTTTCCAAATTCAGGATTATCTGGCCTGTGCCTATGGCACTAACACTACATCTGCTGGTGATGTGTGTGACAGCAAGAACAGAGGCTGATTTGCAGTCTGCAAAGCTATCAAAACTAGCAGCAGTGAAAACACAATAATTATATTAATCGGGCAATGCCTCTACAGCACAAGTTTTAGGTTGCCTTAATGTTTAATAACCTCTCTTACACTGCCTGTGTCAAATACTAAGAAACGTTCTCTTCAGACTCTTGGCTTCACAGCAGGCTGTGCTGGTTTAAGGCTAATTGGAATATTTTAATAGAGAAAATTATAGTATAGGCTGTGAAAATGAAGCAATGGTGATGTCTACTTCACTCANCTCAGAAGCAGTCTGAGCTGGTTAAAAGCTATCCAGTGGAATACTCTCTTGCCAGAAGACATCATTTCACCAAAATAAAAGCATTCTGCAAGAATGCACTGATTCTGACAGATTCAATTCAGCAAAAAACATACCTGCTTTTTTAGTATCCTTGTGAATATTTGTTTTTTTTAATAAAAAAAATAATTCAAGAATATTTCTTCTAAAGAAAATGTGCATTAAAATTAATATATATAATTGTTATATTGAAGTGGGTTATTTTGATTGAATGTGCATTATGTTTTCCAAGAATTAAATAAGTTCAGAAATCATGGAATATTCTATTTCATAGACTTTTAATGGAAAGTCTATGCAAATATGCAAATATGCAGTAAAAGTCTATGCAATCCAAATATGAGGTTAAAAAATTGAATGCTCAGGCTTTCCAAGTGCACTTGTTGATAGACATTTAAAGCATGTTTTATAACGTTACCATTTAAAGAACTTATGATTTCATTTCAGTTTCCTTTTCTGCTCTGTAGTGTGAATTTTTGGCAAGTCACTTAATCACCTGCTGTCTGTGAAACTGAAATAATATTTCACCACTTTCTTTCAGTCCAAAATTAGACTTTACTCCTGCAATATACAGGTTTTGGTAGACTGTGTAGAGCCAATTGGAAAGAGCAGCATGAACCTGTACTACGTGAATAAGGTGGACATTAGTTCTTCAAAGTGGAAAATATCTTCTAGTATCTGTTGATGGAGAACCTATCAGAAAGAATTTTTGTTAGTCCTACAGAATATGGTAGCATATGTACAAAAACAAATAACAACTTTCTGCTCTTTTAGTGCTGGACAATTCTATTGGAGTTCTTGCATGCTGAGATTACAGGTCTCAGGTTGCTAATTGTTAGCCTCTTACTAATTCAGAATTTTCAACTAACTTTGTACTTCATTATCTCCTCCACTATTTAAACTTCTGGACAGGGGGAAAGCTCATATGTCTATATCCTCTGCAATAAGCTAGGTTTTTCACCTGTTTTGTTTTTTTTTTTCCTTTTCTTTTCTGTCTGCAAATAAATATAGCCCATGGTGGTATAGGTGCTGTGTTGAAAACCTAAGGCTTGTGCACACAGACTTTTCTTTTTTAATTGCTTTTCATGTATCAACAAAAGCTAGCCCACGAACCCCTGATTATCACAAAGTGAAAGCTTTTGACATGGAGAAATGAATTAGGTTTTGCCTGTAAGGGAAAGGACCTTTACAAACTCAATACCTGACAAATCCCTCTATATTTAAGGATTTCTTCATCTAAAGCAAGGCTGGCAAACCCTTGCACACCTGAGAAATGTTGGAAAAATGCAGTTACTGCTTTGCCATCACCCTGTAGACATGATGTCCAAATAACATTGTCTGTTTCTGTTGTTTACTAATTACTGTTAGACTTGTCATTGCAAGATGTTACATTTTCACCTAGCCTGCCCTTGTGAGAGGGAATCTTACGGTTCAGGCCCAGACAGCAGCTGAGCCATGCACAGCCAAACAACTGCCACACACTGCCCAGTATGATGGGAAGGAGAATCAGAAGAAAAAGGCAAAGCCCAGTGGGTTGAGATAAGGAGTGTTTAACAGAACAAAACAAATTGATAAGAGCAATCAGGAACAGCAGTAACACTAATGAAATGTTACATACAGCAAGTGATACAAAACACAGCGCTGACCTCAATGACATGGCATGGCATGGTTCATCCATCTAATCCTGCCCCACTGCCCATACCACATCACAGCCACCTACTCAAAGCTCCCCCTCCTTGCCCCAGCTAGCCCTTCCTTTATATAGCAGGACTAAAATCAGTATGGCATCAAAATCCCATTAGCTGGTTCAGCTAATTGTGAAAGAAAGAAAAAAATCAATGGCAACAAAATACCAAGCCAAACAAGCAACAACAGTGAAAAGGAAAACCCAAACCAAATTAATAATAGTAACAACAACAACAACAACTTAACCCTATCCTAGCCAAACCCAGGACAGGGGCAAAGAACACTTATTTTATTCTGGGAATTATAAAATACTTAGCAAATTAATTCAATCAAATGTGTGATAGATAGGAACATAGACTAGAATTTGATGCTGTCTTTGTGAGCTGTATTTCTGATTAAATGCAGCATGTGGTTCACACCTATGCAGCAGTTTTGGAAAAGGATTAAATATGGGTTAGAATACAACACTGTTGGTTGACAAGGGAGAGAAAAGCATGCCACTTGTCGGAATTCTCGACGTGTGGTCTAAGATGCTCAGCAGCAGAGCATCTACAATTCTGACACTCATTAAAACAAATTACCTTGTGGTATATCGGAAGAGCCTGTAGCAGCACGCCATGTAATAGTTGTTGAGGATATACTGCTGTGGATACTGCAGTGCTTCCCAAGAGTCTGCCAACTGCACAGCAGAAAGGCAACAGTTTGTGTTCAGCAGCTAGGCATGTAGCCTGTTAGTGAACAAGACTCCTCAAACAGTAGGGAGCCGGATTTCTTAAAGAGTCAGGAGGAAAATGACAGCCTCCACTAGACCATTGCACAGACACTGCCTAACTTCCTTGCTCTGTAAGACCAACAAGAGTTTCTCAGCAACTCTGAAGTTAAATGACCAAAGAGATACCCCACTGGACCACAAAGACAAGCTTGTGAGTTCCACGTGTTTCATTTGCAACATTTTGTGGGGGGAAAAAAACCCACAAAAAAACATTCAATATAAAATCCCACAGCTTGAACCTGTGTTCTTGCTGGCCTATCTGTACAAATCACCTACAGTTTCTTATAGCTGTATAGACCATATTTACCCCTGCTTTTGTAACTAGCTTTCATTCTACAAGCACGTTGAACTTGGTAAAGTTTCAGCTTTGTATTAGTATATTATTATACTAATATATATTATATAATATATA
>WBNM01019624.1:0-11220 GCA_013399055.1 Ramphastos sulfuratus
TCCCCACAGGGTAGGTTCTCCAGGCTCCAATCATCATTGCAGCCTATTCTGGACCTGCTCCAGCAGCTCCATGTCCCTCTTATGCTGGGGACACCAGAACTGGATGCAGTGCTGCAGGTGGGGTCTAAGCAACACAGAGGAGCAGAATCCCCTCCCTGTCCTACTGCTTTCACTGCTTTGGATGCAGCCCAGCACACAGCTGCCTTCTGGGCTGCCAGTGACCATTGCTGGCTCATGGGGAGTTTGCCATCAATTGACACCCCCAAGTCCTTCTCCTCCAGGCTGCTCTTAAGCTACTCCTTGCCCAGCCTGCATGTGCATTTGGGATTGCCCTGACCCAGGTGCAGGACCTTGCACTTGGCCTTGTTGAACTTCATGAGGTTGGCTTGAGCTCACCTCTCCAGACTGTGCAAATCTCTCTGGATGGATGCTTTCCCTCAAGTGTGTCAGCCACATCACACAGCTTGGACGCATTTCAGACTTGCTGAGAATGCCTCAATCCCACTATCCATGTCACTGACAAAGATATTAAACAGCACTGGTCCCAGTACTGATCCCCGAGGAACTCCACTTGTCACCAGTCTCCATTTGGACACTGGTCCATTGATCACAGCTTTCTGAATGCAGCGATCCAGCCAGTTCCTTACCCCTTTGCTGCTTTAGTTTTGAACAGACAAAAGAAAGGTCAGGAAAAAAGGAAGGGGACAGTCTGAGTTTTCAAGGCAATAATAAGACTCTGCTGAGTTAGAGTAATTCCCAGTTCAAGAAAATATAGGACACCAGTATCACCGGTATCCATTTGGGGTCTCAGTTACTTGCTTTATCCTTGATTAACAGGGACACTTTCTGGTCTTCCAGCAGGGACAGCTGGACCAAGTAATTCATCTGTGAAAAGCCCCTCACATACCAAAAAGATCAGCATAGATTATGACTTGTGCCAAAGACCCTCTGCAACATGGATCACAAATCACTATTTGGGTTGGAAAAGTCCTTTAAGATCACCCAGTCCAACTAGTCTCTAACTCTACCAAGGCTGATGCTAAACCATGGCTCTCAGCACCACATCTCTGCCTCCAGGGATGGGCACTCAATGACGTCCCCAGGCAGCCTGTTCCAGTCTTTGAGGGCCCTTTCGGTCAAGGAGTTGCTTCTTATAATCAACCTAAACCTCTCCTGGTGCAATCTGAGGCACAGGGACTTGTGCACCTCCAGCTTCAGTGAGGTAAACTCTGGGGAAAACCATCCCAGGTTATCACTGGAGAAGCTAACCCAACAAGCAGAAAGCCTCAGGAGTAGCACTCTGCTCACAAGGGGCAGAGAAGAGAGGAATCCAAAAGGTTTAGATCAGCAAGTGGCAGCAAACAGAACAGCTTTGCAAACACCAAGTAAGGACTGCTTAAGATTCCCTGCTTCCTCTCCAACACCTTCACAGCAAAAGCCTTTCACAAACATTATCCAGGCAGCATCATAAGCAACCCCCCTGGGGGCTGAAGACATTTGCCAGTTCAGTGCTCTGAGAAACAGGCTCTGCCAGGTTTAGTTACTGTGACTCCAAAGGACACAGGATCAGAGCGGTAGCGGTTGGAAGTGACCTCTAGAGACCATCCAGTCCAATCCCCCTGCCAGAGCAGGGTCACCTAGGGCAGGTCACAGAGGAATGCATCCAGACGGGTCCTGAAAGTCTCCAGAGAAGAAGACTCCACAACCTCTCTGGGCAGCCTGTTCCAGGGCTCCAGCACCCTTATACCAAAGACTTTTCTTCTCATATTGAGGTGGAATTTCCTGTGATTGAGTTTACCTTGATTGCCCCTCATCCTATTACTGGGTATCACTGAGAAGAGCCTGGCTCCATCCTCTTGACACCCACCCTTCAAATATTTGCAGACATTGATAAGGTATCCTCTCAACCTTCTCTTCTCCAGGCTAAACAGCCCCAGCTCTCTCAGACTTCCCTTATCAGAGAGATGTTGCAGTCCCTTTAGCATCTTCATAGCCTTCATTGGACTCTCTCCAGCAGTTCTCTGTCCCTCTTCAACTGGGGAGAGCAGAACTGTAGACAATTTTCAAGGTGTGGTCTCATCAGTGCAGGGGAGAGGAGGAGGAAAAATTCCCTTGACCTGCTGGCCACACTCTTCTTAATGCACCTCAGGGCACTATTGACCTTCTTGGCCACCAGGGTACATTGCTGTCCCATGGAGAATTTATTAGCATCCTTCTCTTTGGAGCTGCTCTCCAGCAGGTCAGCCACTAACCTGTAGTGTACTGACAACGTCCCTCCCGTCTATATGAACTGCCTGTCCACATGGAGACCGCTCCTCCAACCACCACCAGGCTCTCAATCATTTTGAAACTGGATGTACAGGCCTTGGGAAGCTGAGCTTTCAGTCTGCCTCACCACCGCACAAATTCAATCAGCATTAAAAATAATAAAGTAGGACCACAACCACATCCTCCAGTGGGCTTCCATTGCCTCAGCCTGGGGGTTTGCCTGAGTTACTGTGACGCATGGAGTCGTCGGGCTCTGGCCAATGGGCACAATGCACTCCCTGGCTGACTGCAGCTGCCTCGGCACAGGGAGTTACAGAGCCATAGAACTGGTTGAGTTGGAAAAGCCCTCTGAGATCATCCAGTCCAACCTTCATACAATCATAGAAGTGTTTCTGTTGGAAAAGCCTTCTAAGATCCTCCAGTCCAACCATCAGCTCAACACTACCACATCCACTAAACATGTCCCTAAGTGCCATGTCCACACATTTTTTGCATAGCTCCAGGGATGGCGACTCCACCACTTCCCTGGGCAGCCTGTTCTAGTGTCCTGGATGATCAAACAGGGAGAATGGCTTTTGCAGAAGAGTGACTGAGTAGGCAGCAACTATGCAGCAGGGGAAAGATGTGTTGTAAAAACAATTATTTCCAACCCAAGCCATTCTCCAAATCTATGAATTTGGAGAAGAGTAAATTAATCCTAACATTGTTTTATCTGGAAAAGCCATTTTAGATCATCCAATCCAACCACTCTCTAATTCTGCCATGGCTGGTGCTAAACCATGGCCCTCAGCAGCTCATCTCTGCCTCTTTGAAACACCTCCAGGGATGGGGATTCAACCACCAACCTGGGCAGCCTGTGCCAGTCTTTGAGAGCCCTTTCGATCAAGCTTTTCTTAATATCCAACCTACACCTCCCCTGGCACAACTTAGGGCCATTTCCTTTCCTCCTATCACTTGACACTAGGGAGAAGCAGCACAATGAAGTATCATGACAACCACCATCAGGGAAAGTCAAGTCACACAAGGAAGGGGTCAGATATCTGAAACTGTGCAAAAAGCTTCGATCTGGTCTGAAATCTGTTTCCACTTTGAACTATTCCCTTTGAGCTTGGCCAGCAGCTGCACTCTGCCTGGCGTAATCCTGCAGCAGAGCAACTACAGTCACTCCTTTTGCAGGGCCCTCATCGAAGTCTCCTACCCCATCACCTGACACCACCTCTCAATGACCACACCACATTTATAGCCTTATATAAATGTGTATTTTAGATAGAAGTAACAATTCTTTTCTAAAACTTCACTGGTTTTATGACAGAAGCAGAAACAACCAGCTTGGAAGGGAGCCCAAGGATCATCTGGTCCAACCTATCTAAGTCACAGTAAAGTTGAAATGAGCTGGTCCAACACCCTTCAAAGCTGAGTCTTCAAAATGTCCAGGGTGGGAGAATCCACTGCTTCCTCTGGGAGATGATTCTGATGTCTGACTGCTCTCACAGGGAAATCATTGAATGGTTTCAGTTAGAAGAGACCTTAAAGATCAGGTTCTAATGGGCAAGGACACTTCCTACTAAACTACATTGCTTAAGGTGCCATCTAATCTTTCATGGAACATATCCATCATTTCAGTCCCCACAACTTCTCTGGACAAGCTGTTCCAGTGCCTCCCTCATAACAAAGAATTTCCTCCTTATGTCTAGTCTAAATCCAGCTCCTTCCAGTCTGAAGCCATCACCCCATGTCCTGTCACTCCCTGCTTTTGTCAAAATGTGCAGCCTTCCTGTAGCCCACTTCAAGTACTGTGAGCATGCTCTAAGGTCTCCTTGGAACCTTCTCTTCTCTAGGCTGAACAGCCCCAACTCTCCCAGCCTATTCCCATAGCAGAGGTGCTCCAGCCCTCTGACCATCTTGGTGGCCTCCTCTGGACCTGTTCCAGCATCTTCATGTCCCTGTTCTGTTGGGGTCCCCAGAGCTGGACACAGCACTGCAGGTGAGGTTTCAGCAGAGCAGAGCAGAAGGGCAGAATCACCTCTCTCCATCTGCTGGCCACACTGCTTTGGATGCAGTCTAGTCCAGTCATTGGCCTTCTGAGCTGCAAGTGTCCATTGCTGGCTCTTGTCCAGCTTCTCACTCAACAGCACTCCAAGTCCTTCTCTGCAGGGCAGCTCTCAACCTCATCATCTCTCATCAAGGGTTGTCCCAACCTAGGTGCAGGACCTTGCACTTGGCCTCATGAGATTCTCCTCAGCCAACCTTTCCAGCCTATCCAGGTCTCTGGATGGCTCTATCCCATCCTTCAGATTTATCAACCACAGCACTCAGCTTGGTGTTACCTGCATATGTGCTGAGGGTGCCTCTATCTCTGTCTGTATCATAGATGAAGATATTGAACAGCAGTGGTCCCAACACAGACCCTTGAGTGACACCATTGGCCACCCATCTCCATCTGGCCATTGAGCCTTTGACTCCTACCCTTTGGATGTCATCAAATTCCTTACCCACTGCACAGCCACCCATCTGTATTTTTAGAGATGTAAACTAAACTCCAGAATTAGCAGAGAGAAAAGGCATTTTGAAGGTGACTAGAGANCAATACTGAGCAGACAACATCAAAAGCAGATGTTATTTTGAGGTTAAATATGGACCAATAAAGCCATCCCAGCCCCAAAGAAGAAAACTGCAGTCCCAATGAAAAAGGCTGCAAACACAGGCAGAAATGCCTGGCTTTCCTAAAAAGGAGGGGGAAAATAGCAACTCCCATCCCACTTAGTATCTGCTGGGTACAGCTTGGTGTTAGGGATATCATCCCAGGAGGACCAATCCCTGCAAGCACTACATCAAAACTCAAACACCTTACAAAAAAAAAAAAAAANCACTGCTTTGGATGCAGTCTAGTCCAGTCATTGGCCTTCTGAGCTGCAAGTGTCCATTGCTGGCTCTTGTCCAGCTTCTCACTCAACAGCACTCCAAGTCCTTCTCTGCAGGGCAGCTCTCAACCTCATCATCTCTCATCAAGGGTTGTCCCAACCTAGGTGCAGGACCTTGCACTTGGCCTCATGAGATTCTCCTCAGCCAACCTTTCCAGCCTATCCAGGTCTCTGGATGGCTCTATCCCATCCTTCAGATTTATCAACCACAGCACTCAGCTTGGTGTTACCTGCATATGTGCTGAGGGTGCCTCTATCTCTGTCTGTATCATAGATGAAGATATTGAACAGCAGTGGTCCCAACACAGACCCTTGAGTGACACCATTGGCCACCCATCTCCATCTGGCCATTGAGCCTTTGACTCCTACCCTTTGGATGTCATCAAATTCCTTACCCACTGCACAGCCACCCATCTGTATTTTTAGAGATGTAAACTAAACTCCAGAATTAGCAGAGAGAAAAGGCATTTTGAAGGTGACTAGAGAGGAACACTCAGCTCCTCAATCTGGCATCAACACAAAGTGAAGAAGAGAGCAGAAGGAGATGGTGCAATGAAATGACTTCATCTCACAAGATTATGCTTGTGATTATGATTGTGTCGCTTGGGAGGATTTGGTGACAAACTGAACAATCTGGTGGTGTTGTCATGATTTGTAATCACAACACTGGCTACAACTTAGAGGTTTACTGCACATTTCTGTTACAATTAGCAAGGCACTCAGGGCATGGCCTGCAATCAGGGCTTGCGAGGAGCTCCAACAGCTGCCCAGCAAGCATTTGGAAGGTTTGAGACCAAATCAAAGCTCTCAGTGTGAGACCTGCAGTGCTGTGACCAGCTATGGGGCTCCTAGCACAAGACAGACATGGACCTGATGGAGCACGTCCAGAGGAGGCCACAAAGATGATCAAAGGGCTGGAGCACCTCTGCTATGGAGACAGGATTGGAGCTTTTCAGCCTAGAGAAGGTTCCAGAGAGACCTTAGAGCTGCATTTCATCTGAAGGGACCTACAGGAAGGCTGGGGAGGGGCTGTTTAGAAGGGCCTGTGGTGATAGGATGAGGGACAGTGGTTTGAAAATGGAGCAAGGGAGATTTAGGTTGGACATCAGGAGGAAGTTCTGCACAATGAGAGTGGTGAGACCCTGGAACAGGCTGCCCAGGGATGTAGTCACCTCATCCCTGGAGACATTCAAGATCAGATGTCTTGTGTCCCTGGGCAGCCTGCTTTAGCTGGAGGTGTCCCTGCTGCCTACAGCAGGGTTGAACAAGATGACCTTTGAGGGTCCTTTCCAACTCGATGCCCAGAGAGGCTGTGGAGCCTCCTTTGGAGACAATACTGAGCAGACAACATCAAAAGCAGATGTTATTTTGAGGTTAAATATGGACCAATAAAGCCATCCCAGCCCCAAAGAAGAAAACTGCAGTCCCAATGAAAAAGGCTGCAAACACAGGCAGAAATGCCTGGCTTTCCTAAAAAGGAGGGGGAAAATAGCAACTCCCATCCCACTTAGTATCTGCTGGGTACAGCTTGGTGTTAGGGATATCATCCCAGGAGGACCAATCCCTGCAAGCACTACATCAAAACTCAAACACCTTACAAAAAAAAAAAAAAAAATCAAAATCAGTTCCTTCTGAAAGATCTCTTTCAATAAGTAGATATTTTAATTTCAAATTCCTATTGTCACCTCCTCTCCCACCCTACCCACACTCAACAGTTCTTAGCTCACAGCCAAGAGCAAGGCAGGGGAGGGACTGAATCACAGAATGCATCAGGCTGGAAAAAACCTCAGAGATCACCTACTCCATCCCCCCTGCCATGGACAGCGACACCTCTCAACTAGACTTTGTTGCCCAAGGTCTCATCCAACCTGGTGTTAAACACCTCCAGGGAGGAGGTATCCACAGCCTCCCTGGCCAGCCTGTTCCAGAGTCTCACCACCCTAATACTGAAAAACTTCTTCCTAAGATCCAGTCTAACCCTGCTCTCCCTCAGCTTCAAACCATACTCCCTTGTCCTGTCTCTAGATACCCTTAGGAGAAGTCCCTCTGCAGTCTTTCTGTATGATCCTTTCAGGTATCGGAAGGCAGCTCTAAGGTCCCCCAGAGTCTTCTCTTCTCCAGGCTGAACACCCCCAGCTCCCTCAGCCTATCCTCATAGCAGAGGTGCTCCAGCCCTTGGAACATTTTTACGGTCCTCCTCTGGACGCGCTCAAACAGCTCTGTGTCCTTCTTATGCTGGGGACACCAGAACCTGATGCGGTGTTTGAGGTGGGGTCTCGGCAGAGCAGACTTGAACAAGAATAACGCCAAGCCTGTAACCCTTCCTCACAGCTCCAGTAGAGCTGTAAATGGATTAACGGTGTACAGCAGCATCTCAAATCACATTAAGAAACACTCCATGCTATCTTCTGTTGCCAGCTCCATCTTCTGCTCAGCATTATGGGCTGTCAGTATTACAGGAAGAATCAGTTCTGTTACAGGAAGACCTTTGAAGGCAAGTCCCAAAATATTTTTTTTTTTTTTAAATCAACTAAGAATTTCTGCAGCTTACAGGTTCAGCCCTTCTCTGGCTTTAGAGCTGCAATTCTCAGCCCAGAAGGCAGCTGTGTACTGGGCTGCACCCAAAGCAGAGAGATCAGCAGGACAGGGAGAGGATTCTGTCCCTCTGCTTTGCTGAGACTCCACCTGCAGTTCTGGTGCCCCCAACTTAAGAGGGACGTGGAGCTGCCGGAAAGGGTACAGAGGAGGCCACAAAGATGATCAGAGGGCTGGAGAACCTTTCCTATAGGGACAGGCTGGGAGGGTTGAGGCTGTTCAGCCTCGAGAAGAGGAGGCTCCAGGGAGACCTTAGAGCAATCTTCCTCCAGTACCTGAAGGGACTATACAAGAGCTGGATAGGCAACCAAGAGTACTTGACAGTAACCCCAGCCTACAGCAGGGGAGTTGGAGTAGATGATCTCTGAAGTCTCTTTCAACCTAAGCCATTCTCTGATGGACTCCAGTACCTGAAAGGGGCCTACAAGAAGGTTGCAGAGGGACTTTTTACAAGGATTTGTAGTGACAGGGTGAGGGGCAATGGCTTTGAGCTGGAAGAGCTAGCTCAAAACTGGAAATTAGGAAGAAATTCTTTCCAGTGAGAGTGGTGAGACACTGGAACAGGTTGCCCAGGGAGGCTGTGGACGCCCCCTCCCTGAAGGTGCTGGATGAGGCCTTGAGCAGCCTGGGCTAATGGGAGGTGTCCCTGCCTGTGGCAGGGAGATTGGAACTGGATGATCTTGAAGGTCCCTTCCAACTCAAACTGTTCCATGATTCTACAATTACACTGCAAGACAGCATCCGAAGGAGGATCATTATTCTCAAAAAGCAGCACAGGTCTTTCAGGGCTCCTGGTTTATCCTGTTTCACCCCAGTACCAGATCCACAGGACATTATTTTCTGTATTTCTATACCCAGGCAGGTCCTATACACTGAAATCACCATGATGGGCAGTCTTAAAATTGAGACCAGGCTTTAGGAAGGCATAGCTTCTCTAACCACTTCAACTCATCAGCCTAAAATAGAATCATTTGGATTTTTTCCCCCTGCTCATTTTGCTCACTCAAGAATTTAATAGAATCAGAGCAGTGGCCTGGCACTTGTGCAGTAATGAACACAAAGGGACATGAGCAGAAATCCACAAGTCAAATGCTTATCAGAGCATTTTGGCATGGAGCAGGTATCTAATAATGCATTTCTTCTTGGAAAGCAGCAAATGGAGGCAATCAAGGGCTGGGTGGGGGTGTTTCAGCCTGGTCTGACAGATGCAGTTTGTAAAAAGTCATCAGCAATCTCTGCTCCCTGCCATCACCACCACTCTCTTGGGAGCTGCCCCAGAGCTGCCCAGATCAGCAGGCAATTCCTTGTCCTCCTTCGTCAACATGCTGATGCACAGCCCCCACTCCTCTGGAGAGGGTGGGGGGTCTTGTTCTCTGCCAACCCCAAGGCTGATCCTGCCTCTACTATAGCTACCTGTCAAATCATCCATGATCCAAGATGGATCCATGATCCAAATCTCCCTTACTAAGATCAGTAAGCCCATGGAGGGGTAGTGATGGATCAAATGAACATCCCATTCACTCCTAATTCTAAAACACTGCTACATCCTTGGTGTGTTTTCAGTCCTGAAGCAGAAATGAGGAACAGTGATTTTCCCATCTACAAATTGAAGAAACAACTTCTCTGTCTTCTACATGCTTGCACCTCCCCATGGCCAAGAACAGGCTTCAGTTCTGTGATGTGTTTTAGATTAATTTCTTTCCATAGAATCACAGAATGGTTTAGTTTGGAAGGGACTTTCAAAGATCATTCAGTCCAACCACCCTGCACTCAACAGGGATGTCCTCCACTAAATCAGGTTGCTCAGAGCCTTGTCCAGCCTCACCTTCAGTATCTCCAGGGATGGGGCCTCAACTACCTCCCTGGGTAACTTGATGCAGTGTTCCACCACCCTCATGGTGCAGAACTTGTTCCTAACATCCAATCTCAGTCTGCTTTTTTCTCATTTCAAACCATTGCCCTCATCCTGTCACTGCAGGCCTTTGGAAACAGTCCCTCTGCAGTCTTCTTATAGCCTACTTTGGGTATTGGAAGGCAGCTGAACCCAGTATTTGAGGCGTGGCCTCCCTAGTGTTGTGTACAGGGGGACGATCACTTCCCTGGTCTTGCTGGTCACACTATTGTGGATCCAGGCCAAGATGCTTCTTGGCTGCACACCAGCTCAGATTACCTGGCTATCAATGAACACCCTCAGGTTCCTCTCTGCTGAGCCACTCTGCCCAAAGGTTTCAGTGCTGATGGGAATTGCTGTGGCCAAAGTGCAGAACCCAGCATCTGCCCTTATTGGAACTCATCTGATTGCTCTTAGCCCATTCATCTGGTCTGCCTGGACCCCTCTGCAGAGCCTCCCTACCTTCCAGTAGATCAACACTGCTTAAATTGACAGCATGTGCTCTCCTGAGACCCTGCCTGAGGTACTGCATCCAGTTTTGGTGTCTCCAGCATAAGAAGGACACGGAGGAGGCTGAGAGGAGACCTCATTGCTTTCTGCTACTCTGCGAAAGGAGGTTGGAGCAAGGTGGGGATCACTCTGTTCAACCACATAACAAGGGGAAATGGCCTCAGATTGCTTCAAGGGAAGTTCACGTTGGATATTAGGAAGAATTTCTTCACTGGAAAGGTTCTCAGGCATTGAAGCAGGCTGCCCTGAGAGGTGGTGGTGTCCCTGTCCCTGAAGAGATTTAAGAGCCATGTAGATGTGAGGCTTAGGGATGTGTTTTAGTCAAGGACTTGTCAGTGTTAGACTAATGATTGGACTCAGTGACTCAGAAGTCATTTCCAATCTGCCCAGTCATGTGATTCTCTGAAGGCCAGAGCAAGGCCACTGCATTTGAAGCCTTACGAAAGGGTTATGCAGTGAGGTGACAAGTGACCCCCTACGAGTGAGATTTAGCAGAGGAAGCACCAAGTTGTACACTACAAAATTTCACCCACATCAGCTAGAAAAACCTAATGCATGTTTTATAAGCCTCAGGCTGCTGCGCATTCCTCCTGCAATGGCCACATTGTGCCCTGCAGAACTGCAGGCTCTCCAGGACAACTCCACACTTCCCTGCTTTCAGCACACCCTTATTACCTTAACAGTACTGCAATTGGCACCAAAGCAAGAGAGAAAACAATGGGTTTAGAAGAGAAAGCTCTTCAAAGCTCTTTTATCCCCAAACGTAATTCTTAGACACTAGAGACATAAAAAGAAAGACTTTTAAGCATGACAGGAGATTATTGCTTGCCCAAAGAGCCTGTGAGGAGGAACCTAATGCTGACAGCTGTATTTGCAACATGAGATATGGAGGATCTGCCTTCGTTTATTTTTTTCTGTGCTGGATTTTCCACCCCGGGACAGGAAGATATTGTTGCAGTGATACTGTTCTAGCTGAGAGAAAAAATTGCTCTATTCCTAACTTTACCAGTATTGGGTGATGAGGACAGGCTGAGA
>WBNM01019627.1:0-22257 GCA_013399055.1 Ramphastos sulfuratus
TAATTCTGTGATTCTGTTATATTGATGTACATGTTATTCTCCTAGCATGCCAAAAGCAAAACAGTAAGCTTTTGCACACAAATGGTAACACAAAACATGCTTTTTGATACATGTCATTTATTGTTTTAAATGTTCAAATACTAGGACAGTCAACTAGGTATCGAAGAAATAGCAGCTGTATAAGAACAGAAAACAAATACCTAAAGGGATAAATAGGGAGTGAAAGAATGAAATCTGTACTATTTAGCTCATCACATCATCTTAGTCTGGACTGGTAGCTAATAGAGCAGTATGACTCAAAGGGCACAATCTAGTAATTTATCTTAATCAAAGAAAGGCAGCATTTTATCAGATCAGCACAGGAAACATATTGGTGTTATTTTATAATGGTAAGACTATGTTGAAATAAGCATTTCCTTTAATGTGAAGCTGTGGTACTAATGTCAGCCCCTGAGCAAAAAACTACTACATGCCTGTATTTCTCAAAATTTCCCATTTCTGCTACATATTTTTGCTACTGGACAAGAAATGACACTGCGGTATTACTCTGCGTACATATGAAGCAAGTTCCCCCTGCAATTTCCCTTTAAGTGGTCTTTAATTCTCATAACTTCATTTAAAGATACTCTACCCTGTGATGAAGCTGAATAACTGAAAAGTAATTCAAAACCAAGAGAGGAAAAAATACAGAACAAGACCAATAAGTTCTCATAAAGACTTTCTGAATCTAGTGTTAGAATACAAATGTACCATAAAAACTGGGGAGCTGAAAGCTCTGGATTGAGCCCTTCAGCTCCCAGGCATATAAAGGGCAATCAAGCCATGTTTGCACCGGGAGTTCAGCACCAGAAACATCAGTGTACAGTGCCAATTAAATGCTCCAAGCAGACACAAAAGCAGGTCACAAGGCTGTACTTCATTCTGCTATAGTAAAAACATTTCTTATAAGACAGGGCATGTTTAGGAAAATTCATGTTGTCATTAGATCTGCAGCTACTTTAGGCCTTCTGATGAGATGGGCTTGTTAGTCAAGATTGTATCTCTGCATGCCTCCAACACTGCAACATCAGCACTTGTGCCATGAACACAGCCCTGATGGGTTTAAACTGGCAGAGGGGAGATTTAGACTGGATGTTCGGAGGAAGTTCTTTCCAGTGAGGGTGGTGAGACACTGGAACAGGTTGCCATGGGAGGTTGTGGCTGCTCCATCCCTGGAGGTGTTGAAGGCCAAGTTAGACGAGGCCTTGAGTGACCTGTGCTAGTGGGAGGTGTCCCTGCCTATGGCAGGAGATTGGAACTAGATGATCTTTGAGGTCCCTTCCAACCTTACCATTCTGTGATTCTATGTTTCTAAACAGGCATTCCACCCTCTGCACGGGTTGGATCCACCAAAAAATAGCATCATCATGCATACTTGCTGCTTCTTTAAAATCAGGCTACTAAACGAGGACACTTCAAAGATAAATAGTTCTTTGCAGTCACGAACAATCAGTATGAATTTTGGGGGAAAATCCCAGGTATCTCTCAACCACAGCCTGTAGCAGCAAACCACAGGGTTTTCCATTTATCTCCAATCTCCAAAACCCTCTTAACAAACACACAGCATAACTCTTAGATAAATGTTCTTTACCCAGAAATAAGGTAACAATAGGTTACCTTGTAATTTGTTGTGAGGTACTCCTACTCCTTTTCTATTCCCTAGCCAGCCATTCTTATTTATCACCCATTTTAGGGGAATCAGATTTGTCTTTTAAAAGCTTTTTACCTTTAATGTATTTACTTTACATGTGTAATAGTAGCATTATTATTATCCTTCTTAAAATTCAATAAACAGCTTACAAAGGCACACATCCTCCTTAATCTCTCAAATCACCAGAGTTCTCCAACTCCCTCATGTATTTTCAAAAGGCATTTCTGTAAAGCCTCATCATTATGATACCAAACCAGTGCTGGGAATGTACACGGGCTGTTGAAAAGCCACACATCTCAGTACACTTCAGTTCTGAGGTTTTCTTGTGCTGTGTCAGATTTGATCAGCAAGAAGTAGTCTTAAAGCATATGCTGATCATACAGCTCTCAGCCAGAAACAACATTTATTTTTAAAAGCAAGGTTTTTCACTCAGGGGTTTTAGTTGGTCAACGGTTAGTCAAGTAAACCTTTGGGTAAAGTCCCTCCAATGAAAGTCAGTAAGGCGTAACTTCAGGGAGGAGGTGGGAGGATTGTTTCTTACTGCTCTCTTTGAACAGGCTAATTGTAAAAGGCTTAAAAATAGATGCTTTCACATCCCATAAAACAGTCCGCAGCAAATCAAGACCAGCATACAAACGCCGTTTTTTTTTTCAAGTACTTGAACCCCTCCCACAAAAGAGGCTGACGTAATCACTCTTGAAAACAATGTGCAAGGGTAAACTTTCACAGTCAAGCCATCCTGCTAATGCCCTTAACTGCTCAGAGGATCTAGGAAGCTACAGATATGTAAGTACAGAAAATAATTAACTTATAAAAAATGTTTTTCACTGTACAACAGCAAACAATTTCAGAAAGATTTTTTTTCTTTTTTTTGCATTATACTGAATATTTTCACATAGTAAGAAGGATAAATGATCTCTAGATGGGAGAGACAAGATTCCTGGAGGAAATTCTGTGATATTTTAAGTTCACATGTGCTGCCAGTTAATTATTTAAAGGCTCTGCTGACCCACAGCGTCAACAAGTTATTTCAAGTTCTTTCTGGTAACACAGCCTTTTGACAATCACAAGGGAATATTTGATACTGTACTACTGCATTAGCTTAAAGTAATACAGAAATAACTACTGTTTAAGCAGTACATAATTCTTACATCATTCACTGAACCTCCCAGAACATTTTAACAGTAGGACAGTGCCTTAAAACAAATCTGTGCTATCACTGTGAATGCATAGCTTGTTCTATCACATGCACTCCTTGTCTGTGAAACAGCACTAGCTTAATCTTTTTTGTAGCAATAGTAATTTAAACTAATGCAGAAATAACTACTGTATAAGTAGTAAGGGAAGCATTGCAGTTCTTAAGTCGTTCACTGAAGCTCACAGAAGACTTTAACAGTAGGAGAGTGCCTTAACAAATCTGAGCTATCACTGTGAACGCGTAGCTTGTTCTATCACATGCACTCCTTGTCTATGAAACAGCTTTTCTTATCAGCTCAAGAACTCCTCAGTTGTTCTGCTCGCATCTAAATATTGCAACAGAGTATTTTAAGAATTCAAAGTTTTATGAGTTAACTCCTCTTCTACCTTCTGATGTGCATATGTTCAGAGTTTTTAGAAGAAATTATTTTTGTGAATTGCAACCACCAACCATCACATTATTAAAAAAAATAAACTCCTTATTACTGCCACAAAGCTAGAGAACAGATTTTTTAAAACATCTTCCCAATTAATTTGGAAGGCTCGCTGTCAGGATACATTTTTCCTATTATACTGGCAAAAGAAGATAGAGTGTTCAATATGCTAACTCAACTATTATTTATCTTAGAAAATAGAGATGGTTTGCACACCTTTGAGCACAGAATAAGAGGGGTCTGTTGAACATGTCATGGTTCTCCTGAAGAGACGAGAGACATTATTCTTTAAGAACTCAAGTCTCACCCCTTTCTGTTCAAAAGATTAAGGAATATATAGACATATAATGAATAATAAATTCAAGCTGGAGTTCTGAAGTTGCGATCTCTAAAATTAAAGACTGTACCTGTACAAGTTCCACATCACCAGGAAGAAAAAAATAATCATATAAAATCTGTGCATATTTTCTAGTAGTAAAATGCAAATTGTTACTTCACCCATTTTTAACTCCTGATTGCAGGAACGTAACTGTCAGTGGGTCAGGTTTTCATTTCATTTGCTGCATTTTAGGGTCTCTCTTTTTTACACTGAGTATACTTAAGCAAGTAAATTGAAGGGAGGTTAATAATCTCAGCATCAGCACAGCTCTTCAGATTAACATGCATCTTTGGTAGAGATGATTTACGTTAGATAGCTCTCACCATTTTCACAGGACAGAGCACATTTGGAAAGAGATCTGCAAGATAAGAAAGATGCACACTTCAAATGACTTCCACTTTTTCTTTAGCTAGTTATATAGCACTTCAACTTTTTTATTTCCATTTCACTTACTGTGTTGTGCTGGTTGAGTCTAGTCTGGGTGAATTCATTGTGGGGGGTGGNGGGGGGGGTAACTCCCAAACCATCTCTATGGTGTCTACTATTATTTTATTAGAGCACCAAGTGTAACTGTCATACAACTTTGCAAAATCAATAGTAATAGATAAAAGCAGGGCCACAAAGTCTTCACACTCTGTGCATCTGCAAATTCTACTAAGCATTTCAAGAATATTATAATCTTTCATAGCCATCATTAAGGCAGTGTCATTCATTGAAAGCTTCCTTGGGATTCTCTGATGTGTGCCTTACAACTGTACGCTGTGACTTCAGCATTTAGTCTTCAGGTCATTAGGCCTATTCATTGTCTTCAGGACAGAGAAAAGTTATTGAAAAAAGGTAAACTGCCATAATGCACTAGAAGTGTACAAGTGTTGAAGTATTAGAAAGAAACAGGAAGCTTTAGGACATGCCTGTCTCCTGCCTCAGCTTTTTTATTAAACCACACAGAGTTCCCAAGCTGCCAATCCACACACCTCGAAATAAGTACCTTAGGTATATGTTCCTTCTGTATTAACAAAGTGTTCTACTATTGAAATTTAGCAGGCACACTTTTTAACATGCTGTTTGCCCAGAGAAGACAGTCTACAATGCAGACCAATGGTATGGTAAATTACAAACTCAGACAGTAAATATGACTGGTCAACAGAAAACTATTAGAGAGTAAGGAAAAAAAATAAACCTATATAACTACAGCTCTGTGTATTTCCCATATTCTGCTGTTGTTCAACTCTGTAAGACTTAGATGGCTTACATTTATAGAGAACTGTAAGCTCAGTAAATCCTCAGGTCAGGCAGTGCAGGGAAAGAAAAATCTCTTTCCCAGATACTTCTTTTAAAATAATTTATACTTTTTGTGCATATGTAAACAACATTATCACCCAACACTGTTTTTTAAAGAAATGCTGTCCATCTTAAAGTGACTAAACCATACTATATATAGAGTCTGGAGAGATCTTTCTAATGATCTACCCTGTCTTTCCAATAATTTAGTTAGTGTCCCACTTAATTCAGCTACTGAACAGATGGACCAGGGATTCATCTCCAAAGAATGAGAACTATGAAGAGAGACAGAAAAATCACGTTAGATTACAATACACAGCTAAAGTCTTCTCCATGTCCCCTGTTCTGCTGAAAAGACAGATGGTGTTCCTTCAGCAAAAGCAGGAGATGAGAACAAGAAGAAAACTCATTTAGCTTACAGAGAAAGTTTTGAATCACTGCTTGCACAGAATCAAAACCCATGTAATCGAGGGTTGCAACACTGCATTTGCTGGCTTATATCTTAAACCTATGCCTGCTAAGTGTATGTAACATTATGACAGTACATAGAAAGCTCATTATACATGAACATCTCTATGAACCAGGGCTTTGGGTTACACAGTATTCTCAGACTGGAACAACCACTCCATTCATCAGACACCTTTTGCAGTGTGGACTCTGCTCTGAGCTAGGCTCTTGGGTAATGCAGTAGAAACATAAACCAAATGAATAATGCCAGTCAAATATTTTCACAGAAAATCAGTATCCTAAACAAACTTATTTCCCTCTTGGACAAGATTACAAAATTGACTTCAAAAGGCACCTGCATAGAATTTAGAGGTGCTAGATTTTGTAAGCAGCTGTGATTGTTTTTCCCCAAGTGGACACTACTGATGTCCAATATCAAGAAAGCACAGAGAACAGACTAAAAGCTGCCTAGCTAACAAATTCTCATTAAGTAATTGCCTAAAGATCCTTTTTTGCCATTGGTGATCAGAATGCAAATACAATACTAACACTTGAAAATGGCAAGACAGTAAGGAATACAGTAAGGAAGCCTAGGCAAAATATTAAAATAAATTTTAAACTCTCCCAGGCATAAGGTTTCCTCATGGAGAAGCAGAGAGCAATGGTCATGCCCCTAGACTGAAGATATCCTAGGACACAGTGAATCCGAGAGCTTCTCGGGGATCACAGTGAACTAACTTCACAAGCTCCCAGTGTTGTGCTATGCAACTCTATCTTGGATACCTAATCAACTGAGCAGAAAAAGCAGGGACATAGTGGTGAGTATGCTTCCAGGTACACTGATGCCAAGGGGGGGTCTGGAACCCCATTTCCTGTGTGAACTAAGCTGAGGTTAGAATGGATGCCACACATTTTGCCTTGTGGTAAGACATTTTAGAAGGTCACCTTGAATTGCCAAAGCCATGAGATTGTATGAAAGGGAAAAGCTCCACAAAACCAGCAATTGCAAATTAATTTTAGAGAAATTTAAATAAGAGTCAGACACTTTTTTTTTTTTAAACAGGGAGGCTGACTGAGCAAAAAACTACAGTACAAGAGGCAAATTCACTTTCTCTTCAGTTCTTCAAACTAAGACCAAACAACCTTTTAGAAAATACGCTTTAAATTAAAAGTTAGTGGAATCCAAACACAAATACTAAAATAGTAACTAAACCTGGATTATGCAAAAAGTATACATTAAATGAGTAAGTAGTCTGTGTCACTGAATATTGTATGTCTGCAGACTCAGAAAAAGTAACAACCTGAACAACCTTCTTTACAACACCAATACAGAGACAGGAATTTTAAAAACTTTATGCTTTAAAGTCTTGCGCGTACTTCTATGACAAAAAATTGTGGCAATGTTTTTAAAATTATTAAACTAGCAAGGTAAATTGAAGTTGACTTCTTTTCAGGTATATACTTCAAAATAGTAGGATCAGTAAACTAAGGCACTGAGGAAGGGTATTTAATCCAACAACCTTGAAAAGCAAAGATTTTGCTAGTGATTCTAGAGGGCAGCTTCAGTGGTGCATCTGGACCGTTACATCCACAGTAGACGGCCACAGCGGGTCCAGAGGAGGGCCACGAAAATGATCAGAGGGCTGGAGAAGCTCTCCTATGAAGACAAGACTGAGAGAGTTGTGGCTCTTCAGCCTGGAGAAGAGAAGGTTTCCAGAAGACCTTATAGTAGCCTTCCAGTACCTGAAGGGGGCCTACAGGAAGGCTGGGGAGGGACTATTTACAAGGTCTTGTAATGACAGGACAAGGGGCAATGGGTTTAAACTGGCAGAGGGAAGATTTAGGCTAGATGTTAGGAGGAAGTTCTTTGCAATGAGGGTGGTGAGGCACTGGAACAGGTTGCCCAGGGAGGCTGTGGCTGCTTCCTCCCTGGAGGTGTTGAAGGCCAGGTTGGATGAGGCCTTGAATGACCTATTCTAGTGGGAGGTGTCCCTGGCTATGGCAGGGAGTTGGAACTAGATGATCCTTGAGGTCTCCTTCCAACTTTACCATTCTATGATTCTATGGTCTCTATAAGTGACTTCAGGCAGACAGCTCATTAAAATGAGTAAGAATCAAATCCAGGTAGACTCAAGTTTGCAGCAGGAAGGAGGTAATATTCTCCATTTTTGCTCCAAGAACACACAAAACACACAAAAAGCACACAAAAAGGGCCCACTGTTATTTTTTCAAGTACGTTAATGGAGGATGTCATATACTGTCTATGCAAAACAAATTGGTTACTAAGGACTGCTGCCAAGACATCAATAGCAACCTGACATAAGGGATAGGATTAAAAATACTTCTTAATAGTCTAGACACCTTTAAAAAAGAGGTTTTTTAAAGGCAGCCCTGCTCAAGATTGACGAGAAAAAGTGAAATATCTGCTGTGGCGAATGGAGTTCATCCAACAACAGTAAGAGCTCAGATGTATAAAGAAGTTACCACAACTCAAGTGATGCACACTAACTTGTCAGATGGAGCAAACTTGCATTTGGGCCCCAAACCAGATACACTATCTCAGTTTGTTGGGTTTTGCTTGTTTAGTTTTTCTATCAAATATATTCAGGTAATACAGCATTTAGACACCATGACGACTGCTCAAAAACGCCCATACATACCTACATATATAGAAAATAGAGATATTAATCCAGAGTATTCTAAAATGTGCTCCCTATGTTAACAGAAAAAAATATTTTGGGGATAACAGTGGACCAAAAAGAACACTTTCCATAATGAAGGCTGATTCTCACAGCAGGCAGAAGAGCCTGCTGACATCCTCTGTCAAGGAATACAGTTTAGCTGACACACGTGCGTGCTGACATGGAAAGCCCATAAATTGTACTCCTCTTGCTGATCTGTTTGTGACCAGTTTGTCCTGCATTGGAACTGCTCCCCATGTATATCCATGCTAGCACCATGAATAAACACAAACCCTCTCTCAGCTAGGCCTCCTTCTCAAGACAGCCATAGTTTCATGAGAGGGTGAACATCCTCTTTGAATCAGAAACAAGTTCTAGCGTAATCTGTTATGTTAAAGATGCAACTTCATAGCACTAAATCGTGCAACACATTTTGTGAAATCCAACTCTTGATGTAAAAATAATAAATTACACTGAAGTAGCAGATTTTTTTTCCAAAATTATAGTTAAATGTGTTTGTGTAACAGATTTTCTACATCTTACAAACGTCTGTGTAAAGAAAACTGAACAGGTGTGAAAATTATTCACACTATTTATGATCGAAACCTATTACAACTTTACAGTGAACATAAATTCATGGTCATTAACATGCTGTAGTTAGTTGCTGCAAAAGACCCATTTATCATAGATCTTACATTACTCTTCTGTACATATGTTCAAGAAATGATTTTATCTAAATGTCAAGGAAGAAATTAGTAGAAGATAGGTGTCATGCTGGGAGTGTGAACACGTAATCAGAAGCATTTAAGTAAGAGAAACAAAAACCAGATACCTCATTGACTTTTAACCAGGTGCCTACACAAAACCACACCATTTTCTGCAAAAAAGCAGTCTGCTGCATTGAAGTAAAACAAGATGAAACACAAGGAAAGTATTTCCTCAATATCCTCAGGGCAGTAACTACCGTATCAATCAATCATCAAACACCAAGATTAACGCCAAGATATTGTGAACAATGTGGAATTAAGTAATATAATTTTCTCCAGGGAGGTGGCTGAATCACCATCCTTGGAGGTGTTTAAAAGACACAGATATGGTGCTAAGGGACATGGTTCAGCATCAGACTTGACAGAGATAATCGTTGGACTCGATCTTAAAGATCTTTTCAAAATCAGTAACCTGTCTTTCCTCCTTCCTGTACAGCATAGCAAACATAGACCTAACATACTATCTGGATGCTAAACTTATTCCTTAAGCATAAGTAATTTATGTATATAGGTGGCATCCTTCAGGGGTCAGTGCTGGGACCAGTGCTGTTTAACAGCTTTGTCAGTGACATGGACAGAGGAATCAGTGCACTCTCAGCAAGTTTGCAGATGACACCAAGCTGTGTGGCACAGTCGACTTGCTAGAGGGCAGGGATCCATCCAGAGGGACTTGGACAGGCTGGAGAGGTGTGCCTGGGCCAACCTCCTGAGATTTGACAAGGCCACGTGCAAGGTCNTGTTCAAGGCCAGGTTGGACAAGTCCTTTAGTGATCTGTACCAGTAGGAGGTGTCCCTGCCTATGGCAGGGGGTTGGAATTAGATGATCCTTGAGGTCCCTTCCAACCTTACCATTCTATGATTCTATGATTTTAATACATATTATCCACTATTCACAGGTTTACTGTTTAAACCTGTGAATAATGGATGATGTGTATCCCTTGCCAGCCTAGCCAGAAGTCTGATCAGACAGGCTATTAATACAACATGGGTTTTACTAAATATGAACTTGAAATTAGTAGGACAATCTCCTGAAAGCATTTTGCAGAACAGCTTCTGAAAGAGTAACATTAGATGGCCTTTATACTTAACAATAGGAAACTGTCAGGTAACACCACACCTAAGAAATAGTTTCCCCTGGAAGTAGTATCAACAGGATGGTGTCCTTTCCATTTCTGAAATTCTGCTGGTTTATATTTTTTAAGGTCTCCAAATCACTGCCACTTTGCAGTTATTCCATGCTACTTGTGACTGTGCAGGTTAAGCAGTTTCTAAAATCTACTAAATTGACATCATGTAAAATATTTCAGCTGAGTTATTTCTCTTTTGCAGCACCACTAAAGAGTGACTAAAGCAGAAGTCTTAAGAATGTATGTATGTAACAATATTTGAATTGGATTCCAAAATACACTTCTTAAAACTAGTATTAAACGAGCTGAATTGTGATTATATGCAAATATGGTAAGAAGGATGATTATTATATGCAAATATGTTAAGAAGGATGAAAAAAATCAAGTCTCCTAAATGAGTTAAACAAAAACTTCCTAAAAATTCACTGAGACACATTTAAAAGATTTTTGTCTGCTTGTCTGACTCCTGGGGGTTCATATGGTCCCTTACCAGGTGGTTTCTTTTTCACGTTGGATTGCTTTAAACAGTCTCCCACCCCCAGACCACCTATAAACATCACTTTCCAAATACATTACATCCCTGCTTTATTATTTTGCCTTCTGTCTTATTTATTTCAGGAAAGAAGGAACTAGGATCAAAACAGAAAAGACAGCAAGATCTATCTTGTTGTTTGGTTGGTTTTGGAAAGCAGTTTACATAGTGAAGTTTCATTTCAGTTTTTCACAGCCTTGCTTTTTGCAACATAGGTTGCCTGTTGTTATGCATAAGTCATTTATCTACATTTAATAAAAAATGTTCCCTTCTGTGTTGTTTTGTTTTTGTTTTCCATGTTAGGTCTTTTGAGCTTCCTGCAACAACAGTGGTTACAGAAATGGACACTTTTACAGCTTCTCAGACAAACAGCTCCATCTGTGACTTGTATGAGCACAAAGATACAGCACGGATACTACTGTCCGTCTTCTACAGCTCCATCTTAGTTCTTGGGGTGCTTGGAAACACCATTGCCCTCACTGTCATCTTTAAAAACAGAAAGAAGATCAACTCCACTACCCTCTATTCAACAAATCTCGTCTTCTCTGATCTCCTTTTCTGCATTGCCTTGCCTACAAGGATAGCCTACTATGCCCTGGGATTTCACTGGCCATTTGGAGAAGTACTGTGTCGAATAACTGCTCTCTTGTTCTACATCAACACTTATGCAGGTGTGAACTTCATGACATGTTTGAGCATTGACAGGTTTTTTGCTGTCGTCCACCCTTTCCGATACAAGATCAGAAGGATTAAATACGCCAAGGGCATTTGTGTCTTCATCTGGTTACTTGTATTTAGTCAAACTTTCCCATTACTTATACAACCCATGTCACAGGAAGAAAAAGAAAGGACTACATGTATGGAATATCCAAACTTTGAAAAAATTGCACATCTACCACTTATACTTCTTGCCGCCTGTTTAGTAGGGTACCTTATTCCCCTGGGGATCATACTATATTGTTACTCTCAAATTAGCTGCAAACTTTTTCAAACGGCCAAGGAAAATCCACTGACCGAAAAATCAGGGATAAACAAAAAAGCCATCAACACCATCATATTTGTAATTATAGTGTTTGTCATCTGCTTTACCCCTTATCACGTTGCCATCATACAACACATGATTAAGAAGCTTCAGAGCGAGCCCTCATGCGCTGAAACCAAAATTTTCCAGAAGTCACTCCATTATACTGTGTTCCTGATGAATTTCAACTGCTGCCTAGATCCTTTCATCTATTTCTTTGCATGCAAAGGATACAAGAGAACTGTAATGAAAATACTGAGACGACAAGTGAGTGTATCGATTTCAAGTGCTGCCAGGTCACACCACGAAGAAAGCTCACGTGATGTGGGAGAAACACAAATGACGGTACTTGCAAAATCTCCCAATGGGAAGCTCCCTGAGAAATCCAGTCTGTAGGATGCAGCAGTTAGAGCAAGCTCAAATTACCTAGGGCCCACTGTAAAAATTCTTAGTGCTCCCTGTACAGCAGCTGAAGTAAGATTCCAGAGATGTCAGAAAATCAAGGACTGATGTTGGACTGAAAAGGAAAAAAAAAAGGTCACAGGACAGCAGGAAAACTCAGCATTATAATTTCCTAGCTGTATCACTGTGACTGATCTCATTGTTTTTTCCAGGAAATACGCACCATTGTGAATGTTCAAATTCCGCACTGCACATATATATGTCTGGATGTCATTAACTCAAGTAAAGACTCACTGTGGATGTCTGAGAAAGGATTAAACACAAATATCTTACAATTCAGACTGACTGCAACCAGAACACCTGAAAGCTGAAAGACCTCTAGCTGAGCTCCAATTACAGCTATGGCTTTGTTAGCCAAGCCACATAAGCAAAGGAAATCAAACTGTGAGATGAAATGGACAATTTCTGTGCATATTTGACTGTCACAAGTTCTTAGTTTATAGCCCTTTGGAGGTGAAATTGCTTTTTGGGGCAATTCGTGTAGATAATACTGTCAAATGTAATCGATAAAAAGTTAATTAACTGTTTGGTTCTCCCCAATGCTGAATATCTCCCACATGTTAAATTACTCATCTTTTCAAGGTGTATTATTGTTTTATTCCTTTTCCTAAAGGAGAATTTTTCTTTCTAGTGTGTATTGTAAAGAGTCTCTACTGCAGCTGTATATAAATTATTTATAAACATAAAAAATAAGTTGAAGCAAGAGACTGTAATAGGAAAACTGTTGAAGTAGATGATCTCTAAGGTTCCTTCCAACCTAAGCTGTTCTATGATTCTAGGATACAGGGTTCTTCAGAACTGCTGCTGAAATCAGACATGGACACAAGACAAACTTTTTAGAAACAGGAATAAATGTTCACAGTTGAAGCCACCAAAAAGTAAATTAATTAAATCTCATGGTGTGAGATGGTCACCTCTTTTTCAGCACTGTTTACATGGGAGATCAATAAATGAGAATAGCAGGACTAGCTGGGGAAAAACAAGCTTTCCCATCATGTGTTCATATTGCTTACCTGGGATCACTTTGGGCAGACTGAAATTGGACCAGTAGAGACCAATGACTTAAAACAGATCCTGCAGGAATCAGCTCAGCGCCAGTTGAGTATCCAGGATACAAGTCCTGGGTTCCTGCTGTCATGCCCTTCCGTCATGTCACTTTCCTTCCCTTTTCACTCCTGGCCTCCCTGTCTTTTCTTTTGTCTTCTGTTTTACTAATATTCCTTCACCTGCCAACCCAACTTGGGTAACTGCACCACCACTAGGTTGTGATGGAAAAGCAAAATTAAACAATGTCTGGTAATTACTGGCAAAATCTATGCCAGATGTCAGAATAAAAGTTATTTACTGCAGCTGAATGTCTCTGGCATTGAGGTTGCACTGGAAGTCAAACAAACATAGTTACATTTGTCAGCTTTGCAGTTCCTTCCTTCCTCACGTGCTGACCTCCACCTAGGTGCAAATATGGAAGGGTCATTATCTGAACAGCAGTACGGAAACATTAAATTAACAATTACTTTTTTATGGGAAAGAAAATGCAAAGGATTCTATTTCTTATCAGTTGAGTTACCAAACTAGAGTTTCTAACTATAAAAGACACTATGCAACTACAGGAAAATGGAGTAAGAAAAACAACAAATAACTTTTAACAGAAGTTCTACTTAATTCTGTATGCTATAGCAGTTCTGTTCTTGTCATCTTTTTTAATAAAATGTTTAAAATTAAAGAATTTGTTCCTATGGGAATAAGAAATGATATCTCATCAGACCCCATCTGGAGTACTGTGTGCAGTTCTGGAGCCCCCAACACAGGATGGACATGGAAGTGTTGGAGAAGGTCCAAAGGAGGTCCACAAAGATGATCAGAGTGCTGGAGCAGCACTCCTATGAGGACNCAATACTTAATATTAATAAAATTTAATATTAATATTTAATATGTTATATATAAGTATATATATAATTAACATCAAACTGGTACAAAGCTCATTTTATTCTGCTAAAGTCTGTTTTATTATTTTGATATGCATTTCATCTAACTGTGATTATAAAACCTTAAAGGTAAGGCATCTTTTTTTATATTTGTCTGGAAAACATGACTCAAAATTGTATTACAGCACCACATAATGCAGATACCTATTCTCAGTGGAAACAAAATTAGATCTGCATTGAAAAATCTTTCTCTATTCCCATTTTCTCATGTTAGCAGTCGAGTTACTTTCAAATTTAACTTTGTTTTTAATCACATCAAAATACTGATTTAATAATTCTTAATTGTTAGATACTGGTTTGAGAAAAAAAATAAGTTTTCCTCACTTTAATATTTCTCAAATGCTGAAGAAACCAAGAAAACAAACACAGTTAAAAGATAAGCTCAGCTCTGTGACCTAAAGGTACAGACAGAGAGAGACAATTTATAGCTATGGCTGCTGCTGCTTCCCCTCACTACTTGTCAGCACACACCACAGCTCATGCACAGTTGTTTCAATGGGGAGCCTTCTTTTGTATGCTTATCTGAAACTGCCAAAAGAAGCAGTGGTGGTTTCAGCTGGCCTGGGCCACTGCATGGAATTAATTTAGAAAGCATCTGTCCTTTTTCTTAAACCAGTTGTGTGGTGGGTCTGGTAGCCATCCCCAGAGAAGGTAACAAGCTGCTGCATGGGAGCAAGGGAGTAGTAGTGAAAATTTAACAGGTGTTCTCAAATGTTTTTCTTCAAGATCTCCTAACCCATTCATCCTGCTGGCACTCTTACCCCAGCACTGTTTGCCAAAGTCTCTTTCAAATAGCAGTTACCTGTAGTGGCACACCTCAGGTGCCTCCTGCATGCTGCACAGATATGAACAAAGGGTGTAAAGCCATACCTGGTATCTCTTTCCCTCTCCAACACTGAGTGTATAATAGATGCATCTGTCTTTTAAGACACAAACATGCCATGCCAGGCAACATATGCCTGAAGCAATATGAGCTTTCCAAAAGAAAATAAGCTTTTGCTTAGGCAAAAGATTTGATACATTCTAGGAAATGCTCCCTTCTGCATGAAAGGCTGGAAAATGGTTGTACAAGTCTGGGGCTCACTCACCCTTCTTCACATATAAATAAAGTGACTGACAAGTAGCAGCAGGTTCCAATGACTTGCTCATTATGAACATCTGACCGAAGTTCTTTGGAAACACTGAGTCTGTATTTGGAGGGTGAAGTCTGGTCAGGATCTTAAAACCCAAGTTCATGACAAAAAAGAGACAGAATATCTTTTAACTCTACACTTTGGAGTACAAGGCTAGGGCACTTGCTAAGGGGGTTCTAACTAGACTATATGTCCACTGCTGACGTCCCTCTCAAATGTTATCTGGTACAGCATGTGAACAAAGAAAGGGAAAAAAAAACCAAAGCAAAAAACAGTGGGGGCCAAATGGTATGTTTTGGCTGTCTACAGCAAAGATAAGGATGTTTTGACACATAGCATTCCTCCTAGAGAAACTGGCTGCTCGTGGCTTGGATGGGCACATGCTTCTCTGGGTTAAAAAACAGCAGGATGGCTGGGCCTAAACAGTGGTGGTGAATGGAGTTAAATCTAGTTGGTGGCCAGTCACAAGTGATGTTCCTCAGGCCTCAATACCGAGGCTAGTTCTCTTTAATATATTTATCAATAATCTGGATGAGGGGATTGAGTGCACCCTCCTAAGTTTGCAGACAAGAGCAAATTGAGTGGAAGTGTTGATTTGCTTGAGGGTAGGAAAGCTCTGCAGAGGGATCTGGACAGGTGGGATCAATGGGCCAAGGTCCATTGTATGAGGTTCAGCAAGGCCAAGTCTTTGGACCAGGCTGGGTCCTGCAGTTGGGTCACAACAACCCTGTGCAATGCTACAGGCTTGGGACAGAGTAGCTAGAACACTGTCCAGTGGTCCTGGGGGTGCTAGTTGACACTCAGCTAGCCAAGTATGAGCCAGCAGTGTGGAGAAGTGGCCAAGCCCAACAGCATCCATGGCCATAGGAGTAATGTAATGTGACTAGCAGGACCAGAGAGGTGATTGTTCCCCTTTACTTGGCACAGGTGACACTGTACCTTGAATACTATATTCACTTTTGGGTCACTTACTACAAGAAAGACATTAAGGTGCAGGAAAGTGTCGAAAGAAGGGCAACAAAGCTGATGAAGAGTCTAGAGCACAAGTTCTGTGAGGAATGGCTGAGGGAACTGGGATTGTTTGGTTTGGAGAAAAGGAGGCTGAGGTGTGACCTTATTGCTCTCTACAACTACAAGGAGGTTGTAGTGAGGTGGGTGTTGGTCTGCTCTCCCAAGCAGCAAGTGAGAGGACAAGAGGAAGTGATCTCAAATTGCACCAGGGGATGTTTAGATTGGAGACTAGGAAAAACTTCTTTACTGAAATGGTTGTCAAGCACTGGAACAGGCTTCCCAGGAAAGTAATTGAATCATTGTCTCTGGAGGTATTTAAAAGATGTGTAGAAATGGTGCTTAGGCACATGGCTTAGCAGTGAATTTGGTAGTGTTAGGTTAATGACCTTAAAGGTGCTTTGCAGCCTAAACAATTCTGTGAGTCTAAGTCCAGAAAAGGAAGTTATATATACACCTGTTATTGAATACATAACATATGAAGGTACATCCCATGAAAAATCCCCAAACATGCACTTGCAGCAGAAGAGCATTTAGTGCCTTTACCTTTCCTTTTGCTGAGAATGCAAAACTAAGAACTACTACTGCAAGCGCTCAGAGAGGTTCCCTCGGCTGCCTTGGGCTCCGAGATACTGAAGCCTAGCTGAACATAGCAATCCCCTGTGGTTTGCAATCCCAGCAGAAGAGGAAAGGTATTCCCTCAGGCATCACTGGCTGACTCTTTTGGCTGTGGGCCTGAAAGCTATGTAGATGAAGAATCTGTCAGCAACATGGTCATCTCCTAGTAACAGCAATTGTTGCAAGTGCTAGATTTGATACCACAAGTAACACAGTTCCTGAAGGTGGTTAATGACTCCTCTTAAATCGCCAAGCTCAGTAGCATTACGAAAAAGAAAGAAGTGTCTTGGGTTTGTTTAAACAGATCTTGCATTAAAGACTAATACCATTCTGAAACTCAAAAGCTTTCAGATAAGCAAGGAATTAATAGACTCTAAGAAAATTATGAGACAGATTGCAGCATAAGAAAAATAGACAGCCAAAGAGGAGAAGAGAAGCTTTGCCTTACATGACCAGTTTTAGAGGAACTGAAAAGCCATGACGTGTTCTCTCTCTTCTATCTCCATGTCTGTGGTACAGAGCAGAGGAAGAACTCAGGACAAATGAAGGTTTTGTATCTTAGCAGTATCTATGTTTGGTCAATACATACAAGATCAAGAGACAAGAGAATCACTAGAAAAATATGAAATTCATCTGAGTGAAGCATTTTCTAATACCGTTCTTTTCCAAAGGAAAACTGGGTATCATGGGTTGAATTCAAATTCACTGCTGCTATCCAAAACCATCATGGAAGTTCCAAAATTAAAGTGCTGGCTGGAGCAAAGTATTATGGGGCTTGGAGTTCAGATTGTAACATGAGAGGATTCCTGCTCTGCATGCTGTTTTTGGGTTCTGGGAGATGGTGGTGCCATGGGTGGGAGCAAGGTAGCACACTGGTTTTGGTTTTTCTGTTTTATGATGGTTTGGTTTTTTTCTTTCCTGCATTTCACGGTGCTTTTCCTGGAAGCAGGCTAAGCTAAGGTAAATGTGCATTATGCTTATGTTACCTTATTTTATAGAAAACTCTTATTTCAATTCTTTACCTTAACCCAGAGGTTTTTTTGTGTGCTACTTTTCCTTCACTTCTGTGTTGGAGGAGTCGCACAGACAGGTTAACCCATTTACTGTCCTGTTAAACAGAGGAATTTTGCTTTGTGTAGTAAATGCTCAGATATATTTCCTCACAAGTTTTTCCCTCAAAGAATATGATCCTAGCCTGCAATGCCTAACTTTGAACTTCCTGAAGCAGATGTCTCATCTTTGCACATGACAGTCTTCAAAAATTCTTCTTCCATCAGGCTGTCTGGTCCCTTTTAGAACTCAAAAGCGTCTCTCTGCCACATCTTACCACAAGAAGTTCCACAGACTAACTACCCATGGTGTCTGGAGCCATTTTGTTTTGCTTGTGACACCTGTTACTTTCATTTAAAGTCCCATGCTTCTCATACCCAGAAACGAGTGAACATCGTGACTCCCTATTTACCCCAACTCCCTATTCTGATTTTAGAGACCTGCATCAAATCCCCTTCCTTCATCTAGTCTCTTCTCCAATGAACAGATCAAAGCTGTTTGCCACTTAAAGAGGAAGGGAAGAAGGAAAGTGCAAAGAATGAATAGAAATCTGTGTTTGAGCTGGATGGCAGGAGAGTAGAGCATGTCTGTACACAGGGAGATCAACAGCATACCGATCTACTTTTCCTACCACAGCAGCACGCAGTTAGGCATCAAAACCAGGACCTTGCCCCATGACTACCAGAACTGGATATCCTTGTTCATATGCATTAAATCAAGAAGAACAAGACCTCAACGGGCTTTAAAAATAAGCTTGCAGGGACCTCAGGAAATTCAGCAAGCCAAATGTTATGTCCTGCATCCAAGACAGAACAGCCCCACACAACTGGGCACCAACCGGTTAGAAAGAAGGTTGGCAAAAAAGCTCTGGGCTCCTAGTGGACAGCAGGTTAAAGAAGAGTCAACAGTATGATCTCACAGCCAAATCTGTATGGGATCATATTCAAAAGAACATAGAGAGATGTGATCTTTCCCTTCCATTCAGTACTTGTGAGATCACATCTGGAATCCTGTGCCCAGTTTTGGGCTTCCTAGTACCAGAAAGATACTGACATACTAGAACAAGTCCAGCAGAGTGCCACCAAAAATGATGAAGGGGCTTGCAGAACATGCTACAGGAGGAGAGGCTGAGGGAGTTAAGATGATTCAGCCTGGAGAGGGGAAGACTGAGAGGAGATGTTACTGCAATCTTCAACTGCCTAATGGGGAGGCATACAGAAAAGATGGCAAACTAATAGCCAGCACAAGTAGCAGCAAGGAACAGTGAAACATTGGGAAGCATTTTTTAATCATGAGGTTAGTCAGACATTGGCGAAAGTTGCACAAAAAGGTTGTGAAATCTCTATTATTAGAGATACTCAAAACTTGACTGGATATAACCCTGATTAAATTTACACTACCAGCACTGGACAACAGTACCTCCAGAGCCTCCTTTCAACCTACAAGTAAGAAATCTGGTCAAAACTTTAGGTTAGACAAGAAAGCAACATGAAACTCAACAGCCTTGCAGCAAAACTAGCAAATGAGACAACTTGGCAATCTTCTGCTGTTGTCTTGTGTTTAAATCCTCATCAAAATGCTGTCATTAGCATCCTCCTAAAATAAAGGTCAAGACATGGTCTATATTTTTTTTCCCAAAAGTTGCATTCATTTTTCCTCAGTGCAAAACATGAATTTCTTCTCTTCCTCTTTTCTTTTCCTCAGTTGTGACAGATGTTGTGCAAAAGGCTAAAACAAAAAAAGCAAGTTTTGCACCTGTTCTAAGTGCAGCAACATTTGTGGTTCTCCTATCCCCTCCAGAAAAGTATACATTGTCTTATACCGTGCACAAGAGAGAGCTGTGTTCCTCCCTCTAATAAGCTAGACTTAGCAGTTTCATCCTTCCTGTGGCATGTAACTTTTGAGGGAAGTTGTGGTTAGTTAACAGGAGGCACTTCAAGGCAGCCTACTTTAAATATAGAGATGCTGAAAAACTGATTATTCTCAACTTATTAGCCTATAAAGCAGCCAGCATTTGACCATCAGCTGCTGGAACTAAGCTGCTATAAGGACTTGATGAAACCTTAATAACACAACTTCTAAGTAAGGAAAGTTACAGCAGTTCAGTCTAGAAGTAACAATGACAGATCATTATCCCCAGTTGCACAGGAAGAGATGAAGCATGTATGAGGCACTTTAAAAAACAAAATAACACCAAAACCAAAAAAGCAACTGAAGAGCCCTGACAAGTTATCTCCTGACAAGACAACTCTGGGACAATTCTTTTTTTTCCATTAGAAAACAAATACAGTGTATTCACAATGCCAGCTATTCAAAACAGCCAAACCACCCATCTGAACCTTACTCCTTTATTCACTCAGATGGAGGGAAACCAACTATTTTAAATGTGTCAGGGCTAGCTACTGGGACAGATACCTAACAATGTTATTTATGCCGAAGAGGCCTCCAGGGCAAAGCTTCACATTATTATCCCCAACACTTAACAGCATCTCCTGATCACTCATAGTGGCTCTATGCTAGACAAACCCCAATATAAATCACCAGACAGAACTTCTTATCCCCACCACTTAACAGCATCTCCTGATCACTCATAGTGGCTCTATGCTAGACAAACCCCAATATAAATCACCAGACAGAACAGACAGAATAAACACTGCAAGAAGGTAATACCTCGTACATCACTATTAAAAATCTGACCTAGAAGAAAGTTGTGTAGGATGAAAAAAAAAAAAAAAAAAAAAATCAAAGCACCTGAAATTACTGATGTAACATTACACTGAATTAATTTCATTAGCAAAGGATTCTTCCTCTTTAACTCCTCTTAACTGAGAAGCTACAGCAGAAGTTCTAAAAGAGGCATGCTTGGATGCCACCATTGACAAGCAGAACTTGCAACCACAAATGTCAGTGATTGCAAAATGAGCAGCTTGCAGGTCTTAGCACAACCAGGCCATTCTCTTTGCCCCTCCTTGCTTTAGTCTTGCATCATTTCAGCCATTCAGATAGCACCTGAATCCCATGCCCTTGGCCATGAGGTGTCTCTCCATACCCAGGAGCACAGGTAGAACTGTCCACAACTAGACAAACCTACAGAAGCCAAAGCCAAGCTCACTGCTGAAAGCAACTGGGTGAAAATCAGAATCAGGGAAATGTCTCGTCATCTGAACTCATTTTACCATCTCCTTAAAAGGCATATTTACATTTCCTGTACTACATGTGGAAGCTGAACTTGGAAATATCAATTCTTCTGGCTATCACCCCGTGTTCCTAATAGCATGGCTGCTGTAGTATTTGTCTTTAATGTTTAAAACAGTTCTTCTAAGACTGAGCAAAGCTTTCTGGTTAATTTACATCCTCTGTCAAAATAGTTATAATGAGGCAAGGCGTGAAGATGGACCCTGAACTCTCGACTTCTCAGGCACCTGATTCTAATGCTTTTTCACAAGGTGCCACTTTCTAATCAAAAACAGGAAACAAGTGTGCCTCACTGACCACAACCACACTGTTGGAAGAAGTTTTTTGCCACTCTTTTTTCACAGTTTTATCTGTCTCTCTCAACATCTCCAAAAAAAGGTGTAAGCAAACAAGAGTTATTATTTATGCGCCCACTAATCTGAGGATTACTCCACAACACACACAGGGCAACGATAGCCATGGGGAAAGAGGAAGGGAAGAATGTCAGGTTGTACCCACAAGATGAACCAAGAACTGCAGAGCACCTCAAACTGTAAAGGAAGTTTTACTTATTTAAGTAGCCTTTACTTAGAAGAGCAGTACTTCACTGACCCATCATAAATCAGAAAATCAGCAGTACTTTGAATCAGAATGTTTGCAAGCACAGATACTTCTTCACACTTCTTACCTTAGCAAATAGTGATTTGTCTATCCAACATAGAAGCCAGCAGTGGACAACTATTCTGTGTGTACTATTAGCAAAAGATCGTGGAGAAACGCCAGTGATCTCAGGGCAGATGAACCTCAGAGATCTGTACCACATGCTACCCCTGACCACAGGCTCAGCCAATGTTGTAACATATTGAGAGTTCCCCCAGCACTGGAAGAGGTCTCAGATTTCATAACTTGCTGTTGGCATTTCTGAGCTATTAATGAAGAGCTATCTGCCTTCCAAGTATTTGTCCTTTCTTATTGGAATTCCAGAGAGTTGTGATCAAGGGCACAATGTCCACCTGGAGACCAGTGACAAGTGGCATCTCTCAGGGGTCAGTGCTGGGACCAGTGCTGTTTAACATCTCTGTCAGTGACATGGACAGAGGAATCAATGCACCCTCAGCAAGTTTGCAAATGGCACCAAGCTGTGTGGCACAGTCGACTTGCTAGAGGGCAGGGATCCATCCAGAGGGACCTGGACAGGCTGGAGAGGTGGGCCCAGGCCAACCTCATGAAATTCAACAAGGCCAAGTGCAAGGTTCTGCACCTAGGTAGGC
>WBNM01019627.1:22333-47890 GCA_013399055.1 Ramphastos sulfuratus
GCTATAACTAGATGATCTTTGAGGTCCCTTCCAACCTAAACTATTCTGTGATTATATGATTCTATGATCCAGAAAGACCTGTCCTCAGCTTCATGTAATACAATCTTTCATTTATCATTTTTTCCAGCTGCCAACATGAGTAGGATAAAAGATTATTCACAGTTCTTTCTCCCCAAAAAGTATTTTTTCCAATCGAAAAGTGACGAAGTTAAAACAGTAGTGAGTTTTGTTTTCTTTTCTTTTTTTTTTTTTTTTACGAGCACAATGAAAGCAGACAAAATAATTATAAGACTTTGTGGAGAGTAATAAAGAAAAAAAATGCAAGGAAATTACTAGTTATGGAGAACATAACAGGCAGCTATACTGAAACATATGAGAGAGAATTGAGCAGTGTTCCATCTAAGAAAAACTGTAATTAAACAGTGGTTGTAAGAAAATAAGGGATTAAAATATGAGTGTGAAAAAAAATCACACCACTTTTCAGGGTGTTTAGGGTTGCAACAAACACTCAAAAATATAACAACCTATTAATGCTACATTACATTGAGAAAAATGGCTAAATACAGTAATTTCTGTGCTTCATAGATACTATTAATAAAACCCACAAATAACCTAGAGGCTAAACAAACTCATGCTTCATCTTCTCAAAACAAAGCTGTGAAAGAAAAATACCACTTAATTTGAAAACCTAGATTTTACCATTTGAGTACTCTTACCTGTTTTTTCCAGAAAAAAAACCCACTTGATGGCCTCTGGTAACAACACTAACCAAATTAAATACTGTGGGCAACATCACAATGTGCTCTCCCCATTTGGCTTCACTTTTAACTTCTTTTATATCTTGCAAGAGGCATGAAGCAAAGACTACCAACAGAGTGGTTAAAATTCTATTGAAACAGACAGGTTTTCCACTCCTAATATCTACACCTGCTCCTAAAGAAACTAGCTGTTTGGAGACACAATTTCTGATTGAAATATTAGATTATTTTATGTTTTTAAAAGTATATTATTGCAGATAAAAATAGTATCTGCTTTTATTTTTTAAAAAGATTTGTAGAAATACAAAAATACAGCAATCAATTTCTCCTTCTTCTTTTTTTCCATTTAATTTTTTAAAGTTCAGAACACTAGTACAAAGTAACTCTCAGTAGTATCACCTTCCTCCTCTCACCAACTTCCCCAAAACTTCATTACCTTTCTGTTTCCTCACACACAGTAATGGGAACTGCCACACCAAACCTGTTTCTCTCTGAACTTCTATCCTGATTCTGATAGCCAAATGTTAAATCATAGAATCATAGAATGGTAAGGTTGGAAGGGGCCTCAAGGATCATCCAGGTCCAACCCCCTGCCACAGGCAGGGAGACCTCCCACTAGCACAGGTCACTCAAGGCCTTGAACACCTCCAGGGAGGGAGCAGCCACAACCTCCCTGGGCAACCTCTGCCAGTGTCTCACCACCCTCACTGCAAAGAACTTCCTCCTAACATCCAGTTTAAATCTCCTGTCTGCCAGTTTAAACCCATTGCCCCTCGTCCTGTCATTGCAAGACCTTGTAAATAGTCCCTCCCCGCCCTGATAGATGTGATGTCTCATAATAATATGCCTATTGTGCAGTTTCTTCACAGTTTCTAACTGCCCTTGTTTAAGATTATCCAGTGCAAAAATCCAATTACAGCTCACTTATCTTTAAAATGGGTTAAGACAGCTGGCAATATTTAGCCAAGTTGGCAGACACATGTAATGTTTACTTCCATAAGCTCCTTAAAGAATACTGACTGCAGAGATTAATCCTGCTGCAGGGCCTATAAGCTTCTCTCCCGTTCAATAAAAACACATTTCCAATCTGAATAATTACACTTAGTTCACAGATCTCTGACAAGGACATGCTTGGTACTTTCCTCTTAATAAAAGCAACTAAAAATGTTTAAGTGTGGATGTGGTGACAGCCTGCAATTACAAATCGCAGTTAGCACTCTCTGGATTTGAAAGGGGCAGTACATTTCAGTGTTCTTCTAAAGAATCACAGAATGGCAAGATTGGAAGGGACCTCAAGCATCATCTAGTCACAACCCCCTGCCATAGGCAGGGACACCTCTCACTAGTACAGGTCACACAAGGCGTCGTCCAACCTGGCCTTGAACACCTCCAGGGAGGGAGCAGCCACAACCTCCCTGGGCAACCTCTTCCAGTGTCTCACCAGCCTCATTGTAAAGAGCTTCCTCCTAAAGCTTCCTACCACCTTGCTTTCAGCTACCAACACTGATTATACTTTTTGCCAAATTATCTCTTCCCACTGTTTTTGGGGTTTTTTTTTTCCATCTTAAATAAGGCTACCCAACTGTGTATTTTATGCACAGGTGTTCCTGTCTGAGAGGTGGGAAAACAGATAGACTTCACATTCCAACTGCAATGTAGAGGTAAGTATCCTAATTATTGTGAAAGTGGAGCATTGTTGCATTTCAAAAACACTTCAGCAAATCCTGATACCAATTAAGAAACATTTGATTTTTCCATTTGTTATTATAATCTGGTATCTAAAATGACACTGCTTTCTACACCACAGAGCTTTTGGCTGATAATGACTTTTTGATCTCTTCTTACAAGTATAAAAATCAGCATGTGGTGAGATAAACTGTGGAGAAACCCAGTTCAGAGGTTATGGTCTGCCTCCCTCCTCTGGCAGAGGTTACTGACTCTACACCAATGTATGCCCTAACCACAAGCACCTGAACCTGGGCTGAAGCAATCAACTGTGAATCTTCCAGTAAAGATTAACAAAAGAAGAAAGCCTCCATTCTGTTTTCCATCTACATATTCCCATTGCTCTCCTTGCTATGGTGCTGGCATTCATTAACCCAGAAGCAAGTAGGTTTAGAAACTTAACCCAGTGGGAAGTGATCCCTGCAAAAATGTATATGTATGTAGGGAAATATTCTGTATTAGCTGGATATGTGAGCAAATCCAAGTTAACTCAGTTTGCTAACTGCAAAATTGTAAGCTGAATTTTCTCAACCCTGCTTGAAATGTTTATCCAATGGCCAAGGACACAGGCTACAGAAGGCTGCAGAAGCACTACAATAACAGCCTCCAGAAATCAAAACAAGAGGAAGAGTCAAGGTAAACAAGAGGTTTTCTGAACAGATAGGATGCTTCCAACTGTTTGGTCCCGTACAGCTCACACCTTAATGAATTAGACCAATTAGAGCATTCCACGAGAGTTTGTATCTGGGCAATTTGAGCCAGCTGGTTGGGTCAAGACCTTGTCCCTTAAATGATTTGACCAATTGCTTTTGTAATGGGCTGGCTTGAACAGTCTGTTAGAAGGGTATATAATGCATGTTCATATTTCAACAAAGGGACAGTAGCAGGGCATGGTGTGGATCATAGTGGCCTGCGTGTGGCTCTGTCCAGATCTTCCTTCTATTGGCTTAGTTCCAGGACCCCCCTGTACCAGACCAGTACCAGGCACTGGGCCGTGTGCTGCTTCATATGTATTCATGTTCTATTTTTAAACACCATTTTATCTCCCTGTAACCACTGCCTGTAGGAAGTCAGCTGACTTGCACTACAAGTGGTAGATAGGAAAGCACAGTCCAGGTGCTTGCTTCATTAAGTGGTACTCAATGCTTCAACCATCTCAACTCTGCTATAAAACTAGAGTTCAGAAGTAGGCAAAAAGGAGGTGTGCATATAGATAATACACCCCAATCTCCAGTTACCAGCATGCAGTTCTTCTTTTCCTTTGAATATTTGTATGAACATTCACTAGGGTTATCGCAAACATTCACTTCTCTTAACTGTAGCTCAAAGAAGTGGCTTGACAAAGGAAGGCAGCGCTCAGGGTAAGACAGTTAAGATTGCACAAAAGCTACTGCAAGCACTGTCTTAAGTCTGTAGCCAAATAAATGTTTTTGCTAAGGTATAAATAAAACTCTGATTTTTATTTCTGGGGTGGAAACATTCCTGATGATTCCACTGTGGACGCTGGGACTCAAGTCTGGTGTTTACCTCTAGCTCCCTTACCATCTCAAATCTGTTTACTACAACCATCTGTATAGAGATACGACCTTTACAAACATATTAATAAAGTCTGTTTGTCTGTACTAGGAATATGAGGGTTTAGATGAAAACACCAGGAAGGTTTTCTGACAAGTGATGTGAGATGAATTCTGAGAATTTTAAAAAGAGAGAAGGCACAGGATGTTACACTGCTTCAGTCCCAGGGAATTGAATCTTCGTTCATACTTCTGGCAGAGTACACAGCTACCAAAACACTACATTCATCGAAAGAGTAGGTGTGTGAGAAAAGAAAGCACCAAATTAGCATCCCATTATGGAATAGGATCATTAAGCATTGGCAAAACAAACAAAAACACCTCTCATCAAGTTTGATAAAATTCGTGGTGACAAGCCTCAGAAAAGCAGAAGGATTACACCTAAGTATCCTTTTATGGAATTGCTTTTCTTAAGTGTACAAGACAAATAAGTAAAACCATTTTTAAAAAGGACAAAACTTTTAAAATACAGAAAGGTATTTTGTCCCACAGCACAGGGAAAAGCCATTCACTTAAGAGCCACAAGAGAGCAAGTGCTGCCTCTTGCTGACTATTTCTTAACAGTGTTTAATGGACATACTTTATCAATGCAAAAGCTATCCCCAGGCTGAAAAACAATGACAGAAAGCAAAAAAGATGTGGGGTGACTGCATTGTTAGCTGAGACAGTCTTGAATGAAAGCTGCCTCTCAGATGGAGTGATGTCATCACAACTAACCCATCTGCATCCTGCCCAATCTCTCTTTATCATCAGACAACTGGAAAAGGTGGCTTTATGTCTGACTGGCTCCAGAATAGAGGAAAACAAATTCTAAAATAGCTCTAAGCAGATTTCCTGTTTGTGACATACCTGACTTACGCACTCAAAATCCCAATTTGCCAGTAATTACATTAAGTTCCACCAAATGATCAACATACCTAACCTAAGCAAGAGGCTGATGTGTCAGTCTTCTTGTCTGGTATGGCAACACACCATAATACTGTCAGCTATTGTTGTTTGGATCAGTTCAGTCTTGATGGACAAAGGGATCACCTACCTCACCTAGCCTGAAGTTTCTGCATGTGTGGTACAGACAAGGAAATTCAAGACGCAAGGTCTCCAAAGGCATCAGAGAAAGTTCCTCACTTGGGTAATAGAAATCTGTGACTATGTATCTGTTAGTGGTTGAAGACAAAAGGCTATAATCCTGTGATAGTGCCTCTTACCACTACTGCATGCTCCCTCAGACTATGCCTATGTGCAAGCTGAGCACTGAGCAAAGTGTAATGTGTAGACCCACAATTCCAGAGGAATATGAGAGTATACAGCCCATTGTGAGTGAAGTGCCCTCCAAGGCTGGATGTATGCAGCCTGGAAGTAATCAAACTCATGCTTCTATGAGGGTCAGCTGAGCCTTTTATGATCTTTATAAATCTAAAGAGTAGAAAACTGTCTAGCAGTTGTTAGGATCCTGACACTTATTCTGGTAAACTGCCATTTGTAAGCCATGCTACTGAACCAAGAAGAGTGCATAACTTCATTTAAGATAGGCATTTTCTTCAAGAGGCCCCCAAGACACATTTAACCTTGAAAGCAATCTGTAATGGGGACTGGCTTTTAACTCTTTATCTAGTATACATGTTTTTACTCACAGATTTCTTGTCTTAAAGAAAATAGGATTTGCTCAATAGCGATCCAGGCCCATGGTATGTTGCACACCTGAATTTAGAGTTATGATTTCATTAAGATTTCAAAATAAATAATTTTGTGGGCAGTCTTAATTCCTGTGAAAAGTATTCTTTTCAGAGTGAACTTACGGCTCAAGTAACTTCATGGGTTTCATGCTTCTTGTATAAATCATAGAATCATAGNCAGCTCTGGCCTTTCCTACCAGCTTCTGACATCTGATCTCCTACTGTGCTATCAATTCTCACATAGAACCTTCACTTCCCTCCACCTTCCTTACCATGCACATCATCCAGTTCATACCACCTAAGCAATCCAAGAGCACACCTCATTATGTGGTGGGCTGAAGAAGGTTCTCACTCACAAGTCCCTGCTGATTTAAGCACCTTTCATTGGAATTTATTTTTAGTGTAAACCCCAGGCAGAGCAGAACCAAAGGATGGCAATTTATGACAACCTACGTTGCAAAGCATGTAAGCTATTTTTGCCTCATTTATTATGACCTATTTTCACCATAGAGAACTAACTACCAAACTATGACTCACATATCCGCATATATTCAAGATTTTAAGAGTAATCCTGTAGAACAGGATAGTAATTGTCTACCTCTCTGTCCTCTTTTTTTTTTTGGCTGAGCCATTTTTTTAAACTACTTTAGAATTTTTGGATTAAAAAAAAAAATTCATCTCATACTTGCCACATTGTAATTAGTACACTGCAGTGGACGTAATGTCTTCAACTGCTAAAGACTAGTAAAGACAGGTTCTAATGTTCATCTTATTTGCAGAGTTTGGCATACTTCATACTACTTGAAAATGAAACCACTTTACACAGTTTTGGCTTTTTGGGTTTTGTTTGGATTTCTTTTTCCTCAGTCGATACACCACATTCACACCTCTTTTAGCTTCATGACTGTAGCTCATCTTTTCTTTTTCCAAAGAGGACTCTCTTAAGTATGTTAGGAACCAACTTGCTGGCAGGAAGTTGTTTAGCTTGTTCATGACAAACCAGAAAGAAAATAGAAAAGCTGTAGTAGATAAGTGATTTCTTTGCAAAAAATACTTCCCCATTAAGACCACCATATAATCCTTTTTCCACTACTACAGACCAAGGTGTCTGATGCAAAGTGATGACTAAACAGAAGGATAGTATTCAGTAAGCATAAAAGCAAAGAGGAAATTAAAAACAAGTCATAACAAAACCCCTGTTATTTACACAGAAAGTCTGTAAAGTTCTTTTAACTCTGAAAAAGAGATGTTCCAATTTCTTAATTCTTCAGTGAAGCGACCATGAGAATCTTTTTTACTAACTATACATGCTGTCTTCTCTCTCATGAATATTTGCTTTTCAAAGATTCAGTTATACAACTGTGCCTTCTCAGAAAAGCACTGAACTTACTGAATCAGCTTCTCGCCATTACTCTGGTAAATCAAGAGTTCCTTCAAAGTATCATTCAGTGCAAGACCTCCTTTGTGAAATTACTCAGTTACTCTCCTTGTCTTTATCCTCATTGCACAATTACACTCTTTATTTTGCAAAAGGCATGACAAACACAATATCTTCTCATATTAGCATCATCTCCAATTACTTTGACAAATTGTTCATTCAATTCTCTTCCTTTTTTTCTCCACTTCAACCAAATTATAAGCTTGTGCTGGTTTAAGGCTAATTGGAATATTTTAATAGAGAAAATTATATTATAGGCTGTGAAAAGGAAACAATGATGATGTCTACTTCACTCATAGGCTTGCTGTGATGTTTAAGAAAGAACCCAAAACAAAAGATAAGACAGTCAGGCTGGTCATGGGCTCTGGGGTACAGTATTTGGGGCTATCCTGCAACTTCTGGCTTCTTCTCTCCGACAAATTAATTTCACTAATCACCTTTCTTCTAACTCCTTTTCTGACTGATCCTCAAAACCTTGGGGTAAGGTATAGGGGTGGGAAGAAGGTGGAAGGGTGGTTGGGAGCCCCTCCTGGGGTCTCTGATTTCTGGGAGGGGTGTTGTGTTTCTGTATTCCCTTTACCTTGTATATTTCCGTAAATATTCCTGTATATAGTGTATATATCTGCTTGTACATTGTGCTGAGCTGTAAATATAGCTTCATCTAAACTTCCAGTCGACTGAGTTTTAGCCTGGGTCATTTTACAAAGTGTGGGGGGGTAGGGAACTCCCAAACCCACATCAAAGCTGCTCCACAAATATAAGGAGAGGGTAAAGATACATAGACCATCACTGGAATGGAGGCAGTTTGTTTGGCATTGGAGGGGGGTTTTACATCCTTTATGAAAGATTACCAGACTAAAGAGTTGTAGCAACCCATACTCATAGCAGAACTTCTACAGACAGGAGAGAACTGATGTTTCTAGAATATAAGGACTACTTTAAGATTGTTTTCCTTCAGGTCAAGTAACATGGGGCGCAACTGACAGTCATTTAGAAACAACAGCTGAAGTTATCATTTGTACAGAATTGTATGGCACAGACACCTACAATTAGATGCAGGATTTCCTTTTAAATTCCAAAGGGACTTCCACATCCCTGTCTTCCTTTACTATGGTTGAACAAATAAGGCGTTCCTATTTCCTGAAAGAGAGGATGGGAAAAAAAACAGAAGTTGCCGGTAAAGACAGAAAGAAAAGATGATTTTCTTAGAGATGATCATCCCCACAAAAACTGAAAATAGCCTTCGATGGTCAGCTGTTAAGCTAAAAATGAGGCCTCCTATTCCAACATAGGAAAGAAGACTTTATTCTCATGAAATAATCATAACATTTTTAGAACACAAACAGCCACTCCTTCAGAAAAATTAAATTATTAAATGCTGTCATAAAAGCATTGTTGCTATTATGTCTTTATCAAAATAAGACACATAAAATAAGACACACAAAATAAGACAAATAAAACAAAGCAAAAAACCCAAAAAAACCCAAACCTGGAAGGTGTGTGGTTTAAAAAACACAGTTGCTGCTGCTTTTTTTTTTTTTTTTTTAAATCCTTGTGTTATGTAACAAAGCCAGAAGAACAACAGTAAATGTTGACTCCTGTCCTCCTTTCCCCACTAGATGTCTTCTAATGCTTCACTTTTTCAATGTAAACTCCGACTATACACAGCATTGAAGTCTTCACTTAAAACTTACTATCAGAATTGTATCTTATTGTTCAAAAGGAAATGCCAGGGGGAGACTTGAAATGAGTTTTTTGAGCAACAGCAGAATTTACAGTTCTACAACTACAGGAGCGATCAAAGTTACCTTTCTCCCACGTGGGAGTCTAAGTGGTTTTCACTCTTCATCATCAGTGTTCCTGCACAACTATCTAAGAAGTGCAGGTGCACAAAGGAATGATCCCATTGTACTTGTTTCCCGCTGTTCTAAAAATCACTTGCTATGCTAGCTAAGGATCCGTAGATGGCAGCATTGATGCAGTAATTAATCTTCACCATACACTGTAGGCTTTGGACAAGGAATTGCCTGGCAGTAAAGAAAACCCAGATCCAGAACCAGTACTAAAAGACAGTATGTCAAGCACTCATGCAATAACTGTGACAGTTTAGTCTCCATCATCTTGACAGTAAAGAGCACTGATGTAGTTCTTATGGTTACCTTCATATGCTGTCAAATTATATAGAAGGAACTTAGAGGATGTTGGACATCCTGTCACCTTTACTGCCCTTTACTCCTCCACTGCACCTCATTCAAGACAAGCTTTGTACTCCCTCTCATTTCTGCTGTTGAAGTGCTATGAATTTGGTGATTTGTATTTTCACATAGCACAGAGCTCACCTACAAGCAAATGAAAGCAATGTCCCAGATGTTCTAGGACAAAAATAAAAATGCATTGACAGGCAGTATGATTTGGAGGCAAAGGATGAAAGTGTCTGAGTATACAAGGTACACAAGTCTCAGTCTGGGTTCACTGGCCCATGCTGTCTTAAAGTCATCTTTATCAACACAATGTCTGCATAAAGAAGGCTGCTGCTGAAGTTACTGAACTTCCAATCTATTCTCTGCCTTATTCTACTAGGCTTCTCATCAGGATAAAGCTCAGGATTTTCATCTCCTTGGCCTCAAAGTGCATGTGACTGTGTACTTTTTTTTTACTACTGTAGTTGAATCAGAAATTATTAAGTCCTCTGACAGAGCCCAACTCTGTACCTACAAAGACAATGACTTCTCTGAAGTCACCTGACTTCCTTTGCCAGCTCACAGGATCAACTGGCCTTGGGCCCAGAGTTCAGGTACACTGAGCATACTCACACTGAACTTGCCCTTTACCTCCAAGGACAGCACTGAGTCAGCACACCAAGCAACCTTGACCTGCAGAGATCCTAACTAGTCAGATTCACTGCTATGTGACAGGAACCGAGTTCCTTTGTTCCAGCCTGGACTATGCCAGACCCTTTACCATCTTGAATATTCTTTCATGCCAGATCAACTCCACTGCAGTACATCAAGCTTCATAACTTCAACACATCATTGTGTTTGTCAATCTGTGCCAGAGAAGGGTAGCACAGGTAGAACAAAATTAGAAGACCGTTACTTCATCAAAACTACCTGCCTGGGCTACGCATATGCACAGGGATGCAACACATGCAAGGTGCTTGAGTTTAAAGGACAGCTCCCCCTCACTACAGGTGTCTTTGATTAAACACTTTGCTAGCACACTACAGCATACATAACAATTTTTGCTTCTGTAATTTCCGATTACTGAGCCTAGTAACTCAGCAGAGGCTGTACAAGCTCCTGAATTTCAGAGGAGTCAAAATTATTTTCCCTACTTCCGCACTAGACTTCATCAAAAGCATCCAAGTATACACAGTTCTCAACAAAGACATTTCTCTGAAAGACTAAGTCTATCCCCTATCACCTACACTCATTGGGATGAGTATCAAGTTTCAGAACAGTACTCCTACACACCTGAGACTTTTAAGAGCGGTTTAACAGTAAAAACAGCACATAGCACATCATTAGTAAGGAAAAAATATTTGAAAAAGCTCTCTGAGACACTTCCAAATTGGAACAATGAACTCATTGCAAAGCTCCTGACAATGCATACAGATTTTAAAAAGAAAATGTATTTTTTTTTAAAGAGTATTCATGCAGGTTTTAAACAACTCTGAAGTACTTGTCAAGAAAAATCTGTAGTTTTGGAGAAAAAAAAATGATGCTTCACAATAGTGTTTTCTGTGGGAAGCAAAAATCAGAACAAACTTTTTTTTAAAGTATTGCCTATTTTGAAGGCTGATGTCCTGACGTCCTCACTGCCACTTATAGAATCATAGAATGGTAAGGTTGGAAGGAGACCTCAAAGATCATCTAGTTCCAACCCCCTGCCATAGGCAGGGACACCTCCCACTAGCACAGGTTACTCAAGGCCTTGTCCAACCTGGCCTTCAACACCTCCAGAGAGGGAGCAGCCACAACCTCCCTGGGCAACCTGTGCCAGTGCCTCACCACCCTCACTGCAAAGAACTTCCTCCTAACATCCAGTTTAATTCTCCCCTCTGCCAGTTTAAACCCATTGCCCTTTGTCCTGTCATTGCAAGACCTTGTCAATAGTCCCTCCCCAGCCTTCCTGTAGGCCCCTTCAGATACTGGAAGGCTACTCTAAGGTCTCCTGGAAGCCTTCTCTTCTCCAGGCTGCAGAGCCCCAACTCTCTCAGCCTGTCCTCATAGCAGAGCTGCTGCAGCCCTCTGAGCATCTTCGTGGCCTCCTCTGGACCCGCTCCAACACTTCCATGTCCTTCCTGTGCTGGGGGCTCCAGAACTGCACACAGTACTCCAGATGGGGTCTGACGAGAGCAGAGTAAAGGGGCAGAATCCCCTCCCTTGCCCTGCTGCCCACACTGCTCTTGCTGCAGTCCAGGACTCGGTTGCTGTCTGGGCTGCACTCACACTGCAGGCTCATGTTGAGCTTTTCATCAACCCAGACCCCAAGGTCCTTTTCCTCAGGGCTGCTCTCCACCCATTCCCCACCTAGCCTGTATTTTTTCTTGGGATTGTGCCTACCCAGGTGCAGGACCTTACACTTGGCCTTGTGGAATTTCATGAGGTTGGCCTGGGCCCACCTCTCCAGCCTGTCCAGGTCCCTCTGGATGGCATCCCTGCCCTCTAGCAAGTCGACTGTGCCACACAGCTTGGTGTCATCTGCAAACTTGCTGAGGGTGCTGAACAGATGACCTGCAGGTCAGATGTACTGTATCTTTTTAGGCTATTTAGTGACATAGGGTGTGTGTCCCGGCTACACAAGAGGAGTGGGAAAAAAAGCAACAAATAACTGCAGGAGAAAGACAGGATGTCAATTTCATTACTGATGTGTTTTAAAAGTCAAAAATCAGGAACTCCTTCCTCAAACCATACCAATACTAGCAAAACACAGAAGAGAGAGCAAAATGTGACAGTAATTAGGATAGGTCAGGTACAGCTAACTAGGCTGCAGTCTTATTAAGCTGCTCTGTTTCCCGTTTCTTCAGCTCTGCCACACACACCATTTATACTTACTTGGAGAGAGGAGGGACAGCTATGCCTGACACCACCTCTGAGTAATACACATATGGTAAAACTGAAAACAGCTGCAGTAGGTTAATGCATTCAGTGCCATGACAACCTTTAACCAGTAGCCTATTCTTAAACCTTCACTATAGTACAACACATATGGGAATAAAAAATGAAGCATTATTTCATCAAGGTTGAGAACAGTAACCCAAAACTACATGTAGACTCACCCACAACAAGTTGTTAAGTTAATAAACTGACACATGGGAGGTTGCTTTCTGCACCACTGCTGCACTGGACTGTGCTAGGAGCTTCAGTTCTTTCTTTTCAATAGGTCCAAAAGATGGAAAAGTTCAAAAGAACACAAGCTCAAGGCTGCTCCTTAATAAACTGTAGAGTGGTCTTTCTGCCCTTCTGCATGCAGGACTTCTCTGGACAAAGCTTGCATTACACAATAAGCAAATAGGCAAAACAGTTTGTGCATCATGACTAAACCACTGAAAGACCAAGTAGCACATTACTGCTGCAAATGCAACAACACGAAGACAGTATCTTCAGTGCTGCACTTTCACATTGCTGCATGCAATCAAACTCATTTCTTCTAAGGTTTAATGCCAGTTAGTGAATAACAGACCACATGTAATAACCCACATGTGCACACTATCTTATTCTCAGACATGAAGCACACTGGCTTAGCTTTTAACTACTCAAAAATTTCAACACAACATAACTAAAATTACCTTTAGTTCCTGAACTTCAGAATAGTAAAATAAGACCCCAGAAGGAACAGCACATTTATTTCAGTAAATGCCAGAGTGCTTAAAGTACTCACCCATCTGAGGGAAACCAATGCAAGACAGTCAGCTGATAAACAATACAGAAGAAGAACAAAAATGGTCAGGTGCTTCCTACAACAGAAACCAAAGCACCAGGGCAATGCAGCACAGCAGAGCAGCTCACTGCCTCTCACAAACCACAACGCAACTTTTCACTTGGGTGTTCACATCCAAATGTTTATCATCCTGCAGCTGCAGCAAGCCTTAGCACCTACACGAAACAAGCACACACCTGATGGCAGTGCAAACGCTAGTGCCAGACAGAGCTAGCCCCTCCATGCTCAGGAGGAAGACCTTCCAACCTGTCAACAGCAGAGTAGTTTGGCTGCCTCTTCTCCACCAGGCAGACTGTGGAAAGCTTGAGTGAAAGTAGAACACAGTCTGCTATGTGTGGCAACTATGGCAAACCAGATGGATAGCTAACCTGCCAGTAAACTCAACTGGGCTGCTGTTATCCACATGTTATGAAATGATTCAAAATAATAATTTACTGGAAGAGAAGGTTTGTGTGGTCACTTACACCGCTTGCAGTTAGTTATCCTGCTTAGCCACTGGATGGACACGGGAAGCTCCTTTCTGCTTATGGCAGAAGAAAATTGATGATTACAAGAGGCTTGAAGTATTTACTCACAAAATATTATGGGACAATACCCAAAGCATGTGGTGGGGTTGCTGCCGGGCCGAAAGCCGTTAGAGGCTTTGGAGTTTCCCCAGGCTCCTGGGTGCTGGAGAAAGGAGGTAGACATCTCTGGCCTGGTCCTGGCTCTCTTGGCAGCAGGCTCTCAGGTGCAGGCAGGATGTCTTGCGGTCTGCAGTCTCAGCACAATGTCACGCTGGCTGTGCAGGCCGAACGCGTGGAGGCATCAGAGCCTCAGCTCAGGATCAATGAGGTAGTAAGCAGGCAGGGATACAATAGCAGAGAGCACCTTTGTGCTACCTGCTCATCCCTTTATATCCATTCAGCCCCAGACTAATGGGCCTTTGGACACAGATTAGCCAATCGGGATGGCACTTTGCGAAGCCTGACCATATTAGGTGAAACTGGGGCTTTTGTCCCCTTTCCTGTGGCCACCACCCCCAGCACAGAAGGAGGGGGAGCAGGGAAACACACCTGGGCAAGCCAGGACATGTACAAGCCCACCTTGGGCCTATTTAGGCCTGCCACGACACCGCCTCTGTAAACTATTCCAGCTGCCCTCAGAAGGCGTGATCTCCTGTAGGGTCAAGAAATCAGGCAGCCTCTTCAGACAAAATGAGTCACAGCTATAAAACCTCACCCTTCCCACCCCCGAAGAAGACAGCAAGCCAAGAGGCAGTGCACAGCATATAACTTCCAATCCCAGCCTCAACATCTGCCTGGTTTCCATCCAAACCCATAACTGCTTTTGTATTCCTTCTTTAGCTAAGGGAGGCACCATTTATCCACTTGCTTGTTTCAGTATATGCACAGCACAATTCAGATGAGAAAGAACCTCCAGACTCCCAAATGTTAGTTTTACTAAGATAAAGTAGTCCTGCCTAGGACAATTCAAAAGCCTAGTTATTATCTTCCAGGAGCCACGCACTCATTTTTAAACCTTTCAAAATATATATATGACTGTCCTGTTTTCAGCTGAGAGAGAGCTAATTTTTCTTCTTACAATGTCACTGAATTTCTATGAGCTTTTACTTCACACAGTAGGAGTGACTCACCCTGCCGAAGCATGCTTCAGAGTTGTTTTGCTAATGATAAAGCCACTGGAGAGTGTTCAGTACTGGTTAGCCCTTTTAAGATAACCCTTATTGCTAAAATACTAAGCACTTTTTAATAGATTTTTACTTTTATAGGATGATCTGGGTATGATTTGCAGCTCATTACATTTAAGAGGTCTGTGGAATGATCAAAAAATTAAGTTTGGTTATTAGTTCACCTAAACAAGAAAGACCAAATAATTACCTACACACTAAAAACCATACCCAGGTCCCTCTCTGTGACTACTTCATCCATCACGCTGACATACGCAAATACTTACACACTACCACAAACCCATTCAGTTGAGATAAATTACATGATTTTGGCAGAGAGGGTGTATTTCACAGAAGTTATCTTTAGCACTGAGGACCACCTACCTACACTGATTTTACAGCCAGTGAAGAAGATGTCTCCACAAACAAGCCTAATTCTAGCTACACCTGAACTGCAAGCCTTGCTGCTTCTGGCACCACAGGCAAATTTTTGACTGCATGTCAGGAACAGACCGAAACATTACAGTCCTGTCCTTAATACACATTTCTCCTTTATTTTGGAGGGGTAAGGGAAAGGAGGCTACAAGAGGTAGCAAATTCTCTGTATTGTGCTTCAGTGTCCCAAAGACTGCCCACCAGAGACCCAGAGCTTAGTGAGAACATGAGAGAGAAATTGGAATGGTATCCTTCTCTGAACAGCCATTTCAAAGGTTGGATTTTTTTTCACTTTGCCAAAGATAAAACACAGGCAGTTAGTCTTCTTTACCTACTACTCTTTGTGAATAGTCTCATCCCAACAAAGACATCTGTTGCAGTGATACAGATCAGAAACCTCTCATCATACAGCATTTTTCTTCAAAGCTCTTAAGCAGGCATGTTGCTTTCCACAGCAAATAAAATGTTGAAATAGTGCCTCTATGTTAGTAAAATGTGCTAAGTACAGTGTATAAACAAGCCATGCACTCAAGTGAATCAAACTTCTCATTTCAATGTAGCAAGTTGCTATCACTTTCAGACTGACTACTGTCCAAGGCAATATAAGTAAAATGGGGATTTCCACCAAAAAAAAAAAAACTATGCTTAACAGAAAATACAGTTACTTTGTGCTTCTATTAGAAAATTCTGCAGAACCAAGATGCATGTTCTTGCAGAAACCTCAGTATGTAAACATTAATTTAAAAAATATGCTTTTGTTATACCATAAACATTTTGGAATGTATTTTTTTCAAAGATTCATAGTACAACAGCCTAGCTTGACCACACTGGAAATAATGTAAATGCTTGTCTATTAAAGGTCCTAGAAATATCAGTTCACATACACTACACGCATGTGAAAAATTAACTTTCAAGTATGGCCAATAGAAGAGCTAAGCAGATAGATTACATCATTGTTTCCTGCCTGTGAAGAGGAGCTATTTTAGTTTAAGTGAAGCTGAGCAGAGAAGCGGAAGTCTAAACCTTCTACAGATTTGGGGCTACTAAAGGAGCACCTCTGAAGAAACTTTGCAGTGCAAAAAAAGTGAGTAATAATCCATGCTAACAAAGTAACTTGGATGGTTATGTACGTTGCTAAGATAAACTTTCTTCAGAAGCTGAATGTGGGAATTAATTCTAGAGCTAATGAAAAGGTATTTATTTCTTTATTGTACTTTCAAGGTGTCAGCAGCATTCTACAAATAGCTTTTAAAGCAAAACAACTGCATTTGTAAAAAGCAAATTGTCATAAATACTGTTAACATTTTAACAGTGAATTTTAGAATATGTGATAACTAAAAGCATTTGAAAGTATGTTACTGCTAAAGGAAAGAAGCTGTTTTCCAAAAAATAGATCTTGTTTCTTGGTCTCTGTGCTTCACTGAATCCATGTCCTTCTCAGGGAAATGTGAGCAAATGTAACAGAGAGCCAAAGAAAAAGTGTGAATTTGGAACAGAGATACACAATCCTTTAAATGAAGTCACTGTTGCCTACCTCAGAGTAAGAAATTGGAGGAAAAGGTGTAATCCAGTTTTGTTCTCAAAGTCTTTATTTTCATACACAGCACCTAGATGGGCTTCACAATTCACATCAGACATTCAGGACCTCAGCTATCGCTAAAAACTTAGACTGATAGAACATACTGACCACATCACAGTCATGATTCAGAATTAACACAGAACAGACATTCAAAACCAGCTGGGTCTAGGGTCTCTTCACAAAGTGCTTTAATCAATGCTAGTAAGTGTTCCCATTATGAAAAATGGCAACTAGGGCAAACCCATACACTCAGAGAGGCACCTGAAGATCTGCATAGGCTGACCTTGAGTTAACAACCTGAACTCTATGTAGACAAATACTGACGAAAATGCAGAACATCTGCCTTCATGTATAAATGTAAATGGGTAACTAAACACCTTTTAAAAAAACCTCACTGTTTTTTATCCACATAAATGTTACATTTTAGACTCTTGAAAATTAAATTCAGAAGAAATATCCAGCTATAACACTGACACGCATTTAAATCCACAAAGCCTGGGAACAGTGTCTTCAACAACTAAATAATACACAGACACAGCCTTTTGTTACTGTATGGCCATTCTTTGATATATCTGAAACTAGCACAAACTTCAAATAACCATCAAACAAGCTATGGAACCACTGGCTGTCCTGATAGAAGCTCATGCCAAATTCAGCTTCCTCTCATCTCATCAACATCAGCCTTCTGGCTGTTTTGGAAGCAGGATGTGTTGGTTTGAGGACACAGGACTTGACCAGAAACAATTACAGGCACTGTAAGTGCAAAGGAAAGAAGAGCAAAACCAAAACCGAAATTCATGCTGTTTTGTTAACTTTAACCTATAAAAAGTGAATTCTACTACTTGACCTATACATTACTACTCAAATTCACCTGCTAAATCAGTCAAGCTTTTCAGATAGGTAGTAAGGCACTATGCCACACACAATCATTAGAGCAAGAGATTTAAAAACAGAACAAAAGAAGGGAAAAAACCAAAACAAAATAATGAAAATGTGTGAAGAGTCAGGGAATATTAAGCAATATTTGGACAATTTCATGCAACTATAATGGAAGTGGAACAATATGTCAGAGTATCTTAACTGTGCTACAAGCATGTGCTACAATATTCTTTTTTAAAAGCATATGCCATCAATAAGGTTTCCTATCACCCTTTAATTTTGTTATTTTTAGTGTTCTTCACACCATGTATTTTAAAGGTATTCTTATAGATGCCCTCCAAAACTTTTTACCAGTATTATATGTATAGCTTTTTCCATGTAGAACATGTTCTAGTGACCTCATCTGATCAGAGAACTTTGAGGCAGAGTTTAGGGCTAGATATTTGAATGCATGATTTTATTTTATATCTGTAAAATTGAGAGCTGTAAGGAATTCAGAAATCCAAGCTTGGTATTTTGAAGTAGAAACTAACAGGACATATTTAACAAGTTGTACTTAAGTTAGTTGCTCCACGGATACTCTTCTTAAAATTAGCCTGTGTTTGCCAGCGTCAAGCCAGATTAATAAACACTGGTTCAATCCTGTGTGTATTCCTACACCACAGAATAAATGTACCTGGTAACATTACAGTAAAAGCATAAATCAGAGGAGCAGTAACAATAATGTTTGGTTTTTTTCTCATGTATTCTCCACTTTTGGAGATAAACCACACAGGAATTTGTACTCTTCCACTCCTGAGGACAGCTTTGGTGCCTAACTGATTAATTTAGAAGTTATTCAGCTTGCCATCATAAATGGGAAGATCAGACAGATTAACTCACTCTTTCCTCCTCCTCTTCATAAAGCTGCCACAGGGCTGGGTAAAAAAGCCAAAGAGAACGAACCTTCCCGTGCAAAGTCATGAAACTGTGACCACAGCCATACCCAGAAAAGGAAGTGGGTGCAAGTTAATCAACGTGCCCATGCAAACATCAGGTAAGGTCTGCCATCCTCAAATGTCTCCCAAGTAAACAAGGGGATAATGTCTTTCAGCTCTCATCATCTGTTTCTGCATAATGACATTTCAGATGTCCACTTCTATGATCAAGAAGCTGAGAGAAGTAATACAATTGTGCTCTGAAGCAGCTGGCTACCAACCAGCAACTTTTTCCTCCACGCTAATAGCGTGCACATAGGGCCTGATTGGAGACTGCACTGCTTTCCATTTAATTTTTTTTTATAAAGAGGAAGTCTATCAATCTATTAATCTCATTCATATGTCAGGTAATTGGTTCTGATACCCTGGGATTAAATATTGTATTAGAAGTTATGCAGCTATCAAGATAGCTTTTCAGTGCCTTTTACAAGCAACAGCACGTACCTATTCTTTTGGGAGCTAAGTAGTTCCTACACACATAAAATGCAAAGTCAATACTTCACTTTGCATATCCAAATGTCACTACACGTCAGGCTCACTTACTTCTTTTCATAACTAGTTTTAGTCATTATTTTTTCAACATGGATAACTTGAAGAAATTATTAATTATTCTTTCATTAAGACAATAACTCTCCTACCTCAATTACAGCTGTTTCAATCTGATTACAAGCTACTGAAGCACACTCAGTGAGCTGGTCAATCTTAACTTCTTGATTCCTTATATAAGATTTTTTAAAAATAATTAAAGGTACTTAACTAAAACTAGCTGTATCACAAGTCTGACAGTACAGTTGCTTCCTTCAGAGCACAACAATGTACTCGTAGTCAGAAAAAGCAACTAAGATAGCACATTTTCACAGCTTAACAATACAATTCTGTCCTACAATCCATCCTATAACAATCTTCTTGGGCTTTTTTTTACAGAAAGTTTATTGACTGAGAATATTTTTTCAGATGTTATCTATATTTAGGGTATTTATGGAGTGCAACAACTATTCCTAAATTCAATTAAAGTATGACGTCTGGAAATCACCACCCTGAAGAATACAGAATTGCATCACTGGTCTTCTACAGTTTTGTATTCACAGTGGGATTACTGGTGAATGCCACTGCACTATGGGTATTCAGCTGCACTACCAAGAAGAGAACTACTATAACCATATATATGATGAATGTGGCATTACTTGACATCATTTTTATATTTTCCTTGCCTTTTCGAATCATCTACCACGGGAAAGAAATGTGGCCCTTTGGAGATACATTCTGTCGGATTATCAGTGCTTTCACTATATTTTATCCAGCCATTGCACTGTGGTTACTCACTTTTATAAGTGTAGACAGATTTATGGCTATTGTCCAGCCCAAATATGTCAAAGAACTTAAGAAGACTAAAAAGGCTGTGCTGGCATGCATTGGAATCTGGATAATGACCCTCGCAACAACATCCCCATTGCTGTTTTTACAATCCGATCCGGACACAGCCTCGAATTTCACCACCTGCATCAAAATGCTTGATATCATCCATTTAAAGGAAGTAAATACACTGAACTTTTCTCGTTTGATTTGTTTCTTTTTGACTCCCTTGTTTATCATGATGGGGTGTTATCTAGTCATTATTTACAATTTTATCCACGGAAAAACTTCTAAACTGAAGCCTAAGGCCAAGGAGAGATCTATAAGAATTATAGTTACTCTGATTGCTCAAGTACTTGTTTGCTTTGTACCCTTCCACATTTGCTTTGCCTTCCTGATGCTGCAAGACGAAAATACAACTTACAATCCCTGGGCAGCCTTTACCACCTTTCTCATGAATCTCAGTACATGCTTGGATGTGATACTGTACTATATTGTTTCTAAGCAATTTCAGGCAAGAGTCATCAGTGTAATCCTCTATCGCAACTATCTTAGAAGTGTGCGCAGGAAAAGTTTTCGAACTGGAAGTGTAAGATCACTCAGTAATATGAACAGTGAAATGATATAGAAAGAGATCAAAAATAAATGTCAGGGGAGTTCTAGAATGGAAACAAGTGATTCTTTTTTTGAATTCTAGCACTTAGACTACACTGAAGAATGTTCTACAGCTAGAAGTAACAGATACATTTGTGGCACTGTACGACAGAAGCAGAATAATAATTGCACTTCTTTATATTTGCTCGACAGCTTTTGTAAATGAACTAAAAATGAAATGAACTAAAAACCTAGTATCAGTGTTAAATTTTCCAATGCTTTTGTCATCTCAAAACATTATGAATATTTTCAGACATGAAAAAGTGACTATTAGTATAATAAAGCAGACAACACTGAAGAATTGTGATGCAAAGTAGATATGAATTCTTTGTATTTTCACAACCAAACGTTCCAGAAACACCCACACATCTAAAATTAACTTCATTCTCTCAAGATTGATGTTAACATGCCTTGAAGAGGAAACACTTATACCTCAACAAGGCTAAGTGCAGGGTTCTACACTTTGGCCACAACGAGCAGTGCTACAGGCTGGGGACAGAGTGGCTGGACAGCAGCCAGGCAGAAAGGGACCTGGGGGTACTGGCAGATAGTAGCTGAACATGAGCCAGCAGTGTGCCCAGGTGGCCAGGAGAGCCAATGGCATCTGGCCTGGATCAGGAACAGTGTGGCCAGGAGGGCAAGGGAGATGTTGAGCTACTGGAATATGTCCAGAGAAGAGTGACAAAGCTGGTGAGGGGCCTGAAGCACAGCCCTGTGAAGAGAGGCTGAGGGAGCTGGCGTTGTTTAGCCTGTAGAAGAGGAGGCTCAGGGGTGACTTCATTGCTGTCTACAACTACCTGAAAGGAGGTTGTAGCCAGCTGGGGATTGGTCTCTTCTCCCAGGCAATCAGCAACAGAAAAAGGGGACACAGTCTCAAGTTGTGCCAGGGGAGGTCTAGGCTGGAGTTTAGGAGGAAGTTCTTGACAGAGAGAGTGATTGGCATTGGAATGGGCTGCCCAGGGAGGTGGTGGAATCACTGTCCCTGGAGGTGTTGAAGAAGAGATTGGATGAGGCACTTAGTGCCATGGTCTAGTTGATTGGCTAGGCCTGGGTGATAGGTTGGACTGGATGATCTTGGAGGTCTCTTCCAATCTGGTTAATTCTACGATTCTATGATTCTCATTCAACCAAAAACTTCTTTGATATAGATTTCATTGTAACTGACAACATTTCGCAGTCATAGATAGAAAAATCGAAAGGTAAAATAGTCAAAGTGTTTATTAGTTCCCTGTGAGTATGACATTTACCTTTATTATAACCTACTCCTGCACAAAGTATATGAAAATACTGAATTTGTCCAAACATACTACGTCCCAGCAATGAACTTAAAAGTAGCAAACATGACAAGGAACTGCAGTACTACTCAAGTATTCAACTCCTTTTGAACACTCACATGCTACAAAAAATGTCTTTATAATGTTAAAGATATGTTTTTTCTCCCTTACTAAATCAGACTTGAGCTTCTTTCAAGAGACATACTAAAAAGGCAGAAACAAAAGAAAGCCTAATATGGTGTTTAATATTAAAAATCTAGCTCCAAGAGCTTTTGTTACCTGAGAGTGTATATGAGTCTGATTTCACCTGTCAGACAATTAACAACAAAGGTTCTGCAAGCTCTGTGGCTCAATTGTAATATGTCTATCTCTTGTTACATGCAGAAATCTCAGAAATAGGTTATGTGAAACTGAATCACTAGCTAATTAATAATAAGGATTTAAGAATCCTTAAGAACCTCAAATTCAAGCACTAACTGGATTAACATGCTCTAGCATTGAATGTTTGAAACAAAACTGGATGAAATAACATTCTGAAATACACCCAACTGCATGTGCATTTCAAAGTGAGCACAAAGATATGCATTATAGTTGTGCTGTCTTTGTGATTCAAGAAAAAAACCAGCACCAACTTGATTTCAGACTATATTGAATTGAACAAAATCAAACACAGCAGTAATTCGTGCATTGCAAACCATGTTTCAATCACACTGACACCTGAAATGGGGCTAACAGAATGGAAAGTAATAATCCATTACAAGTAATTTATAAGTTAATTAACCACAACCAGGAAACTAATGTTTGAAAACATAATAGCTGTGTCAAGAACCTTTACACTGTAGTTCAAAAGAAAATCAAATTCCATGTGAAGGGCTACGTGAAGAAAGTTGTTGTTTTGGTTTTTTTTAATTAAAACTGCACAAAATAACACCTTGAAACTATTATCTAAAATAACCAATCCATTAGAAGTTACTTACAAACCAGAAGGCAAACTGTTGATGGTGATGCCAAATATATACTGAGCAGCTTCCACAAGGAGAAGATCAAACAATGCTGAGAGCATCCACGCACCCAGTAAAAATGACTGGAAAGAAAAAGTTTAGTTTTAATTAATTCAACATTTCAAAAATAAGGTTTGTATAAATAAAAGGGAAAAAAAAAAGAAAACTACTATACTAATTCAATTAAGACAAATAAAATCTCTAGGATGACATGATTCTAGATCTATATGGCTAGAAACTGAAGAATGAAAAATTAAATTTGTTACCAAAATTAAAGTCTTATAATTTTCAGCTGATACAGCTTTCAACTTTAATTAGAATAATCAATTGACTGCAAGATACTATCAATATAAATTCAGATTTATGGAAACCAAATTACCTTTAAAAGTCTTTAACATATATTTATATACAAGATGTTAGTAATAACACTGCGAAGTTAATCCAAGACTACAAGGTTCTAAAAAGCATAGAAACCAGTTTGTTAAAAACAACTCTAACTGGAACTTACTGAAAATTTTCTGCTGCCATATCTTCTTTCAAATATTCTAAAGTTGTAAATGAGCAGACTGCTGCAGAATGTGTCTTTCAAATCAAGACATACTGTTCTCCCACATATAAGTCTCCAAACCTGAAACGTTAAAGATCATCACATTAAGTGCCTCTTCCTTCAAGGAAATGCTCTACAGAATGCAATGCATTTAAGGAGGGAAATAGTGAGTACAAGCACAGAATCACAGAATGTCAGGGGCTAGAAGAGACCTCAAAAGCTCATCCAGTCCAACCCCCCTGCCAGAGCAGTATCAGCTATACCAGATCACACAGGAATGCATCCAGGCAGGTTTTGAATACCTCCAGAGAGGGAAACTCCACAACCCCCCTGGGCAGCCTGTTCCAGTGTTCTGTCACCCTCACAGTGAAAAAAATCCTCATGATGTTTAAGTGAAACTTCCTGTGCTTTGGCTTTCACCCATTGCCTCTTGTCCTGTCATTGGGCATCACCAGCAGAGCCTGGCTGCATCCTCTTGGCACTCACCCTTTACATATTTATAAACTTTAATGAAGTCATCTCTCAGTTTCCTCCAAGCTAAAGAGCCCCAGCTCTTTTGTGGCTCTGTGCTGGACTCTCTCAAGCAGTTCTATGTCCCTCTTGAACTTGGAGGCCCAGAACTGGACACAGTACTCCAGATACAGCCTCACCAGGGCAGAGTAGAGGGGCAGCAGAACCTCTCTCAACCTACTAGCCACAGCCCTTCTAATACACCCCAGAATGGCATTGGCCCTCCTGGCTACAAAAGCACACTGCTGGCTCATGGTCAACCTCCCATCAACTAGGATCCCCCAAATCCTTTTCCCCTTCACTACCTTCCAACAGGTCAGTCCCCAACCTATACTGATACCTGGGGTTGTTCTTGCCCAGGTGCAAGACTCTACACTTGCCCTTGCTGAATTTTATTAAATTTCTTCCTGCCCAACCCTCCAGCCTGTCCAAGTCTGGCTGAATGGCAGCACAGCATTCTGTTGTCTCAGCCACTCCACCTAGTTTGGTGTCATCAACAAACGTGCTGACAGTGCACTCTGTGCCCTCATCCAGGTCACTGATGAATATATCAAACAGAACTGGTCCCAGTACTGACCCCTGTGGGACTCCATTAGTTCCAGGCCTCCAAGTGGACTCCATCCCATTGACCACAACTCTCTGACTTCTTCCCTTCAACCAGTTCTCACCCACCTCACTACCTGATCATCCAGACCACACTGCCTCAGTTTAGCCAGAAGGATTCTGCGGGAGACAGTGTCAAATGCTTTACTGAAATCAAGATAAACCACGTCCACTGCTCTATCATCATCAATCCACCTGGTTATGTCCTCATAAAAGGCTATCAGGTTGGTCAAACAGGACTTCCCCTTAGTAAAACCATGTTGACTGCTCTTAATCATAGAACCATAGAATGGTAAGGTTGGAAGGAGACCTCAAGGATCATCTAGTTCCAACCCCCTGTCATAGGCAGGGACACCTCCCACTAGTACAGGTTACTCAAGGCCTCATCCAACCTGGTCTTCAACACCTCCAGGGAGGGAGCAGCCACAACCTCCCTGGGCAACCTGTGCCAGTGCCTCACCACCCTCACTGCAAACAACTTCCTCCTAACATCCAGTCTAAATCTCCCCTCTGCCAGTTTAAACCCATTGCCCCTTGTCCTGTCATTTCAAGATCTTATAAATAGCCCCTCCCCAGCCTTCCTGTAGGACCCCTTCAGATACTGGCCCCACTGTCCTTGATGTGCCTAAGGACAGCACTGAGGATAAATTTCTTCACTACCTTTCTGGGCATGGGGGTGAGGCTGACCAGTCTACAGTTACCCGGGTCCTCCTTCTTACCCTTTCTGAAGACTGCAGTGATGTTTGCCCCCCTCCAGTCCCCAGACACTTCTCCTGTCTGCCATGACTTACTGAAGACGATGGAGAGTGGTCTGGCAATGACCTGTCAGCTCACTCAGCACTTGCAGGTGCATGCTATCAGGACTCATGCACTTATGGATGTCCAGATTACTCAACTGTTCCTTAACACAGTCCTCATCAACCAGGGAAGACTCCTGTCACACTTTCCTCTGGTGCCTCAGGTGT
>WBNM01019628.1:1227-18786 GCA_013399055.1 Ramphastos sulfuratus
CTTATCGGCTGCGATGCATGACAAAAGGAGTCGATCTCGGGCTGAAGCGGCGTGAGCCGGCAAACGCTTGACTCGATGCACCAAGCGGGCAGGATCGGGTCCGCCGTTTATGTGTGTGGGGGAAACAAAATCCCCTGCTACGTTAATCTAAGCAACATCGAAGGTAGCAGACAGGCAATGGTGATTGTAGCAGCAGTAAAGCAACAACAGCAGCTACAGCAGTAACAAAAATTGGTTGGAGGTTTTAAGCATTTTGGCCGAGTGTTTTGACCAATAGCAACCGACAAAAGACCAATCTCAAGTTACCTTACTAAAAGAGGCAGAAGTCACAAGTCCATCATCGTGACTTCTGCAGACTGTGAGGCGCCAAGCCTTTTGTCTGCTTTCCCGCTTCTTCTACCTGGGAAGAAGGGGGAAAGGAGGAGTGCGGGGGGAGGCAAGATGGGTGCCCAGGCGGATATCCAGGATGTGTGTCCCAAATAGAATTTGGGCCCTTCACCACAGGAGTACAGTGGTATGCAACATTTTCATGTTCCCTTGATCAACAGCTTCTTAATGCCATGTTCCTGACTGACCTCTAATGAGGTTCTGCTCCACTGACCAGAAATCAGATTGACTTTTTTTAAGTACACACCACATTTGTCTATCCTCTTTGGTTCTGTCTACCATATCTAACTTCTCTCCTCGCATTGGCCATTCAGGTATTCAGATTTATTTACCCTTTTGGAGTTTTCACAGTGTTTTACCTGGACCTTTTTGCTACCCAGCTCCCCCAGTAAACACTAAAATTAGAGAACAATGTGAAAAGAAGCAATCATTGTGGTTTAATGATGTTTTAAAGTCTGATTAAAAATTGTATACTGACATAATTTCAAATTAAATTATTTATAAAAATTAAGTATATTTGTTATGCTTAAAACAGTACATGTAATTCTAAGTTGTAAGAGGATTGAGTACAGTAATTATATATTTCCCTAGACTTTTTCTCATGTACCAGTTTAAATACAAAAAATCCCCAAGATTTTTTTATGGTTGTATTGGGATCCCTCACCCACCCCTTATAGTTTCTCAAATGCAACATATAAACCATTTCTGCAATTAGCAGAATGCAGTCAAGAAAACAAAATTCAACTTTTCTAGTTGATACTCAAGGGAGAATTTTAGGCTACCATCCAGAAACCTAATAATAGCCCTATTTTTGTATTCAGGTGTTATATTAGAAGCTGTGAGTGTTATAACTGTAGGATTCAGTGGACTGGAATGGTCCTCCCACGGCAAGGACAATGGGGAAAGACAAGGATGGTGCCTCATCTTAAAGTATACACTAGTGCTTTGAAAACAGGATGTCCAATGTGAAATAACATGATGACCGTTAAGCAATTAAAATTATAATTTTTTTCCCTAAATCTTTAATAAATTCAATGTTTTAGTTTTTTCATATATATATATATATACATATATATATATATATATATATGAAATATGTATATATATGTATGCATGTATACGTATATACAATTAAAACAGTGTCTGATATGGTGCTCATGTTTGAAGATTTGTGGTGTTCATACTTTTTTTTAAACACATACTTCAAATAGGAGTTCTACATTGCTGTCTTGTTCTACCCTAAGTGTACATGTTAAAAAGCATAATTCTCAGGTTTTTACATCAGTGTAGATGACCAAGAAGTATCTCTCTATAATGAAATCTTCTCTATTGTGACAGAAGTAATGTTGCACTCCTTGGGTTTGGTTCTTTCTATGGAGGAGAAAGAAATTAAGAAAGAAGCTTGTTCCACTGCCTTGTCTCAAGGGACTCTGATAAAAGGAACATAAAGAAAAAAAAGAAAGGCTTCTACGGGTGTGTTAACCAGAAAAGGAAGGTTAAAGAAAGTGCACTCCCCATGATGAGCAATCGTGGGGGACTAGTAACAACAGATGAGGAGAAAGCTGAGATTTTCAATGACTACTTTGCCTCAGTCTTTGCTGGCAACCCCTCTCCTCATGGCTCTCATATTTATGGCCCACAAGATGGAGACCAGGGAGACAAAGTCCCTCCCACCATAAGTGAAGACAGGGTGCATGACCATCTGAGGAACTTGAAGGTATACAAGTCTGTGGGACCTGATGAAATCCATCCCAGAGTCCTGAAGCAATTAGCTAATCACAGACTCACAGAANGGGAAAGGATGTCATCCAGAGAGACCCGGACAAGCTGGACAGGTGGGCCCAGGAAAGCCTCATGAGATTCAACAAGCGCAAATGCAGGGTTCTGCACCTGGGTTGGAACAGGTCTTGCTATCCATACAGACTGTGGGATGAGGTGACAGAAAGCAGCCCTGTGGAAAAGACCTTGGGGTGCTGATGGATGAGGAGCTGAACACAAGCAGACAGTGTGCACCTGCAGCCCAGAAGGCTGCATGTCCTGGGCTGCACCAAAAGATGCATTGCCAAGAGATTTTGAGAGGTGATTCTGCCACTTTGCTCTGGTGACACCTCAACACAGGAAGGACATGGACCTGATGGAGTGGGTCAGAAGGAGAACCACAATCAGGGTGTTGGAGCACCTCTGCTACAAAGACAGGCTGAGGGAGCTGGGGTTGTTCAGCTTGGAGAAGAGGAGGCTCCAGGAAGACCTAATAGCAGCCTTTTAGTACCTGAAGGAGGCCTACAAGAAGGAAGGAGAGGGACTGTTTACAAAGGCTTGTGGTGATAGGACAGAGGGCAATGGCTTCAAAGTAGAGAAGAGCAGATTTAGATTAGATGCTAGGAACAGATTCTTTGCTATGAGGGTGGTGGAACACTGGAACAGGTTGCCCAAGGAGATGGTTGGGGCCCCATCTCTGAAGATATTCAAGGTGAGGCTCGATGGGGCTCTGGGCAATCTGGTCTAGTTGAGGATGACCCTGCTGACTACAGGGTGGGGCTGGACTAGATAACCTTTGAAAGTTCTTCCAGCCCGGACCATTCTATGATTCTATGATACTATGAAAATGAAAATCAGTTTCTTGTTCTTCACTGGGACTTCAGTTGAAGCTGCCTGACAAAGGGAAGCATCAATTGCTGTAAAATCAGATGTGATACTTGCCTAGTGTTGCTCCAGAAAAAGAAAAAAATTGACTGGCTGTGTATTGCTGTACAGTGACTCTTGTACCTCTGAAACTCAAAAATATTTAAAACATGCTGATTTTTACATTGTGGTCTAGACAGACTTTGAAAAATTCACCTCTAAAGAGGTGAAAACTTTAATTCTAAATAGTTTATAGATACGGTGTGAAAGCTGAGATGCCTTCCCCCTCAAGCAATGTCCAGTGAGTGACAGATCCACCTTTGAGTCCTTACAGAGCAGGTGAAGGCAATCTGTGGGTGTCCATCAAACACGTGTTGAATCTTCTTCACTACATGCAAGAATGTGTGATGAAATACATCCATGTATATTTTAGCCTGCATTTATAAAAAATTGTTGCTAATTAATCCTTTCCGAGAAAGCAGGTATTTTCCTTGGCATTTTGGGAGACTATTATAATGTTGATACATTGAGTAATGCACTTACTGGAGTTTGGAGGTGGTGCAGATATAACTCCTGTAATGCAGGATATTTCTTTGCCTCTTGTTTTGCTGAAGTGATGATGTTTCAAGAGTTTATTCTTAGGACTCTGGTTTTTGTTGTCCTTTCTCATCCCTGCAAATTGAGAAGCCAATGTCCACTGTAACACAAGTTCTTGTACTGGATAAATGAGGTATATATGTCTAAGCAGGAGTGATCTGCTCAGCAAAGAATGTTGTTTTCTGAGCATAAAAATATGTTCAGAAGTGTTGTTGTTTAAGGCTTATTTTAATATTCTAATAAGAGAAAATAGATCATTGGTTGTAAAAGAATAATAATGACAAACTCTGTATCACTCATTGGTTTACTAAAAGGTATTAAAAAACCAATGTGTAAATGATCCTTTCTTTTCTTTGTTTCTGGGTGCTGGATCTCTTCACTTCTGTGGTGGTTTGGGAGTCACCCACTCCCCACACACTTTATAAAATCACCCAGACTAGACTTAGCCATCTGGAAGTTAAGGAATGAAGCTATATTTACAGCTTAGCACAATATACAAGCAGATATATACACAATATACAGGAATATTTACAGAAATAGAAAAGTTAAANAGGGAGAGATAGGGTACTTTCTCTGTCCAGTGAGGGTAGATTGGATTTCTGTATTATTTCTAAAATGTATGTAATTGTAAATACATGTGTAAATACATGTGTATATGTGTGCAAATTTAGCTTTGCTGTAAATATAGCTTTATCTTACTTCCAAGCCATCTGAGCTGGTCTGGTAAATTTTAATTGGAGATGGGGAAAGTTCCCAACCTACCACATTTACTTCTGGCACTTCAATCATGAGGCTAGCTCAACTATTCATTAATCATCAATTCTGGAAGCCAAGATGAAGCTATTTTGGGTTATCTGGGATTTAATATATACAGTTATATTATGGCTTTTGCGTAGGTGTATTGTTTCATCTACGTATCATTGAGCTTGCTTGTATGTTATAAAGATTTTACAGAGAGGAGTGAAATCCATGTTTGCAAAGCTTGGTAATTACTGTTTTGGTTTTATGGACTACAATATTTATAAAAATGCCACCGTTAGTGTCCCTTATGAGTTAATTGAGTTGGTTCTCCCTGTGAGTGCAGGAGATTTTGTAGAACAGCTGGAAGATTAGATACTGTAAAATAGTAATGTCGTATACCTTTTATGTTTAAGGCTGGCTTCAGGGCTGGCTGAAGCTCTGTGGGTGGAGAAATCAAGTCCTGATGCTTTAAGAATGCATTCTTCTCCTTGCAGAAGGTGGAGGAGGTCCAGCTCTGAGACAAGTGAGGTAAGGACGCCAGGCAATGCAGCTCAGAGCTGTGGATGAGGGCAGCACTAGCAATTTCAAGCGGCAGTGTCAGAACCCCTGGGGAGGGGGAGCAGGCTGTGGCGGTGAGCGGCCCCGGCGAACCCTCCTCGCAAGCCGCGCAGAGTGGAGAAGCAGCCCAGGGTGGTGGCATGTGGCCCGCACGTCCGCCAGGTACAGCTGCGTCTGGCTGGGGCGGTCACGATACATGAGGCAGGAGCATTTCCCCCCACGGCTTCTGGAACAGAAGTGAGTCCCGCACATGGGGCGGGGTGCACCCAGGGCTTACCTGCTCCATCCAAGGCTGCGGACTGCCAAACTGTGTCTGACTGTCGGTACTGCTGTGGCTGTGGCTAAGGCTGGTGCTACCCCAATGCCCGCTACTGCTAAAACTGTTTCTGTTCCTCCACCGAGAAAGACAAAACAGATAAGCCTATGTTAGGTGATAGCGATCCCTTAGAGGGTACTTCCAAAACCACAATTTTCCTAGCTTCAGCAGAGGGAAAGGCAAAAGATATAGCTCGGAGACACAGTGACTCTAGACAGAAGGAGGATGCAGGAGAAGGTATATCGGGCAGATCAGATGAGATAGAGGAGGAGAATGAGAAAGTTAGCCTTAGGGACATTGCTAAGGTAATGAAGCCACAATATAGTGATGAGGACAAGGTGAAAGGCTATTGGAAGGCATATGTTTAAAAAAGATGAAGGTTCTGGGGAGTTTAAGAATACCCTTAGGAAACTTTTAATTCCGAACCAAGGAAAAGAAGATGCAGATGATGAGGATGATATCCAGAGTTCTAAAGAGCCCAGGAAGGAGGTCAGGCAGGTGAGGTTGGTTAGGGAGATGCCATGGTACAGGTGTCAGTGTTCTGGAGGTAGGTGACAAGTCAGTGAAAGAAATAGGGCCACTAACAAAAAAAACAAACAAAAAAAATAGAGAAACCGACAAATACATAAACCAACAAATACATAGCAAGTCCTCTTGGGAAGGACCTGTGGGCATGCCTTCTATTGGCTGTGCTACTGAGGTACCCTTCCAGAGAGGATTTACCATGTACCCCTAGGCAGTAGGCCACAACTGAGCAGGGAATCAAGCTTTTGAGGGAATTTGCTATGAAGCAAATACTTTGTGGAGATCACAATACACAAAACCCTGATGAAATTCCTATTGAAATAGGTCTTTCAAAGAAGCTTATTAAGCTTGATCTTCCATCTTATGCTAATATTTTGGCAAGCAGATTTGTGGGAAAGAACAATGAGGGAAGGCTCCCTACTGCTGGTGAATTTATTGACCAAATGAGACAGCTGGAAGACAGTCTGTCACATCAGTAATTTCTGCCATGAAAACTCTGGCTACAGAGATAAAAGATGGCATAAAAGAGATCAAGGAGGAACTTAAAACCTCCATATCAAGTTGTTGAGAAAGACACCATTCCTTCACCTTCTGGATGGATAAATGTCTCTGCCATTAGAAACACACGTTCACCTCCCAGAAGACCATTTCAGCCTAGGAGACAAATTCCTCCTAGACATCACCAATCATGTGGGTTTCTTTGGGTAATCCTGAGTGACCAATTTGGGGTGGCCTCTTCNGGTAACAAATGGGCTTTTGGAATAGCATCTATAGAAATTGATGATGGTAAAATGAAGTTGTCTATTACACCTGAACTCTTAGATGACTCTGCAGTTCTGGGACATGACATAGAGAAAATGAAACTGCCAGTTGCTTTTCAAACTGTGCATCACAGGCAATACAGAACTGGCCCTGGTTGACTAGATAACATGTAAGCTTTACTGGTCGTTTTCTATCTGGGGAGAGAGATGGTGGCATTAGGCCCCTTCTGGATTTTTTTCTTTGTCTGGAAAGGGGGGATGTTTGGATTTCTGTATTATTTCTAAATTGTATATATTTGTAAATACATGTAAATATATTGTGTATATATCCTTGTAAATTTAGTCTTCCTGTAAATGTAGCTTTATCTTACTTCCAATCTGTCTGATCTGGTTTGGTAAGTTTCAACTGTCAGGAGGAAGTTCCTAACCTACCACAAGAAGGAAATAGTCTAAGTTTGTTAAGGTATCTTAACAATAGTTTTAGTTCTCTCTGCATGTCTTTTTCACTGGTTCTCTCACTTTATTTTTTAGTCTTGCTAGTCATTCCATCTCTTCCATTGGCAATGTTTTTGGAGATAGAGTTAAGTCTTAAATACCTACCATATGTGCAAGGGATGTACCAGCCCATTAAAGCCTCCAATGGCTTTAATAGAATCATAACAAGTTTTACTATTACTGTTGCATGGGATTTTTTTTTTCAGTTCTTTCATGTGGTAAAATGTCAGAGCGATGTGACTGAATTTATGAATTTTTCACAGTTTTCCACATGCGTCTTAATTGCTCCCTAGATATCTTATGTCTTTGGTCATATTTGGCCTCTGTGCAAAGTCTGCAGCATTCCAGTTAGAGCTGTCTACTCTAGAATGGATCTGGCATCTTTTCTGAGGGAGTTTCTGTTCCCAATATAATATATATCTCTCATACACAGGCACACACACACATGTATGATACTCTTCTGTACACTTATTTCATCTTAATAGCATCGGTGCATTGAGGAAGCAGATGCATCTTCTACAGTATCTGCCAATTCTGACAGGATGATGGAAATGAGACCTTTATTATAAATGTATGGTATTTTTATAAAGATAGAAAGTAAACCTTGATGTTTTATTTTGCTTCAAATTATTTTCAGTTCTTGCCTTGAAGCCAGAACACACTTGGTTTGATTAATGCCTTTTATCAGATTGAGAATCCTTTATTCTTGTTTAGTTGCCATATTTCTGGGCTGCAAAACTGTTCTTCAGTCAGATGTGTACACAAGCATGGAAAATAGGATTTGAATACTCCTCTATTCTGTGCCCTGTGTCAAGACAAAATGTACTAGTCTGTTTTAAAAACTAGTGATGAATACTTGAGAATTTCCCTAGGTAATCTGTTCTAATACTTCACCTTCCTTAATCTTAGGAATTCTTTCCTGATCTAATTTAATGCTCCCTTATGCAATCTAAGTCCATTGTCTCTTGTTCTAACTGCCATTGATGCGGAAAGCAAGATATCACTTTCACCCTTTCTGTACCTCTTTTTTATACATTTGAAAACTGCGATGTTCCTCTCTCAGTTTTATCTACTTTCTTTTTATTTTTATCTATAAGTCACATTTTCTAGACATCTAATTATTCTCAGTTGCTCTTCTCTGGACTTTTTAATATTTTTCCTTTAAGGTTGTTCTGGCTTCATCTGAGAAACAATTTGGGACAGCCTTCTGAGTCAGTTGATTAGTATTCAATACCATGTTGATGTCATGCCTGATATATAAGGAAATACTATGCTGGCTGGAGGAAGGATGATGGGGCTTGTACTTCAGACTGTAACCTGAGATGCTTCCTGTCTCCCAGGAGCTTCTTCCAGCTTGAGATTCTCCTGCTTTGCTGGCTGCTGGGTTGGATACTGCCCTTTTCTGTTTGTTTGTGTGTGTGCTGATTGCTTTTGCTGGCTTGGCTTGTTTGTTCATTTTTATGGTATTGTGCATTGGATCATTTCATTGAACTCTCCCTATCTTAACCCACAGAGCTTTCTGTGTTGCTGTCACTCCTGATCTGTATAGAGCAGGCTTGCTTGTGAGAGCAGGCTATCTTAAACCAGGACAAAGGTCTTTTTGTTTATTTGCTTGCTTCCACTCCCACCTTCCCACCTCCAACATACATAGACACCCATAAGAGGAGGCTGAGACAGCTGGATGTATTTAGCCTGAAGAGACGGCAGGAGGGAACTAGTTGTTGTCTTCAGTGACCTAACACTGTACAGAGAAGGTAGAGGCAAATTCTTCTATGGTGCCCAGTGAAAAAACGATGTGAGGCAACAGTGACAGGTTGCAGCAGTGGAACTTTTAACTGAGTAACAGCAGTGAGAATGGTGAACACTCAAACAGGCTCTGGGAGGCTGTGAAATCTCCACCTTTTAAGATCTTCAATCCCATCTGATCAAGATCTTAATCTGATCTAGCTTGGAAGCTAATGTTTAGAGTAGAGTGCTTGACTAGACAACTTTGAGAGGTCATTTCCAGCCTAAGCAATTTGGCAAATCTGTGTTGCCTAAAACTGATCATATTTTACCATCCATCAGTAATCCTGTAGGGGTAGAAGATGCAGGATTACCTTTGTAGTTAAAAATTATTGTCCCATCATGTATTCCTTTGTTAATGTTTGGCTGTTCATTCGGGTTTTCTTTCAACTTTATTGACTGAATTTGGCCATATGATTTTACTCTAGCCTCCAGACTAGCCAGCAGGACTTCTGCTCAGGAGGCTTTTCACTATCTCTTTATTCAGCCAACCTGTTCTGGGTTAACACAGCCTGCTCTCACAAACCCCTCTCCCCACACACAGATGGGACAGAGAGTAACACAAAAAATCCCTCTGGATTGAGATTAAAAATATAATGAGATGATACAACACAATTACTTTAGCCTGTTTGCAGAAAAGCGTAGCAAAAGCAGAAGTGGCAGCAGAAGCCAGCAACCTCCTCCCACCCATGACCTGCAGCCTCTGCAGTGGAAAAGTCCAGCACCCCAAACCCAAAAATCAAGAAGAGCAACTGGAACAGGAAGGCTGTCATGTTACAATCTGAACTTTAAGCCCCACAATACTTTGATTCAGCCAACACTTTCATGTTGAAGCTGGTATGACAGGAGCATGGGACTGAATATCAGGAGCAGATTCAATTCAACTCATGACACTACTAAAGCCTTCTAAATCTTTCATCCAGTTTATGACAGTCCTTTCGCATTTCAGTCCTGCTCACAAGAATGTTTTCAACCACTATCAACTTGTTTAGTATATAGTAAATCGAATAATCATGCTTGCTCATCTAAATGATGAATAAAAATGTTGATACTACAGGACCAGAGAACAACAACTTCTATCTGAATAAAACTTTCTAGTAAATTTTGCATCTACTTTAAGCAATTTAGTCTCTGCATGTTTTGCTAGCTTGCTTATGACCATGTTAAAGTCCAAAATTAGTTTTAAAGATGCAATTTTCTACTTCTGCTGTATACATACAGGTTGGTCCTGATTGGTGCTGGTCTCTTCTCACAGGTGAATCATGATAGAACAAGAGGGAATGGCCTCAAGCTGTGACTGGGTGGGTTTAGAATAGATATTTGTGCTGGTTTGAGGCTAATTGAATATTTTAATGGAGAAAATTATAGGCTGTGAAAAGAAAATAATGGCGATGTCTGCTTCAGTCATAGGCTTGCTGAAATGTATAAGAACACAAAACAGAGATAAGACAGTGTCTCTTAGTCTCTCTCTGGGAGCCAGTAGGTCCTCTCCTCTCTGCTGAATAATCTAACTAACCACTCTACTTCTAACTCCCCTGGCCGATCCTCCAAATTCACCTTGCGGGTAAGGCAAACCCTAGGGTAAGGTATAGGGGTGGGGAGAAGGTGGAAGGGTGGTTTTAAGCCCCTCCTGGGGACTCTGATTTATGGGAGAGGTGTTGTGTTTCTGTATTAACCTTTAACTTGTATAGTTCTGTAAATATTCCTGCATATTGTGTATATACCTGCTTGTATATTGTGCTAAGATGTAAATAGAGCTTCATTCCTTAACTTCCAGATGGCTAAGTCTAGTCTGGGTGATTTTCCAAAGTGTGTGGGGGGAGGGGAACTCCCAAACCATCACAATATTAGGAATTTTTTTTTCACAGAAATAGTGGTCAGGCATTGGAATGGGCTACCCAAGGAGGTGGTTGAGTCACCAACCCTGGATGTGTTTAAAAATCATTTGGATATGATGCTTGGGGATATGGTTTAGGGGTGAACCTGGTAGAGTAGGGTTATTGGTTGGGCTTAGTGATCCTGAGGGTCTTTTCCAAGCTGAATATTTCTGTGAACATTTCTGTGATAAAGAAAAAACACTGGTCATAACCACAACAGATGTCTCACTTTTGAAGGGATTGGAAGGGCCAATCTGCTGACCAGACCTGATTGCTGGGAAGTCTGCTGCCTTCCCAGGACCACGGTGTAAGGTCAAAGATGTAAAAAGGAGGCTTCCTACTGTAGTACAGCCTTCTGATTATTATTCACTATTGGTCTTTTGAATGGGAAGTGATGAGGTAACCATAAGATACCCAAGGGAAATCAAGAGGGACTTCAGGGACTCAGGGCAGCTGGTGAAGGGATCAGGAGCACAAGCAGTGTCCTCCTCTATCCTCCCAGTTGCAGAGAAAAACAGGATCACAGGATGTTAGGGGTTGGAAGAGACCCCTGGAGATCATTGAGTCCAACCCCCCTGCCAGAGCAGGACTATAACCTGTGTGAGTTCTGTGCAGGAATGCATACAGATGGGCCTTGAAAGTCTCCAGAGACAGAGACTCCACAGACTCTCTGGGAACCCTGTTCTAGTGTTTTGTGACCCTTATAGTAAAGAAGTTCTCCCTCGTGTTGAGGTAAAACACCCTGTGCTGTAGTTTACATCCATTGCCCCTTGTCTTATCACAGGACACAAGTGAGAAGAGGCTGTCTCCTCCTTCCTGACATCCAGCCCTTAAATATTTATATACATTTATTAGATCTTCTTTCAGTCTTCTCCTCTTCAGACTAAAAAAGCCCCAGGTCTCTCAGCCTTTCCACATCAGGCAGTGTTCCAATCCATTAATCATCCTTGTAGCCCTCCACTGGACTCTCTCAAGTAGATTCTTGTGCCTCTTGAGCAATGTTCCAGGTGAGGTCTCACTAGGGCAAAGTAGAGGGCAAGGAAAATCTCCCTCAGTCTGCTGGGCACCTCGGTCTTCTTAATGCTCCCCAAGATTCCGTTAGCCTTCTTGGCCACAAGGGCACATTGCTGTCCCATGGATAGCTTGTTGATCACCAGGACTCCCAAGTCCTTCTCCACAGGGCTGCTCTCCAGCAGATCACCTCCCAACCCATACTACTGCAGTTCATTATTCCTTCCCAGATGCAGGACTCTGCACTTTACCTTGTTGAACCTCATTAGTTTTCTCTCTGCCCAGCTCTCCAGTCTGTCCAAGTCTTGCTGGACAGCTGCACAGCCTTCAGGTGTGTCAGCCAAGCCTCCTAGTTTGGTATCAGCAAACTTGCTCAACAGACTCTGTCTGTCTGTCCCCTCATCAATGTCATTGTTGAAGATATTGAACAGGCCTGGACCCAGCACTGATCCCTGGGGGACTCCACTAGTTACAGGTCTCCAGCTGGACTTGGCACTGTTGACCATCACTTTTTGCACTCTATTGTGTAATCCATTGCTAATCCATCTCACTGTCTGTTCTTCTATCCCACACTTTCTGAGCTTACTCACGAGGATGTTACAGGAAACAGAGTTGAAAGCTTTGCTAAGGTCAAGGCAGACTACATCCACTGGTCTCCCTGCATCCACCCATTCAGTTACAGCATCATAAAATGCTATGAGATTAGTCAAGCATGATTTCCCCTTGGTAAATCCATACTGACTACTCCTGACAACCTTCTTCTCTTCCAGATGCAGAAAGATGACCTCCAGAATGAGCTGCACCATTGTTTTTCTAGGGATAGAGGTGAGGCTGACTGGTCTATACTTTCCTGGACCCTCTTTCTTGTCCTTTTTGAAAACTGGAGTGACATTGGCTTTCCTCCAGTCCTCAGGCACCTGTCCTGTTTAGCACGATTTTGCAAAAATGATGGAGAGTAGTAGAGCAACATCCACCAGTTTTCTCAACATTCTTGGGTGCCTCACATCAGGGCCCATGAACTTGTGAATGTTCAATTTGTGTAACTTTTCTGGCCAGTGGATGAGTGAAGAATCAGGAAGAGCGAGCCATCAGATTAACACCTGGGTCTGAGGGTGGTGTTACAAACACCTTGGTTTCTTTAATTATAGGTCACTTTAGATATCACTAGGTCTGCTGGTGACAGATGGGGCTCACCTGTCTCAAAGGGGAAAAAGGGTCCTGGGACAATGGTTAGTAGCACTTACAGAAAGAGCTTTAAGTTAGATTCAGAGAAGGAAGGGGATAGAAAGAGACATCCATTTAGCAACAGAAACTCAAGTGTTACTAGCTGTTTATTAACCATGAGAATGCCTGAGAATGAACAGGTGGGAATTAGATCTTCTCCCTGTAAAAAAGTGTCAGGACCAATGGCCCAACTGAAGTGCATGTATATCGGTGCATGCAACATGGACAACAAACAAGAGGAGCTGGAAGCTGATGTGAAGCAGGAGAACTGATATAGTTGACATCACAGAAGTGTGGTGGGACAGCTTGCATAACTGGAGCGATGCCATAGATGGTTACAGGCTTTTCACATGGGATAAACAAGGAAGTAGATGTGGTGGAATGGCCCTTTATGTCAGAGAGTTTTTTGATCACTTTGAGTTCTGTGATAGTGATGATGCAGCTGAGTGCTTATGCATCAAGGGAAAAGCCAACAAGACAAATATTGTGGTGGGAGTCTGTTACAAGCTGCCCAACCAGAATGGAGAGACAGATGAATTGCTCTATAAGTGACTGGGAGTAATATAATGATTGCTAGCCCTTATTCTCATGAGGGAATTCAAATTTCCATATGTCTTCTGGAAATACAACACAGTCTAGAAGGCTCCTGAAATGTGTGGAAGGTAACTTTCTGATGCAGCTGATGAGTGAGCCAACTAGGCCCTGCTGGACCTGCTGTTTGTGAACAGAGAAGAACTGGTTGGTGACGTCGTGGTTGGAGGATGTCTGTGGCATAGTAATCATGAAATGACAGCCCAACTCAAAACTATTTTGCCACTTCTGTGAGGGATAATAAAAAATGTTTCTATAAATATGTCAGTAAATAAAAAAGGAGGGCCAAAGAGAGCTGGACACAGGGGGAGCCATAGGATGAAGATATGGCTAAAGTTCTTGATGCCTTCTTTGCCTCAGTCTTTAACAGTCAGATCAGCTGTTTCCAGGGTACCCAACCCTGTGCGTCAAAAGACAGAACTGGGGAACATAACAAAGCTCCCATGATGCAAGAGAAAATGGTTAGGAACCTGCTCTGCCACTTAGACACACAATAGTCTGAGGGTCCAGATGGAATCCACCCAATGGTCTGGGGAATCTGGCAAGGGTGATCCTCAAGCCCCTTTCCATCATCTATCAGCAATCATGTCTGGCTGTGGAATTTCCATGTGACTGGAGATTGTTGAATGTGACACCCATTTATAAGAAAGGCCATAAGGATGATGTAGGTAGCTGGAACTACAGAGCTGTCAGTTGACCTTGGTGCTGAGAATGTCATGGAGCAGGTCATCTTGAGGGCTGCATCTTGTGATGCAGCATATCCAGGACAACTAGAGGATCAAGACCACTTAGCATGGGTTTATGAAAGGCAGGTCCGGCTTGATGAACCTGATCTCCTTTTTGTGTCAACATAACCTTTGTGGCGGATGAAGGAAAGGCTATGGATGTCATGTACCTGGATTCTAGTAAAGCCTTTGACATTGTTCCCCACAGCATTCTCTTGGAAAATTTGGCTGCATATGCTCAGGACAGTTGCACTCTTTCTTGGGCTGAAAACTGGCTACGTGACTAGGCCCAAAGAGTGGTGATGAATGGAATTAAATCCAGTCACAAGTGGTATTCTGCAAGGCTTGATATTAGGGGCAGTTTTCTTTAATATCTTTGTTGATGGGGAAATTGAGACTCACTAAGTTGTCAGGTGACACCAACATGAGTGGCAGTGTTGTTCTGGAGGGAAAGAAAGCTCTGCAGAGGGATCTGAACAAGCTGGATTGATGGACTGAGGCCAACTGTGTAATGTTCAACAAAGCCAGTGCTGGGTCCTATGCTTTGATTACAACAATCCCATGCAATGCTACAGACTTGGAGAAGGCTGGCTGGAAAGATGCTCAGCAGAGAGGTATCAGGGGGTACTGATCAACNAAACTTGCAGTTCATTCACCTGAATGTGTTGATTGTTGAACTTCGATGTTCTGCTGTAATCATTATTGGACTGTCAGAAGGCCTACATTCCCACAAAGGTAAAACATGCTTCCTTCTTGAGACACTTACCAGCATTTTCTAAATCTTTCCTTCAGATCACATCTTCCTACAAGCCCTTAACCAGATTGTTGCACTTTCTAGTTCCCAGTTGATTGCAGATGAAAAGTGTCTTCTGTAAAGCCAATGAATGTTATGCAAAGCTGTGTAAACCCTATTCATGACATAGAAACCACCCTCCGCCGATGGCTTATAGAACGTCTTCCCAAAGTCAAGGAAACTAAAGCCCTCCTGGTGAACCATCTGTGCAGCCCTGCTTTCATCCGTAGGATGAATCTGTCCTGGTCTGATCCTTTGACCCACGATGGAAGCATTAATGAAAATACCATCTGATCCTCTGACTCCTTCACCCTTGCTCTGAGCCTTATTGTCACTTCTGATCTCTTTAGAGGCTTTCTTGGCAGTATTGTTAGCATCAGGTCCTTTGTTATACCACATTCACTTCAGCAGCATATGCTATTGAATAACTATTTTGGAGAGTCTCTCTAAGAATTTGTCATTAGCCTTTGTGCAGATAATTATCTGTCCTTAGGCACACTGCAAAATCTTTTTTACATGCGAACACTATTGTAAGGTATTCTTTTTCAGTCTGGATAAGTTCTTGCTTTGTTGATGCAAGAGTCTTTCATTAAAAAGCCAAGACTGCCTGTTTTCTTGTAGTTGTTCTTCAGTAGCTTGTCACTGACAATACATGATAACTGGCTTGTTCGTGTTACGAGACTTCAAGATCTGACTGTGATCAGTGCTGTGCTAAATAAGACAGTTGTATATTGGAAATATTTGTATAATTTAATAACCACTTGATTTGATTTTTGTAGAGATGTGCACCAGAAATGAAGCCAGAACAGAGAAGTCATAAAATGTCTCAAGGTTAGTACTGTATTTTTAGCAATTTTCCATTTTTTCATCAACATATTCTGTCTTTCCCAGCTGTACCAAACAAATGTGAGAATGGTCATGCTATGCCATGACTGATACCACATTCTCTTCATAGCCATGATATTTGATTACAATGCTGACTTCTGCAAACCTAGTTCTTACTGTTTGATGTGTATGCAGCTGCAAGCATCTTTGTCCTATAAGGCTTTCTTTACTGTGTGATTTTAGCTACTGTGTGATTTTTGCTAATACTATTTCTTGTATTAAGAATTAGGATGCATGTGAATTTTTCTCTAGTGACAATAATTATATCAGAGAGGATGGAATACTTAGTTAATTATTATGGCTGAATTAATTTAAGAAGGCTCCTGGATAAAAAGGAAGACTTTTTTAATTTAAAGTTTACACAATTCTTTAACATTTTCCAATGTTAAAATTCTATTCCAAAATTCTTAGTACTACTACAAAGTTTTTGTTAGAAGAATTATTTCCATACAGCTTAAAATGTTAAAATGAAAAATTTAGTCCTGAGCCAGATAAAATTTCATTGCTGAAAAAAGAAAGAAATTAAACTGAAAATGAGTGACTCTGGTAGCTGAATTATCAGTAACCTACATGTTCTCAGAAAAGATTCCTTATGTTATTTCTGAATTATGATGGATATAGCTACAGAACAGGGACCATGGGCTCTGAACACTGACTGGATTGGCAACAAAGGAAAGCTAAGATATTTACCAGAAGCTGCATTGCTTGTTTTGTCACAGGTGATACCACATAGCTATGGAGCAAAGTCTTAATGGAGTAACAGACACCAGGACATATGTTACAAGACACTTGATTGCACATACAAACAAGAAAGGAGCATTTGAATTGTCTACCTAAATATAGAAGGAATAAATCAGTCTTCATTACTGGCATGAAAAATTCAGTCTGACTGATATCTAGGGTCACTTGATGCCAGAATAGAGACACAGAATCACAGAACCACAGAACTTTAGGGATTGGAAGACACCTCCGGAGATCATCAACTCCAACCCCCTTGCAAAGCAGGATCGCCTGGAGCTGGTCAAACAGGAATGCATCTATGTGGGTTTTGGAAGTCCTCAGAGAAAAGAAGAAGTCTCCAGAGAAGGACACTCTCTGGGCAGTCTGTTCCAGTGCTCCGTCACCTTCACCATAAAGAAACATCTTGTCACGTTGAGGTGGAACCTTCTGTGTTCTGGTTCTTGGACACGCACTTCTGGCAGGAACAGAGGAACCAGTATGCAGGGTTGACCCTCATCATAGGGAAGTCTGCAGTCTTCTTGGAGCCTGAATCAGGGATATCACTGGAGAACTCCCCAACATAGCGTAGTCACCAAACTATTTTCCATTACTGGTCTTCCAGATGAGTAGAGAGGAAGCTGTATCTTGTAGTCTGAGGGGAACGAAGAGAGATTTCAGTAGCTTGGGACAGTTGGGGAAAGAGTTATTTTCTCTTCCCTACTTCCAGTATCCAGCTGTGATATGAAAAGGAGTAGAAGAATCCAGTCCATAGATGCCTAGCTCTGAGGTTGGTGCTCCAGGCAGGGCTTTGGGTTCTTTGATAATGGCTGATTTTAAAGGACACCAGGACTGATGGTAGTATATGGGAAAGGCTTATATCACAGGGGGGAAGAGGATTCTAGGGCAAGAACTAACAAGACTCTTTCATAGAGCTTTAAACTAGAAT
>WBNM01019629.1:0-41172 GCA_013399055.1 Ramphastos sulfuratus
CCTAACATCCTGTGATCTGTGCTGCTTCACTCCCAGGTGACAAACACTGGTTTGAGGCAGAAGGAATATGGGCTATAAACTGTGTTTGACTACCTGGCTGGCTGGGCTTACAGACTTCCTGGGGCAAGTACAATATTACTGCATTCCCTGCTTTGAATTTGCTGATCCAGAAGGTCTACAGTCTCCTAGCAGTGGGGCTCCAGACATGCTAACTACACATTTTCCTCAGGGAGCCAGATCGTAACCTTGGTGCTTCGCTTGCAGCTTCTGTGAGCCACCAAGGTGTCAGAGTCACAAATGCACTGGCATCCTGAAGACCTCAGTACCATGGCACCACCTTTTGCAGACCAGTGGCTTTCTCAATTACATTTGTAGATTTTTATTACTTGGAATGAGTTTTAAGGTCTATTGTTCATTGAACTGGTCTTGATTTGTTGGTTGGTTTTGGTTCTGTGGGTTTACTAATCAAATTCCACCGGTATGCTGAAATTTCTTATGGTTTAAAGATCTGCTGTTTTGGACTGGAGGAGGGGGAAGCACATTGCTTTGCTTCAGGCTGTGGGGGAACCAAGCTTTCCCTTTTGGTCAGCCTTAACGAGGCAGCAGTCTATCCCCAAAGCCCAAATGCCATTTTTCTGCAGTCTCAGGCAGAATGTATTGAACATGCATCCCCTGCAATAGAGTTGCTAGAAAAGTAAATATTTAAAATGACCTTTGCCAGGCCCCTTGCTTACCTAGGGTATTAATTAAACTCCCATTAAGAAGTCCACAAGGATCACATGAAAACAAGGAATAACATCCCTCTGACATAGCTGGCCTGCTTGGGGTGGCATTTCACTGACAGGAGAAGCTCTTTGTGACCTGTCACCCTTCTCATTAGTCAATCTAATCACTCAGGATTCTTGGCTTGAGCCTCCAGACAGAATTACAGACCTCTAGCTGGGCAGCATCAGTGGCAATTTTCCCTTTCACTCAGCATGACACAAGCCACTCTGAAGGTGCTTGGATATGTGCTTTGGCTGGCTGGTATTGTGTTCCTTGTGGTCCTGAGGAAGATTAAGAGAAAAAGCACTTACGCCCAATCTATCAAGCTAAGATTGATTTTCCAGTCATTTCATAAGCACAGTCTTTAACATTTGTCTATAACCCTATGATTTTTGATGAGAGAGGTAAACCATACATGCCTGAAAGTCTGCAGTCCTTTAGCCTGTGAGGGGTGTATGCTTCTGTTCTACAAAGCAACAACCAAACCTGTAAGCTCAACATCCTGCCTTTACTATTCCAGTAGCACTGGAGGCGGAGAAAATAGCTGCAGCTATCTTTGGGTCCTCATGCCCCAGGCTAGAATATAATAAAATGTACTTTTCTGTCCTCTGGAAGAGGCCTGACTTGCAAACAGCAAAGAAAGCCAAATTGAGTAAAACATTGTCTCTAGAGGCAGTAAACCACACGCAACACAACACAAGCTCCTTCACGCCTTCCACACGGGAGCCTTTCTTAGAAAGTCCAAAGACTGTTGCTGTCACCATGAGAGTTTGCATGAGCTGAAGCTCCACCCTCACAAGTAAGGTTGCTTAATTAGGTCACCTCTGGGCCCAGGTCATGTTGGCATTTGCATGTTTGTCTGCAAAGGCTGGGCATTTAAGGCACAGGAATGCCTTCACACCTGCCATCACTGCAGCCTTAAATGTGACCTGCCTTTGGGAGCCCTTGCTCCTATCTCATGGCAAACTTCCCTTGCTGGACTCTACAGAGCAGCCTGTGCAAGAAGAAAATAAACTTCCTTAAGCTCTCTATTTAATTCTGCTCTCCCAATAAAGTTTTAAAGTTGCAGCAGACAGGAGCAGATAGGAAGCTCAACACTTCATTTAATTCATTAATCCAATGTTTTACATTTTTATTTGAAAAGGAGTGTCAAAGCACACTAAAATTGGATATAAAGAAAACAGAGGCTGAAAACAAAAGCTTAGAGACAGATAAGCTACTCTGAGATAGGAAGAAATGCAAATCTCCTGCAAATACACTGGGAAGAAAAACATACTGGAGAATTTAAATGACTAACTGAACCTCATTTCTTTTGTTACCACTCTCAATAAGCATAGGCGAGTGTGTTGTTTTTCTCTCCTTTCATGTATTTATGGAACACTCTTGGTGAAAATAAAGATACTTACATGTTCTTCCAAGAAGGCCTCTTTACAATTACCCACTTCAAAAGAGAGAAGAAGATTGAATCAGACCTCCACAGTTGGGAGGGACAAATGGAGTCTGCTCCTAAAATGATGCCTTGTTGAACCTTGTTGCAATGAAATCACAACGAAACCGTAGCAAAGAGGAGGTGTATGTGTGCTGGGACCACAATTTCACACAAACACAACTGTAGCTCACTAGATTTTATTTTGATCACAACTATAATACAAATGTTCTCCTGGATGACAGCTTGGATCCAATAAGGAGATAATTGGGGATAGGTGCTAATGTCTTGTCAAAGTTATATAGATTCTTTTTGAGAAAGACATCTGGTTTAAGTGCTCACTGCCAACTGAATCCTTATAACCAAAGGCAATAATTGCTTGCTGCTGATGTGTATCCATGAATAATTGAAGGACTTGCCTGTCTCTATCCTCACTTTGGCTCCCAGGATTGAAGGGACCCAGGCTTTGCATTTATTAAATAGATCTAATCTTGTTTTTATTTAATTTCCATTTTTATTGCATCTCTGTTCTCATTCATGTTAATATCCTTCCCCTCTTGTTGCACACAGAGCTGTGTGTCTCACAGCACCAAAACAAAAAGGTGCCTGAAAGCACAGCTTGTTTCCAGTGCTCCCATTTCTTAACCACAACTTGCTGTGCTTTTGGGGGAATCTATATCTGAAGCATCTACAGAAGAGCCCTTTCAGTGACAAAAGACATGTACAACAAATCATGCTAGTCAGTTGGGTTTCCTTTCCTTCTAAAGGAAAAAAGTCCTTGGAGCAAGCCCTTGTGTTACATTTCAGAGTTGTTTTTCTGGTTTTTGAGATTTGGGTTTTTTTTTTCAGTCAAGACTTAACTGCAATTATGATGATAAGTTAAGCTTCCTTTTCTTTAGGCAGGCTTAGAATGTGCTAGAGGCTAGCAAATGGCTGTCTGCCCTGAGTTTATTAAATCCAGTGGCCAAAGAAGGATATTTACTCCAGAGATGCTCTTATCAAAACTTCTGCACATGAATATTAAGAAAGTATTTTTACCATATCAGCCAAGCAACAGAGTCATTTTCTTGTCCAAGATAAAAGAAAAAGGCTGAATGTAATTGTATTTGCATGCACAAGCACAGACACATCTGGATACAAAGTGCAGGACTGTTATCTTTTATATCTGGTTAGGTTCAGACAAGGGTTGCTAACAGGTAGTCTTCATGGCACACATAGACCAGCTCTGGCACACACAGACCAACTTTGAATCACAAAACCACAGAGTCACAGAATAGTAGGAGTTGGAAGGGACCTTGAAAGATTGAGTCCAACTCCCCTGCCAGAGCAGGGGCACCGAAAGTAGGTCACACAGGAATGTATCCAGTTAGGTTTTGAATGTCTCCAGAGGAGGAGACTTCACAACCTCTCTGGGCAGCCTGCTCCAGGGGTCTGGCACCCTCACAGTGAAAAAGCTTTTCCTTACATTCACATGGAACCTCCTCTGTTCCAGCTTGCCCCCAGTGCCCCTTGTCCTGTCACTGGACATCCCTGAGCAGAGCCTGGCTGCATCCTCCCAGCACTCACCCTTCATATCTTTATCAACATGAATGAGGCCATCTCCGTCAGACTCTTCTCCCAGCTCCCTCAGCCTCTCCTTGGAAGGGAGATGTTCCATTCTGAATCTCATCCTTTTCTAAGCAGATAGTACTAAGAAACAACTGCTTATCTGGGGCTTACTCCTGCTTCCATTTAACTCAGAGTCAAAAATGTCAAGAGGAAGAATACTGATTCATTAGAGTCTTCAAAATAATATGCAAAGTGCTAGAAACTCCAGATGTTGACCATTGCTAAATGCAATTTAATAGGCTACATGAATGCAGCATGCAAAATTTATATATGTCCTTAGAGTTCTTTAAGGATGTGCCATCCATTATTCAAAGCACAGTAATATTAGACCTTTGCTAGTCATTCAGAGCAAAGGATTAATTATGCAGGGCCAGAAAATAGCTGAATGTGCCATTATATTTGTTCATTCTATCTGAGCAGTAATTTAGGAAAAACTTTTCCACCACGATTTTGAAATCTGAGTGTATTTTTGCAAGTACTTATCCCTCCCAGAGAATATACAGGCAAAGAAAAAGCTCTGAAGAATAAATGGATTAAGACTGAAAACTCCCCAACTTTCCATCTCCAACTCACCCCCTTTTATTCATCTTAGAAATTATTAGTTCCACATATAAGGAAGAGAGGGGCAATGGGTTTAAACTGGCAGAGGAGAGATTCAGACTGGATGTTAGGAGGAAGTTCTTTGCAGTGAGGGTGGTGAGACACTGGCACAGGTTGCCCAGGGAGGTTGTGGCTGCTCCCTCCCTGGAGGTGTTCAAGGCCAGGTTGGACGAGGCCTTGAGTGACCTGTGCTAGTGGGAGGTGTCCCTGCCTATGGCAGGGGGTTGGAACTAGATGATCCTTGAGGTCCCTTCCAACCTTACCATTCTATGATTCTACATGAGCTTCCTGGTTAAAGAGGGATGAAATCAATATTGGAGATTTTTTCCTCAAGTGAAAACAGAAGTTCTTTCACTAGCTCTGGACATTGCTGTAAACTTCCAGTGGCTACTTGGTTAAATACTCAGCAGAGTCACTTCTAAAGGAGATATTTAAAAGGGCCCCAGTCCTATCATGCATAATGCCATGGTTGGGACATTCTCTTTGGGTTCAAATCTCTGCTCCTGACCAGGCAGGAAAGGGAAGGGATACCAAAACACCAGATGAGTATTGTGGTATATGGCTAGAGGGGTCTCACTGGCTTCTCTCTCAAGTCAGAGGAGGGATGGGAGCCACTTGAATGCCCAAGTGCACACAGAAGAGAAATCCAAGACAATAAAGTGGCACAGACACTGTAATCTACTTTGGAATGATAGAAGAATTGAGAGTTGATATCCCTGATCAGAGAGAGGCATGGCAGAATGGAAAAGAAACAAACTGCCTGCATTCACAGGAAAAGGGCATGCACACAGAATCTTAGCACAAACCCAGCTGCTTAAGCACATCAGCAGCAAGATACTTTCCAGGAACTCCTTAAAGCCCAAAGTAAGGACTACTTTCCTGAGCAAGATTTACAGACCTTTAAGGGGAGGCTGTGGCTTAGAGGCTATCTCAGACATCTCTGCTCAATGCAGTTGAATTTTCCATTGTGCATGCTGGCCTTCTAACTAGAATTTTCTTCTTGCTCTGCACAGCAGAGTCTGGAGCCCCTATTACAAGAGGGATATGGATGTGCCGGAAGGTGTCCAGAGAAGGGCCATGAGGATGAGCAGAGGGCTGGAGCTGCTCTGCTATGAGAAGAGATTGAGGGAGTTGGGGCTGTTCGGTCTGGAGAGGAGATGGCTCCAAGGTGACCTTATTGTGGCACTGTCAGTATCTTAAGGGATACAAGAAAGCTGGGGAGGGACTTTTTAGGATGTCAGGTAGTGATAGGACTGGGGGGAATGGAACAAAGCTAGAAATGGGTAGATTCAGACTGCATGCTAGGGCGAAGTTCTTCACCATGAGGGTGATGAGGCCCTGGAACGGGTTGCCCAGGGAGGTGGTGGAAGCCCAGTCTCTGGAGGTGTTTTAAGGCCAGGCTGGATGAGGCTCTGAACAGCCTGATCTAGTGTGAGGAGTCCCTGCCCGTGGCAGGGGGGTTGGAACTAGATGATGCTTGTGGTCCCTTCCAACCCTGACTGATTCTATGATTCTATGGTCCCTTATACAGAGAGATGCTGTGAAGCAGGGCTGTCGTGAGCAGCTGCCAGTGCCTTCCCTGCTTCTGGGGTAGTGCACAGAGGCTCTGAGAGTTAGTCTGCCACAGCAAAACCACACAGCCTCACCTCATCCTGCACACCAAGCTGACACAAAGACACTCGGCCGCCTGCCTGCAAAAGCCCAAGTGTAAACACACTACATTAACACAAGTAGAAAATACTATTTTTGATGGAGCTTGTTTTGATCTGGGCCACTGCCTTGCAGATCTGGAGTCTATTGATAAGAGCAGCCTGTCCTTGGGCTTAAAACTGAAGACATGACATTTTTGTTAATGCTCTTAATCTCATTAGATATCTGCCCAGAAGTTTTTCTACAGCAAAACAAGTCAGAGTAGAATGGTTATGGATTTTTTGTTAGCTTGCAAGACTTTTTCCCTGGCTTTGGAGCATTCACAGCTACCAAAATGAAAGAGCTTACACTCTGCAGAGCCCTGTAAGCCCAGCATAATTCACAATGAGAGGCAATTCCAACTGATTCAATAATGTGAAGGCTACTTTCAATTTGTTGGAATGCTGCATAGAACACTTTCTATAGAGGAATGGCTTGACAGTTTAGGTTATTTCAATGGACTATTCACATCCAACTAAGTTGTCACCATCTGTTCCACCTTGCAGTCATAAATGCAAGCAAGCAAGCATTGTTCACAGCTTCAGTTGGGGTGCATTCCTATTCTTGCAGAGTGTGAGCCATCAGTCTGTTTTTTGATGGGAAATGTAGACCCAAAGTGGGGAAATTGCCCTCTTCTGATGCTGTAAAGCCTTTGAGAAGACCCTGGTGGGTTTTAGATTATAATGTGGTGTTTTTGATGAGCACCAAAACAGTACAAAGTATGTAACTGATGTCTGAGAGCACCAGCCCCCTTTCACATTCTCCCCTACATTAGTAACTTTCCCAATATATCATAAAATACACTCATGAGGAAGAGAGTTGTAATGCAAAAGACAACTCCGAGGGGGATACTGATATATTCCCCTTCCCTTTTTTAAATAGAAAATTATTAGCAGTAAACATTACTGTAATAATCATTATTATTATTATTAAAAATAACAAGCACAACCATCACCTTCAAAGCAGCAGTCCAAGGAGATCTCAGCCTTTTTGTACCAAGGAAGCTGCTGTACAGCAGAATCAGCATCTGTGCAAATTGATACATTTGCTTCTCTAAATGAGCTCCTCTTTCAGGCCCTTTTAAAAATCTCAAAATGAACTGTCATAAAGCAAGCCCAAGAGGATTTTCCTGTTTCTCTCTCTCTTCTTTTTTTTTTTGGTTTTCATTGCCCATGTACAGTATTAACCTTTAGCTCACTCTGCTTGCAAAAGGCAGTGTGGCAAAATGCTAGGTATGGGTCACACAAAGGTACACTTACTGAACTGTCAATATTCAGCTGTTAATTAGTTGCTAGGGGTGCAAATTGCAGCATTTCAGCAAAAGAAACTCTCCTGTTGTGACAGTCTTGTTTTCTTGACATATTAAGACAGGGCAATGAAGTCTGCGATTTTTTCCTGTCTTTATTTCTTCCCTTCAAGATTTCCTTTGAGACAGTGAGGTGCTGGGCAGTAAGAAACAAAGTCTCTCCTTGGTAGCTTGAACTCACACAAGGACACTAGTAACCAGAAACTATTATTTCCCAGCACTAGATTTTAGCCTGGCAAGACATTTCCAGCAGAACATGTTCATCACCAAACCCCACCACTGCAATTGCTGCCTGTCCTAGGCAGCCTGTCTGACCTAGGCTGCACATGTCAGAGCCTGGCCAGCATTACAGCTTACAGACAAGAGAAGATGGGAGGCTCCCTTCTCTGTTAGGCTTTAGCATATTTCTAGAGTCTAATAATTACAGCTGCTGAACAAGTATAATAGGTACCAACAGAAGAGTTTTTCCACTTGGTGATAAAAACTAGAGTAGCTTCTTTGGCAGAGTGTCTATTGCCTATCACAGAATTTTCACTCAGGAAAAGAAAATAAATTCCTGTGAGCTCTTCTATATGCTCTCTTCAAAATCTTTGCTTGGATCCTGGGGAGGTGAGCTACATTGTTTAAGCCTGTTTATGAAATAGCAGTAGAGTTATGAGTTCCTCATTTGGGATGGTAAGCCACAGTATCTCATCTTATCTCATGGGACAGCTCACACATCTGATGAAACTAAAGAGATACCTGCATAGTCCTACCTGCTGGTTCCCAGAGCAAAGCAGCCCTGAGCATAAACTCTGTGATTCTCTCAGAGAAGTTTATCAGAAAAGGTGCCCCAAATATGATAACCAGGCAAGATTTGGTTGTCATTCCTAACAATACTCAGAAGCCAAATATTCTCTCATCTCGAATATCATGAACCATGGTATCCTCAGTACCATGATACCACAAAACATCTCTAGCACAACTAGAGGCATATATCTGTTTTATTGGATCCACTAAAGAATGAACTAATATCTTTTACCCTCTTTTGATTACTATCTTATGCTTAGTTACAGATTCCCTTTAAAGGTTTATTTTTATTTCCATCTGAGAAAGTTGGTGCTGCTATTCCAAACCCAGAGCTAAGCAGAAGGGGCCCGTGCAGGAGCTGACTGCATTCTCCATCTTAAACAAAAGAAAAGCAACTGTGACAGCTGCATCTTTTTAGAGGAGCTCAGGTGCTGAAGACAATCATCCACACAAGATGTATGCCTGAATAGGTGTGTTTGGGATTGAGTCCTAAAGGGATTTATTTTGCATTTTGTTCGCTCCCCTTCAGCCTCTAATTTATATTGGAAAGTTATTTCTGTATTTCCTGCTACAAACTGTTGCATAAGATCAAAATCTTTGAGCCTCCAACTGAATTTTTACCCACAGGGACTAAAGCAACCTCAGTGACAACGTCTGCATAAGAGAGCTAGGCACAGCCCCACCACACCTCACCCTAAGTGCCCTCCCATTGTCCGCACCATAATCTCCCCGATACAAGTGCTAAAAATGCATTAATCCAGGGAAGCTGGCACTCTCAATTATCTTAACTCTTGGCAGGGAATCCTAAGGAGATGGGCTTAAGTGTCACCTTCTAAGAAGGAAAGGGCTGCAGGAAGGCTTTGATAGCAGAAAATTTAAGTCCTTTATCGGAAAGCAGGCGAGCGCATGCTCCTAGCGGCAGACTCCTGCTTTAAACAAACAATAGGAGGATTTGAAGCTCAGTTTCTCATCCTCTGCGTGGCAGCTATAAACACGAGCTTCTCAGTAAAAAAGAAGGGAAATCCACAGCACGTTCAGTGTGAAATCTCACCTGGCTTTCTGTTCTAAGAGCATTCATTTGATCAGCCTTTGCAGGTGTTATGGGGACGGGAAAACTTCATTTCTGAGTCCCACTGGAGAGTAAACACCATGCTGCTCAGGAAAGAAGAGACTTACGCCTTGGCTTGGGGGATGACTACTGAGGTATCTTAGTTAGTGGACATACAGCCCTCTGCAGGCTTAACTACTCACTGGGAAGGTTTTAGAGAATCTATAGTTTGGATTTAGCCATTAAAAAAAAAAATATTTGAAAGATCAGTCAGGCTTTGTGCATTCCACAGTTAGAAGAAAATTCACTGGTCCCAGTGCCAGACACTGGTTGCTGCAGTGCTGCAGCTTCCTTTACCTGTGTACATCAAAAGGAGTCAACAGGGGTTTCTCTAGTAATTGGGCTCAATGTGTTGCTGAATGCTGATGAGGTTTCACTGTGCACCAGCAAAGACTTTCTCTGTATTTCTAGACTTGTTTGAAATGATTCTGTAAAGCAATTTGGATTCTGGTCTAGCCAGATACATTTCTGAAATTTATTTAATAGACACTAGTGTGTTTTGGTGAATCCTCTAACTTGTACCCCAATATGATGGCAACAAATCATATGACAGACACTGGAACCAGTGACAGAGCACTGGAAACAGCTGCCCAGGGAGGCTGTGGAGTGTCCCTCTCTGGAGATATTCAAGAACTATCCAGGTTGGATGAGGCCTTGAGTGACCTGTACTAGTGGGAGGTGTCCCTGCCTATGGCAGGGGGTTGGAACTAGATGATCTTTGAGGTCCCTTCCAACCTTACCATTCTATGATTCTGTAACTGTCTGGATGTGTTCCAGTGTGATCTGGTCAAGGTGATCCTGCTCTGGCAGGGGGACTGGACCAGATGATCCTTTTGAGGTCCCTTCCAGCCCCTGACATTCAACAATTCTATGATTCTAAATGCTGTAGGTGGTTGTAGTAATCTAGGCTGCACATATCCTGATGGGAAGGGACCAAAGAGGTTATTCACTGGGGGCTTCTCAGTGACTCTATAATGTTGGCTGGTTTCACCCTGGTCCTATGAAGCACAGCACAGCACTCTTCCTCTAACTAGCTCTGCTGATTATCTTTTTGACTAATCTTTGCAACTTGATCCTGAAAAGGCATCAAGGAATTTTCACAGCGTGTTCCAAATAGCCTCACTGGCATGCTTGTGCTCAGAAACACATGAAAAATGTAGGTCTTTCCAGGAGCATATATGAGTGATTTCCAAGTCTGAGCTATAGATTTGCAGTCCCAAGATAGGAAGTCAATAGATGACCAAAAAAATTTAACTCTTTCCTCCCCATCTGGAAATTCTCCTTCTCTAACTCTAAAAACAATGAGAACGGAAATTCAGATTTTTGTTCATGTAGATCCATGACTTTCACAACAGTTCACAAACATCAATTTTTTTTTGACACTTATGTATATATTTTATTGTCACATACACCTTAAGAAAACAAATGAAAAAGGGAGCTTCAGCTACCACAACTTGGCACATAAAAACCTCTCATTTATTCATTTTGGCCTATCCAGAGGCTGCCTTTTCCAAATCTCAGTAGTTTGCTATTAGTTAAGATTTCCATGTCGTCTTCTAGTTGCTGATGATTTTGAGTATTTCATATTTCAACTCATTTATCTCTTCCTTAACACTTAATTTACGAATTTGATAACTTTAAGTACTAGAATTAAAGCATATTTTCCACAGTTGAACTTATCCTGACTAATACCATTTTAAAGGGTGCTTTGCCTCACTCTATCTTAGCAGGCAGGTATTCTATTTTTTATTCCATATTTTGTACTCTAAATATCATTCTGCAGGCTCTGAACTGCAACAGTGATCTGTGTTTTTAAATCAAGATCCAACCCTACTCACTCGTGGAGAAAAGGTAAAGTTATACTCTGAAGACTATTTATAGCATAATATTATTTATTCAGCTCCATTGTAGGTGAGCCAAAAAGACCTCTATTTTACAGGGGGAAATGGCTTTTTATTTTTAAATCACAGAAACGGTCAGGTTGGCAAAGCCCCTCAGGATCACCAAGTCCAACCTAGAACCCTACTCTACAAGATTCACCTTAAACCATGTCCCTAAGCACCACATCCAAACGACCCTTAAACACAGCCAGGGTTGGGAACTCCACCACCTCCCTGGGCAGCTCATCCCAGTGCCTCACCACTCTCTCCATGAAAATATTTTTCCTAATGTCCAATCTAAACCTCCCCAGTCTCAGCTTTGAGGCCATTCACCTGCTTTGTATCTGGTGGACAAATGTGGTTGCTTTTATGGCTGTTTCCTTACTTGCACCACCAGGAATCCTATATCTACCATATCTTTCATGCACAGACTAAGCAAAATGATGTCCTAGTTCTCTTTTGCACTTAGAAGTTTGCTGCCTTTTGCATGACATCTTCTTGTGATCAGCTGGGGTCAGGAGGGAGCAGAGATGAGGAGTGGGTGGGTGACTCCACCACCTCCCTGAGGAGCTCATTCCAGTGCCTGACCACTCTCTCCGTGAAAAAACTTTTTCCTTTTTCATTTACTAAGCAGCACTTTATGACAAGAAACCAGTACATAACTGGGAGGTCTGGCAGGGCCACCTTGATCTAGGAGTCATTTTATCTATAAGCCTTAGGTACATATGTGAGAGGCAATAAAATTAGGGACAGGAATTTGTGAAGTGAGAATTTTTTTTTCCCCAACGCACACAGAGCCTCAATAAACAGTAATTGTGATGTGTAACTACATGCACAAACACAATTAGACACAGGGACTTGAATGTATAAATATTCTACTTGCTTATTCAGGAAGGGCTGCTCTAAATGCATGCCAAATAATAGGACATTCATTTTGAAGTGCAATTATATTCTGAGTTTTGCCTTGCTGATTCATAAAGAACCAGGCTTTGTCCAACGTTACAAATGAAATTGCATTCCTGCCTACACTCTTGGTCTAACACCAAACATGTGATTAACTGATACACTTTACAGGATCACAGGATGTTATGGGTTGGAAGGGACCTCTGGAGATCTTCAACCCCCCTGGCAAAGCAAGACCATAGAATCTAGCAGAGGTCACACAATAATGCATCCAGACAGGGCTTGAAAGTCTCCAGAGAAGGAGACTCCACCATCTCTCTGGGGAGCCTATTCCAGTGCTCTGTGAGCCTTACAGAAAGAAGTTCTTCCTCATGTTGAGGTGGAACTTCCTGTGCTGTAGTTTATACCAATTACCCCTTGCTCTATCACAGGGCATAACTGACAAGAGTTTGTGGCCTTCTTAACCCCCAGCCCTTTAAAACACCACTTTATGAATCTGCAACCTTTGCTTTTAGATTCTTCCCCCTTTGCACTAATTGTTATGTGAGAAAACATGACATCCCATATACTAGGATGACACATGAATTCTGTGCTGGTTTTGGCATATGAAAATATTCTGCAGAACCCCAGGGGGTAGCACACACTGCTTTGGAGAGTGGAGTCAATGTGCAGTTTCAGGTTGTCCAGGGAGGTTGTGGCTGCTCCCTCCCTGGAGGTGTTCAAGGCCAGGTTGGACTAGGCCTTGAGCGACCTGTTCTAGTGGGAGGTGTCCCTGCCCATGGTGGGGAGTTGGAATTAGATGATCTTTGAGGTCCCTTCCAACCTAAACCATTCTATGATTTTATGATTCCTTGAGCACAAGAGTCCCCTGCACCTACAGAAGCAAAATCAAGGGGGCAGGCTTTGCAGTGCTCTATGTCAGTGCCTGCAATATGCCCAACATTTTTTTTTATAGCAATCTGGGGGAGTGGGGGTGGGGGGAGGAGGACCCCAGTTGGTTTTAATCTTATTTCCACTGTGTTCCTGATTTCAAAGCCACTGAGTGTAAAGCATTACATTAAACCCAACTGAGCTAGTGTCATAACCCCATCATTACAGGCACGTTGCCATCATGCAGAAAATATCAACAATTACATATCTAATTCAGTTAATGAGGAAAAAAAAGGAAGGAAAAAAATCTGCTTGGTTTTACAAGATATTTGGAAATCAAATTAGCTGCATGGTATTTTGCAGGCAAAGGAAATAAATATGTTGTCCACACAAATATTAAATCAGATTGGGAGTAGTTTAAAAGTACCTTCCCAGAAACAGCAATGCAATGAATTTCAGAAAACCTGTCCATCCCACACTGTGATAATCTTAGAAAGGTCAAGTGTCTCAATCAAACTGTGTTCAGGACCAATGTAAATCCAGTTTGGGGGCATAAGATGAGTTTAAATGAAAACCTGGCTGAACTGGGCTGTCTTGTCATTGCTGTAAAACCAGCATTTCACTGCCTTCAGTCACTGGCTTAAACTGGAAGAAGAAAGAGCTCTAAAAAGGGAAGCAGATGCAACGATGGCTCTGGCTTAACAAAGTGAAAATGTCACAAAGTCAACAGCTTCCCTTCGCTCCCTTCCATCTCCCAAAACATGTAAACAAGGGAATGGTTGGATGAGATTTAGCAGTTCACTGACCTCAAACAGCTGTGTCCTAGGTGTCACCAGGGAAAAACAGCAATTTTGCTGAATTCAAAGATGACCTAGCATGCTGGATAAGGCTCAAGCATCCTATAGAACTGCTGGCTTGGGTTTTTATTGCGGACTTTTATTCTTAGGAAAGAAACGTTCCTGTAGGTTTCTTCAGTCTTTTAGCAGTGAGCTGTGAAGGCAGAACGGGGAGTAAGACCTGAAACTCATCTCATATTCACTTAAAAGAGGAGTCTACAGCATTCAGTTATCAAATAGCTGTGAAATTATGGAAACAAAAATTGGAACCAAGAGCTTCCTAGGCTTACCTTGACAGACTAAATACATGCAGCCAGCACCCTTGAGCAACAGTGTTTCCCAGCTTTGCCTCATTATTTGCTTGGCCTGGCTCTTTTTGTAGACAAGCACAAACCCCAAAATTATTTCTCCTTGCCAAACATGTAGTCTGCTGAAACCCATGGCTCCAAATCATGCCAGCAGAGGCACTGCTCTTCTGGTGAACGCCTTCTAGTCTACAGTTGTCACTAAACAGCTAACAGAACTTGCTTTGAAACCATATTCCCCCCTCCCTCTGCTTTCAGTAAGAAATACAGGCAGTACCTTTTGGGGAAGCAGTAACAGGACATTTTGCACTCCATGTGAAAGGTACAGGGAACAATCATATAAAAAGATGAAGCAGTTGGCTTTACCCCTTCAGTGGCAGAAATGATCAGTTCTTGTATACGACAGTTTGATGGGAGTGAACTGTGTGGTGAAGCAAGACACTTAAATGCAAACACCTTTTGGCATCGTTCTTTCAAGGTGAGGAGAACTTCTCTGTCTTTTTCCCTACTCCAACCATGAGCACTGTAAGCATCATCTTTGCCCAGAGAGCATTTGGTCAGATCCAGCTCTGCAGGAGAACACAGTGTGTGCAAAAACCTTTGCGATTTGTTCTAGAAACCCCAGGGAACAGTCACAGAGTGACTGCAGTTCACAGCCACGTTTTAAGTTGAACAGTGCTACAATTAGTTGCCATCTGAGAGTCTGCTGCATGACTGTTGGAAGAATTTGGGTTGGAAATACAGCCCACACGCCTGCCTTGCTCTGCCAAAGATCAGTCAGAATAATGAGAGGGGAAAATGAAAACTCTGAGCAGATCCCTTAATACGCTGACTGTACTCTTCCCAGATTGGTTTTCACTGAGCTCTTGTTCTTACCTTCTGTGACTATTTGAAAGGAAAGGCAGGGAAAAAAATAAAGGTACCTCTCCAATTAGATTCAAGCATTTCAACTTCCCTGGCACATTGGAAGAGAGAACTGATATTTAATTATTGATTAGAGAGATCTGATAGGTTCCACCAAATGTAATATAGCCTAGTACAGAGTAAAGACACATTTTGAAACAACACAATATTGAGATGTATCAGAAAAGCAACCAATGGGGCAAAACCTCCATAGGAGGCTACTATGGCAACAAGCCCTTCTGAGTTTTTGGGACCTTGTGTCCCTCAGGAGCCCCCACCACCCTGGATAACAATCTAGAAATCAGCAAGAGCAGCACACACGACAGCAAGCCCAGTTTCAGCCTGCAAAATGATGAGCTAGGACACAGTAAGAGAATGAAACAGAGCAGGAGAGCAGAAGCTGTCCAGAACCTGCTGTCACTCAAGGTTTTCTCTGAAGCCCACTGTAACAGTGCTTAGGAGGACCCTAATAATGAGGTTAATTTTATCTTCAAAGTTCCCACTTGTAGCCATCTGCACTTTTGCTAGTCAAGTAAACTCACATGAGTCAGTGGAGAGAAATGAGCATTTCTGGAGCACAACTCATCTGCTTGTATTTACATATTCACTCCAAGAAGAAATGAGTCATGCTCCATCAGTGTGTTTTTTTTTTCTCCTCTGACTCAAAAAGAAATGTAGACAATTAGTTCAGATGTTGGCAATAACAGATATATCAGCATTACGTGATATAAATCCTAATCTAAGCACTTCATTTTCACAGGCTTTTACCTGCAGGTTACTTTCTCCCTTCATCTCCAGAAGAATTCTTTTCCCTGCTAAACGTTCATGTCTTATGCAGGAATGCTCCACCTGGTTCTCCCATCACACAATTTCCCAGCCCTGCTGCCTCTAGCCTCTGTTTTCAAATTGCTTCTCTTCTTTCTCTCAACATTATTCTGGCTGCTACCTTCTCTCCAACAGTTTATTTTGAGCCCTTCTGATGTGAGGGTTAAAAAAAAAGACAAAGCTCAAGGATTTATTTCAAATAGGAAAACTCAAGAGACATTTAAGAATTTAATATCATCCAGAACTATCCTGTGCTGTGGTCATTGTGATGCTTCCTTCACGTCTCATAAACCAGAATGAAGCTGCCCTGGTTGATGTCTTTTGATTGTAGATAAAGATAACAAGTGATGCAGAAGATTAATGTATATTCATGAGCAGAATTATAGCTGTGCATGAAAGCACTACATTAGTGCTTGGTAATCAACATCTACTTTACTCTTTTTTTTTATTTTAAATTTTTAAAGTTAGCACAGTCACTAATCAAAGATAATTACAGCGCTGCCATTTGAAACGTTTATCAGGAGTTCTGGAGGAGGAGGAACAAGAAATGCAATTTTTTTCTCCAGAGTGACATGCAGTACTAAGTAAAGCTGGGCCAGCAACGCTGTGATTTGGCTTCGAAAGCATTTTTGTAGAGTTTGGGCATGGAAAGAATAATTGCTGACAAGTAATATTTCGAAGCTGGATACAGCATTCAGTCTGAGAGTCAGAAAGTACTAGTAAATATTAATCAACTATCACCATCTGCACTATGAAGCACGGAAAACCCCTCGTAATGGCAAAAACTGAGGTACAGAACACAGTAAGTTTCCAAAGAAGTGCAATGCATCAGTGGCAAAATCAAGGACAGCATTCCTTGTTCCCTGCTCCTCACACGTAGGCAGCCTTCTGAAAACAAGAATGAAACAGGAGAATGTTTCCCATTCCATCCAAACCACAGAGGAACAGGACAGCAATGTTTTCATTTGGGGCTTGTCGTGGTAGGCCTAAACAGGCCAAATTAGGCTTGTACATGTCCTGGCTTGCCCAGGCATGTTTTTCTGCTCTCCCTCCTGTTTTGGGGAGAGCAACCACGGGAAAAGGGACAAAGAACCTGGAGCCACTAAGTCTGGGGTCTGCCCAGCAACCGCAGTAAACAGGGTGCACAGGGTTGCCTTATGCAAGGCCCGTGATCTNATTTCCAGATCCTATTATAACCTGTATATAGTTTCCATAACATTGCAAAGAGCCTGTTATTATTATTATTAAATGGTGGTCGGGGTGGTGCAAGTTCTGAATATTTAATATTAATAAACTATATATTAATATTTTTAAAATACGGTCTCGCAGTAATTAATTACCCCTTCCGCAGCAGGGCTGCTATATATTAGTTATCTGCGTAAGCTCTAAAGAGGACTTCATTTTGAAACAAGAAATACACAAATTCTAGGAAGGAGATAGTGTTTAAATTCATTTGCTGAATTTGGATTTGCTTTAGATACCACCTATGCCTGCACAGATTATATGAGTAACTTCTTTACAACCTGCTCTTTCTCATCTTTCTTCATCTACCCTCTCACAAGCGTCACAAGTCTGCAGAACATTCCGGCACTCAAAAACCTGACAACGTTTCACATGTTGTTATTTCTGTATTACAGCACCAGCCCTCCTTTCTCTTCTTCCATTTTCATTAGCCTGTTATGCTCTCTGACTCTTTGAGAGGGAACACACAATGAAAGAATGACTTAACCTGTCTACTCTTGTCCTTTCTCCTAGTGTTATGTGAAAATTAAGAAGGTAGTTTTTACTGTGGTAAATTTGGGATATGAAGGCAGAACTAGGGTCATACATCTTATGTGCTCTAAGACCATAGAATGGTTTAGGTTGGAAGGGACCTCAAAGCTCATCCAGTCCCAACCCCCTGCCATAGGCAGGGACATCTCCCACTAGAACAGGTAGCTCAAGGCCTCATCCAACCTGGCCTTGAACACCTCCAGGCAGGGAGCATCCATAACCTCCCTGGGCACCCTGTGCCTGTGTCTCACCACCCTCACTGTACAGAACTTCTTCCTAACATCAAGTTTAAAATGTCCCCTCTGCCAGTTTAAAAACCATTACTCCTCGTCTTGTCATTACAAGGCCTTGTAAATAGTTCCTCCCCAGCCCTCCTCTAGGCCTTCTTCAGATACTGGAAGGGTACTACAAGGTCTCCTTGAAGCCTTCCCTTCTCCAGGCTGAAGAGCCCTAGCTCTTGTAGCAAATCCAACAACAGCACAAAGTTCCAAGCCCTCCTCTTCCTGAACCTTGTAGCATTTGGGGTGAGGGAGGAAGTGGGGAAGTGGAGAGGCTTCTTGAGAGGAGAGGACAGAAATAAAACACATTTCCATTCTTGGTTCCAAAAAGCTACAAAATACTGTGATTGATTCAAGCCTGTCAGGATCTCATTGATAATTTGTCTGGTATTAGTAAGTAAAGGTTAAAGTTCTCTGACTGTCAAAATTATTGCAGAATAACTTCATTTCTTCATTCTAGACCAGGCACAAAAGTTTACTGGTTGCTGGGGTCACAAGAAAGTACACAAAGATGATTGTTCTACTGATTCTTTGCTATGTCTCATTTGAAAAATCCCATTTCCCCCGAAATGTGTTTGTTCTAATCAGTACAGAAATTGTACTTGATGCGTGCTTTTCAGACATGCCAAGCACCATCTGACTGTCATTAATTGAGTGGGAAGGACTGGGACACAACAATCAGAATTGGCCAGTGTTAACTACCACCTCTCATCTTCATATTCCAGGCAATCACTGCTTGCTAAATAGTTTTATAGACTCTTGAGCTCATTTCAGGCGCTGTGAGATGGTATTGGAGTGTCACTGAGCACAGAACTGCCAGAATCATAACAATTACATTGTACAGCCCAGTCACAGCAACACAGCAGTTTGTCCTTTCAAAGATTTTTATGTATTGTAAATGTGGATGGAAATTATTTAATTTGGCTAACAAAATGATCCAAAAATTTGTTGACTTTTTCTTTTAGTTTTTTTAACTGACTGTGCAATAATTTTCCATTTGCTTGTGTGGGAAATGCTGACACAGGAATGTGTAATCAGAACAGGTGAAAATGCAAAACTTTTAATATTGCCTATTGTACTTGGAAATCTTAAACTTATACAGGCATTGAGTTGGGATGCAATGCTTTTAAAGAGCTCCCATCCCACCTGTTACCACTGAAACAATTTTGTCCCTATGAAACCATCAGACCAGGAGCTGTTTACCAGAAGTGTACAGTACTAGAGAATGTCATTATGGCTTTATTGGCACAGCCCTGAGGCTTGCATCACCTGGGCCCCTGCAAAATTCTGCTTCAAGTCCTGGCAGAACTACCTCATTACTGCTTACAACTACCTGAAAGGAGGTTGTAGCCAGGTGGGGTTGGTCTCTTCTCCCAGGCAACCAGCAACAGAATGAGGGGATACAGTCTCAAGTTGTGCCAGGGTCGGTATAGGCTGGGTATTAGGAGGAAATTCTTCAAAGAGAGAGTGATTGCCATTGGAATGGGCTGCCCAGGGACGTGGTGGAGTTGCTGTCCCTGAAGGTGTTCAAGAAAAGACTGGATAGGGCACTTAGTGCCATGGTCTAGTTGATTGGGTAGGGCTGAGTTGATAGGTTGGACTGGATGATCTTGGCGGTCTCTTCCAACCTGGTTGATTCTATGATTCATCACTTTACTGCTCCAGAAAGTTAAAGAAGTTCCATGCAATTTACTCAGGAAGGATTCTGAAGCCAAGATGCTATCAACAGTCTGTGAATGGTAATGGTCTTCTGATATTTTTCAGATCAGTTCTGTTTGAACACCCAGCAATAAAATTCATTTGGGAGAACTGTGTTCCTGATCCAGTGCCTGACTTTGCTTCCCATCCTGTGATTCTTCTTTCACTAGCAATTCAAACTCCAATAAAATCCCAATGAAAGCCACAGCACAAAGTTGCTTCTTCAGCACAAAGTGCTGCTTAGGTTTCCTTTCAGATGTCTCAGTTGCGTCCCTTGGCTTTCTTTGTTCTGCTCATTAGCGAGGCAGTGCAGGATGCTACACCGCCTGAGAAGGCAATGGCTACAGCCAGTGAAAACTCAAGGTCTGTTCACGGGCACGGTGTGCTCCATGCTCTGCCTGATGGCCATCCAGATGGGTGCCTGGGGAACAGCCTGCGTTCAGCCTGCTCTGGTGGCAGAGGCAAGCGGCTGCCTCGGCTGCCAGGGGCGGGTACCCCACGCTGCCTTACACAGGGGGTTATGTTACCAGAAGAGCTCTGCTTTGGAAGCTCCCTGGCTCTTCAGACAGTAGCTTGGACTTAGCAGCCCTCACAAATCAAGGTTAAGCATGTTTACGAGTCAATGCTTTTAGGCAGTTTTTCAGTATGCTCTAACATGGAGGATTGATGGAGGAGGAGTCCACCATCCTATTGCAGCACAGACTAAGGGGCATCTGTGTATCAACTGGTTGCCATATGGTAGCGATGGAGCCAGGCCAGGTTCTTCTGCCAGTGCCAGCAGAGAGATCTCTGCAGCAGACAGACTCTAGAAGGTGGCAGTGCAGCATTGCAGCAGTTAACAAAGGCCTGCACAGAGCCCAGGCTGGCTCAGAAGTGGCTAACGCTCACTGGGAAATGAACACAGATGAGGCAGCAAATAGTCAGGAAACCAGTGAAGGGCTACAAGGGAGACAGCAGAGTCTCTCTTCTCTGTGCCTTACAGCACAGAGTTGATTTTTCAGGATCACTGTCTTCTCCAGCACATTCATGAGAACACTTGGAGCTCTCTCAGAGAGCCAGGGATACAACTGGACTATTGCTCAAAGAATGTGCCATTAAAACATCATTAGGGAGCACTGCCTGAAACAGAATTATCCTTAAAAATGCTTAACATGAAGCTCAGATTCATACAGCACTCGTGCTGTCTGGATGGCTGTGACTTCTTGAAGACTTAGAATGTTTTAAGAGCTTGTTGATGTGAACAATTCCCCAGGCATCAGTTTCCTCAGGGCTTAGACAGGGCCTCAGCTTTGTTAGTCTATAGCTGCTGAGGTGGTGCTGAGCACTGCAAAAATGTAGGGGAAACGACCCTGAACTCAGCTGTGGAGCAATACATACATCAACAGGCCCCTCAGATGCAGAAATTACCAGTGTCTCAGTGCTTGGAAACTAATGAAGGGAGGAGGTGACACATGCAGAGCATTCACTGAAAACAGGGCAGGCTTTTTATTGGCAGCATCCACTCATTTACCTGGGAAGTTCATATTCACCATATGCATGAGAATTGAAGTCCATTAACTGAGAGGGGGGACAGAAGAAGAAGAAGAATTGACAGCACATTGGGGCAGTGAAGGAGGGAGAATCCACCAATTATTTGTTTTCCAAGAACAAAGTCTCACATTTCCATGAAAATAGGCTTTTTAAAAATTATATATTTTTTTGTAATCTGTATGTTCAGAATCACACTATTCAGGATTTAATAGTACTCCATGGATCTTCATGTCTCAAAAAAGACTAATGAGGCTGCCTGTTGAAACTGGAGTGGTGACCTGCAGATGGGAACATGCTGTTGATAACCTCTGAGTGGGCTGACTAACCTCATGGAGAAGCCTGAGGTGGTGGCAGACCATGGATAAGTGCATTCCCTGGTGCTTTTTAACTCAGAGTGGAGTATAAAGCTACAGGAGATGCTGTGTGGTGTCCTGTTGGGAAAGGGATGAGAATAATGGCATGCAGCACCTCAGGAATACTGGGCTGAGAGATAGCAGCTGTTGATTTCTGGGTACACTGTTACTTGATTAAATCAATGCCCAGCTTCTGCAGTTTCATAGTGGGAGTAGGAAAAATAATTGCTTTAAGTGATTAATTACATGTTTAATTGCATTAATTAATGCTACATTATACATTGAATATATGCTCCAAAGATTGACACTTCAAGACAAGAGTCTAACTGGTCCTGTTAAGCACACTGATAAGTTTCAGTTCACAGACTGTTACATGGATCCTAATTAATTAGTAATGGCAGCAAAGCTTTTGTGTCTTCTCTGCCTTGCTAGCTGGGCAGGAGAGAATTTGATGGGCTGAAGGAAGTGCTAATCAATCACACAAATTTTCTCATATGCCTGGCATATATGGTCAGGCCTCAGCTACAAATGAGGTATCTGAGTTTAGTCAGTGTTGATTTTCTTTTGTAGAGCTGCCTGGAAGTGCAGGATCACATACATAGAACTAAAAGCAATTGTGAGCCAGGGAAGGGGAAAAAAAAAAAAAAGAAGACAGGATCAATCCAATTTGCTTATAAACTGAAAGGCTTTTTGCCAGGTCTAATACGCCATTTATGATGATACAGTGATACAACTCTCATGTAATAATTACTGCTAATTTTATGCACCTCCTAGAGTAATTTAGGTTGCACCATTATCAAACACTTGCAAAGTTTCCAGAGTCTCACAGAAACTACACTGGGTGATGAATTTCTGGTGAGCTTAGTATGCATTTCCGAGTGCAGTGAGCTGTTTCCATTTAGCCATTTTAATTATGTAAGGCCATAAGCTGCTTTATGAATTACATTATGAAAAGCATTTTCATTCTTATATTGCAATTACGCAGCAAATGTGAAAGCAAATGAGGAGGCTGGGGTTTGAAGTCAGGAATACACACATCTTTAAGGGAAGCACCATCACCAGGAACAAGAGCTGCCAATGGTGCAGCTCCTTGGAGCTGATTTAAAGCCAGTGGTAAATTCAGCCACTTTTTGAAAAGATATTAGCAGAATCACACAAACATCCAGGTTGGCAAAGCCCCTCGGGATCACCAAGTCCAACCTAGAACCCTACTCTACAAGATTCACCTTAAACCATGTCCCTAAGCACCACATCCAAACGACCCTTAAACACAGCCAGGGTTGGGAACTCCACCACCTCCCTGGGCAGCTCATCCCAGTGCCTCACCACTCTCTTCATGAAAATATTTTTCCTAATGTCCAATTTAAACTTCCCCAGTCTCAGCTTTGAGGCCATTCACCTGCTTTGTATCTGGTGGACAAATGTGGTTGCTTTTATGGCTGTTTCCTTACTTGCACCACCAGGAATCCTATATCTACCATATCTTTCATGCACAGACTAAGCAAAATGATGTCCTAGTTCTCTTTTGCACTTAGAAGTTTGCTGCCTTTTGCATGTCATCTTCTTGTGATCAGCTGGGGTCAGGAAGGAGCAGAGATGAGGAGTGAGGAGAATTACCAAAGCAATGTTCTCATCGTGAGAAGGAGAAGAGCTCTCATGCTAGTTGTCAGAGGCAGAGCAGAGAGGACAAAGGTATCATTCTGAATGCAGAACAGCAGTAATGACAAGATCTATTAAAGCTCCTCTTGGGACAGGAAAATCTTACACACAGAATCCATAACATTCTCCCACAAGTGAGGTGTGACATCTTCACTACTCTGAATAAAAAGCTTACTTTTTTTTTATTATAAAAGTCTTACATTTTCTGAGGATAATTCTCCACACCTGTCATCCTAGCTTCTGGCAGCAAAGTCAGAGTGTCTCAGAATAATACATCAGAGTGCATTAAAGGAAGGAAATAACATTAAGAAAACACCCAGCAATGGCAATGTCTGAAAACTGCAATTAAAAAGAAAATCAGTGTGAAACAGAAATGTACAACTGCATGTTTTGATTGTCGTGCCAAGCACCTGGGGTTAGTTTGTATCTACCTATCAGGAAGGTTGTGCCTGAAAACTCTTATCTTGACAGATACTTACATAATTACAATGATTCAAAGTAAGCAGACCTAGAGGATGAACTCTTAGGGTATCACTGGCAGAAGCAAGACAGAAGAGCTCCCCCTCCACCATCATGACCACCACATCCTTTGGAAGTGAGAAAGACAGCAGAAGAGAGCTGTTTGGCCAAGGTGGCGGGAGGAGGTGGGGAGGGAAAAACAAATAAATCTCTTTTGAAGACCATTACCCTTGTTCTGGTAATTAAGACTCTCTAATCCTTCTTCCAGATACACTAATTTCTTAAATGTATTTCAAGGAAGCAGCTCACGTAGGTGCTGGAAATGAACAGGCGTGTTGGCCTTGTTGCAGGACAGGATTAAGACCAAGTGATATGAAGGAATATAGCTCACAGTGTTTCTGGGACTTCAGAGTTACAGGGATAGGCAGCATCAAGCCTAAGCATTTCTTTCCACTCTTTCTTCTTGGCTTACTTTGTGAAAGCACAAAATAATAATCTTCTTATATGGAAGGACAAAAGGAAAAAATGAAGACAATTCTTTATTCCAACACACCAACTTTCCTCCTTAAGCAGGTGCTATGTTAATCGATTCCCTTGGCTTTGACCTTTCTGGAGGAAACACTCTTATTTTGCTACAACATTTATCACTGGACCAAAATGTCAGCATTGTAAATGGTATTTTTTACCAGCACTTGTTACACTGGCTTGCATGTAATTCTGGAAACGGAGCTTCTGGCGCAGTGGTAGATGTGGTATCTCCTCCAGAAGGGACACAAACAAAATGGAACATCACAATCACTTTTCTCCAGTATAAAGACTCCCAACTTGATTAGGAAAAAGGTCAGGGAAGATTGTTATTGCTAAATATATTCTGTCTATGAAGGCAATAGTGTCAGCAAGAAAGTCTAAATAGGTTTTCTTTCCCAGTACTGTGACTGGCAGTTTCCCTGCCTTTTGTTTTTCCTTACGCTTTGTACTGATTTGTTCAATAATCCCAATGGCTGCATTTGTCTGAGCCAAGGTGCATTATTAAGACTCCCTTCCTCCTTTCTGAAGTCACCCCCAATAATGCCACTGCTTTTCAATTCATTTTTGAAAACCAGTGAATCAATATACTGAGTCTTCCGACTATAACAACAAAGAGATATTTTCCCCTTTTAGGAGTCATCCTGCACGCTACTTAATGAGGCACAAATACTGACAAATACTGCTCTAATGGGGCTGTAAAAAGACTCTGCTTTCTCTCTACATGGCTAGGTGTGTTCTGTGGGTTTGTTCCCATCAGTAGCCTTGCCAGGACATGGCTGATGTGAGCAGTTTCACTTAGAAGTCAACAGCAAGGAATAAGGAGCAAAAACTGCTGTAAAGATTTAAAGTCCATAACAGTGATTTGTCTCACCGGAAACACACAAAGAAAGAGGTACAGAAGCTATGGACAGTGAAGGAGATACCAACCAGACTGTTGGTTTCCCTGCCTGAATTAATCACAGTGCTCATGATTGTTCTTAAAGATTTTTACATGAATTTGGTGGATTACTGCAAGTTTATAATCCTGTAATGGATTACCATTTCTTGAAGCAAGTGTAGTATTAGAGCCCACTTCTACTAGTATGACAGTAGCATGACTAAAGTGACTCTGGCTGGAGTCAGACATGTCAAGTTTAACAGCCTTTAGTCAGCTCCTGACATCTGAAGGTAGGTCAAACCCACTGGTTTGTGGACACACTGCTAGGTTCTGCACTGATGTCTTTTCAGGATTAAGTGCAAGGATGACCATGCTAAAAGGTGCTTAACTTAAACTTAAGTCCTACCAGAGGAAGTCTATCTGTAAGTGTCCTGAATCTCACCTCTTTGTTGGCTAGAGCATGAATTCTTTGATGTAGAGAGTCCTCTAAAGATTAAAATCTACTTTCAGTCTATCGGGTGCCAAGTAAGGGGGAAAGAAATGAAAATAGGTAACATTTGTATCACAGTTTGTCACTTCCCCACTCACAGAGCATCAATATAGAAATTAGAGTTATTGAAACACCTTTGCCTGTGTAAGGATAATCTTCATTTCACTATTGTCTACAGGTTACATTCCCAGTAGGAACATCCTTCACTCAATAAAACCTCAGAGTTCCCAAGTAGGATAATAGTAAGATTCTGTAGCATATTTGCTTTTCTTAAGGTGTATGCACAGATTGTCTCTGCTTCTCTTCCCCACACACTTTGGTGCTGCTGTGACTTTATTAGGATGCCAACAGACTCTTTTGGCTAGCAAGGTGCTCAAAGCAGGGCTGGAGCTTCTTTGCTGAAGTTAACAGTTCAGATCATGCACGCTAATGGTTCTTAGTAAATTGATGTGTTATTATTGCTTAATTTTGGTAAACATTCTTACTGGAAAGTAGTCTCTCAATTGCAGCCCATCTAAAATAAGCTCATTTATGCTAATGTCTTTCTCCTTGACACTCAGTAAATTCTTCCTAATGCATTAATTATGACTCCAGATAGACCAATGATTATTTCATATATGCTAATTAGGAATCATTTTATTCAGTCTGCCACACACATCAGTAAACAAGTGGAATGAATTCCCCACAGAGAGGATAAAAAGACAATGATTTTCCTTCCAATGCAGCTTAGAAAATTTACCCCACAATCAAGACATAATTAGGCAAGAAATGAGGAGCTAGAAAATAGACTTACAGGTGTGAGAGATACAAAGAATATATTCTTTCTCCAGGATACAATAAAGTGGATTCTTAGCTAATTCACCCTTAGCTAAAAACTCATTCTTAGCTAATGAGTTTTTCCTATATATTATTAAGATGTGCAACCTCATTCTACAAAGTAAATAAAAATTACAAGCAAATTAGTTCCATTTATGGTAGAAGAAATTGATCTGCAAAAAAGTGTCATTTCAGCCCTGGCTTTGAAGATGACAGAAGGTTGAAGAAGACCATGTGACCTGTCATTCTCATTCCTTCTCATTCAACATTAAGATTAAAAACAGAGGAGAAATCTTTTTTCTCCTCATGCTTAGAATCCTTCCCAGGCTACCAATTTTCCCGGAGAGGTAGAAGATTGCGGTGCTAAATCTGCCCTTGAGTTTACTCCTACCCTGCTGGCTACCACACCATTGAATTAGATTCCTGTTTTCTTTCTGTTTTTAAAAGCAAGATGTTCTCAGGGTCTTCCATACTCCTTTCTGCTGGGAAGATGTGTTATGATCTGACTGCATCAACCATTAAGAAACTCACTCTAATTTCTTGTTGAATTTCATTGTGAATGTTCTGTACTTATTTCCATTTGTAACAATGGAAATAAATACATTCAAGCAAGTAAAGATATTATTCCCCAGCATCCATTTTGATTGACTGATCAGATGAGTTTGTCTTTATTCTGCTCCCAAACAGGCTTTCAGGCACCTTCCCCATCTAAGCAGGCCCTGATACTTGTTTGAGTTCAGTTTATCTACTTGTAAAAGAGAATTTTAAGTGAACTCCCATCAGTGCCTGAGTTTTACTGGGAGGTTTGCCCGGAACTTACTTTTGCACATTGTATGTTCGAATTTCATTTCTGTTTCAGAGGTTTACAGCATGACATATTAATTCTCCCTAAGGTTAGCAATACCTCTCACCTGCTTATACTCTGCAAATGCTGTTAGGAAATTCCTACTTCTTGAGTCAGAACTAAGAACAAAAATTTGTAATGTTACAAATCTTTACTTAAGGTCTTCAGCTGCAGCCTTCCCCTTTAATCTCTACCCATGGTGTTTCTTTGTGTTTATTTTTAGTTCTATTTCTAATATCATATCCAGCCTTGTCTGGCCCTGTAATACAGTGATTTGGATAACCATGGTGTCATTAGACTGACCTCAACAGAATGCAAGACTTTAAAAGAGATCTTGAAGGAAGAGATAACGAAAGTAGTTATAGACTTGTTATAATTACCGTGGGTGAAGGATATGCACCAGACAAGTTGTAATTAAAGAAAGAGAGATAAAGAAAAAAAAAAGAGTAGAAAATGAACCAAGGATTTGCCCAAGATAGATGGAGTCTGAATAATCAAACAGCTTTAAGTATGCTAACTGATTTTTCTAAGAAATGCAGTAGATAAAAATCTATCTGTACTTCAAAAGTTTTATGACTCCTCTGTCTAGAAAATCAATTGTCATTTTAGAGTCTGCTGCTGTGAAGCCCACAAAGCAAGGAATTTAATGCTGCTTCTACCTGGGCAAAGGACTGGTTGAGGCACTTAGTGCCATGGTCTAGTTGATTAGATAGGGCTGGGTGATAGGTTGGACTGGATGATCTTGGAGGTCTCCTCCAACCTGGTTGATTCTAAGATTCTACGAAAATTACTCTAGTTTCTGTCCTGCTTCTGAAGAGGAAGCTTTATGTCTCTTGGCATTGACAGTTCAGATGTGTATAGGGCCCAGAACCCATGTTTGTTATTTCTGCTTTTTCCTCTTCTGGGAGAGTTACTGTGAACACTTTTGGGTAGTAGATAAATAACCTAAAGAAGTATCTTAGTAAATAATTCCTTGGTGCAAGACATGCAGTCACATTCATAAGAGAAAGGACCTACTTTGTATTGTGAAAAAAAGTAACTGCTGCTCCTTCACCTCCATACAGTCATCCAAATCTCTTCATATTCCTATGGTAGTCCTTTTCTTCTGTTCAAGGAAGCAAAGAGGTGCACAGACAGTGTCCTGAGTCCACCTTGACTGACTAATTTCACTTTAAGTGTTCTTATTACTGAATCATAATCAAAGAGAAAGAGATGGAGAAAGGACTGTAGGAAGCTAGGTGCACATAAACCATTTGTGGCACCATATGCCTTTTTCTAAACTTCTAGTGGTGGAATCCACCTTTCTTTTCAAGGAAATATTTAAACTTCTACCTATATTTATGAAGAATTTATTTTAGCATGGAGACCAAGTGTCTGCATCAGTTTGTGTCCATCACTTTTCAGTCTTGTCCAGCTGAAAACAGAGAACTGTTGATTCTCCTCCTCTTTGTGGTGACCTTCTAACAGTTGGTGCTGTCATCTATAGTCTAAACTAGACCAAGGGTTTTACCAGGTTTTCTTTGTGGATATTTCATGTCTTTTTAAAAATTGTTATGTTTTTAATGCTCTCTCATGGATTTTCTTAAACAGATTCCCACACCCTTTAAAATGACATGTCCTAGTCTTGACCCAGGACTTCAGGAGAGGCCTTACCAGTATTGTGTACAGTAGGAAGGCTACTCTGAGTGTCTTAACTTATAGTGTAACTATTGTACCATGTCAGAAGAGTCATGCTTTTCTCAAGCACTACTACTGAAAGTAGTGCTTGCTTACTATAGGTCTTTTCCCCCCAAGCTTTCACAAAGATTTACAAAAACCAGGCTAGCAAAAATGAAATTGCATAGCTCAAATCCTTCAGGTTTACCAAGGACCCAAAACCCTGTTGACAAATGCTATTTACACAGTCCCAGCAATTTATTACTGATAATGAAACCATAGAGAAGCATAATGTAGTGTCAGACCTCACTAGACTAAAGCAAGATTAGCTAGCTCAGAATTTCCCTGCCTGCCAAATCTTTGATCAGTGTCACTATCAATAACTCTATTTGCTGGCATTAAAACCCCAAAATTCCACTACCTATTATAATAACAGAGCATAACTTCCCACTAGCAAATACAATTAAATAATTTTGTTACAAGAAAATAGAAACAAAAACCAGCAAACACAGAAGATGTGATGGGAAAGTGAAATATGCTGGTTTCAGGGAGATCTTAAGTAAATAGTTCTGCTCTGTTCACCCCTTGTTGTGATGGCTGCAGATCATAAGTAGAAACCTTCTTGATGGATGGTTTATAAAGAGAAAAAAAGGGGGAAAAACATTAAAGGTAAGAAAAGTGAGTACTTTTTAGATGAAGTTTATCAAAGGTGTTGAAAATCTTTATTCCGGAAGTTCAAAGCAACACTTGTTCTAGAAGCAGTTGTAAATTTTCTTTGTGCTGGCCTAAAAGAATTTAGCTTGGGAAAACAATTTTCCCAAGGTAAATCAGATTTGTGACAAACCTGGTATTTGTACTAGCCCCAGAATTCCTGTCACTTAGGTTTTCTTCCTTTCCATTTTATCCTTCCACAAATTCTCCACACTACAGAATAAAAGTTCACCAAACTGTCAGGTGCATCACAGCTTGCATGGCTCTCTGGTTCTTTTGTTGACAACCCCCATCTTTGCTCAGAGAAGCAGTATTAGCTTCCCAACTGAAGCCACTGAAAGGCAAGGACTGTCAAGTGCAATGTGACAGACACATGAGCTCCTGCTCGGGAGTTTGCCCCTGGGAGTTTGAATGAATAAGGTTTGAGCAAAAAGAAAGCAGGCTGGAGGATCTGGGCCTGCATGATGCTGACATATCCTTCTAGATCTCTTTTATTGAGCTCAGGAGGCTTATTAGTTTTATCCAGAGTGTTGTGAACATGGAGGAACTTAACAGAGCTGCTGAGAAGTGGTACCGAGACAGTTCACCAAAATGTCTGAGTCACCCCTGAGACCTTCCCAGGAGTCCACCAGCTGCAGATTGCTCGTTTAAACAGCCAGAACTCTAAACAGGGAGGACTTTGCAGGACTGTTTAACTCTGGGGGCTCTCCCACATCAGCATTCCCTGGAATCTCAAGTGGCACTAGAGACAGAAGTGCTTTACAGAGGAGAAAACAACAGATTCCATCCTTTTCCTCTTAGATGAGCTGCAATGCACAGGGAGTATCCAGCTAACAGTGCACTGGAAAGGAGCAGGGTCAGCTGCTGCTCAAGCAACTGGAGGAATGAGACTATCATTTGCTAATAGCCTAGGACACTAAACTATACAATTTAAAACACAACAAACCTTTTAAGCAGTGTTTGAGTATGAAACAGACTTGGAGAGATAATACATACTAAGGAAGTTGCATTTAACTACTAAGACACAACGAAGCAGGCATTAGGTTGTTTGCAAATGTGTAGATTTAACTGGGAGTTTCTTGTTCTTTCTTACAGATGATCTCTGTAGATTGCTATGGGTTTTTTTCTCTTTTTAAGAATATCGATTTAATGAGTCTCCCTTGCCAGCCATGCACTCAGGATGTCAGAGAGAGGGGAATGTGCCATGAAAACCTGAGACTATATTCAGGAATACTGTGTGAGTAAGGTAGTTTTCCTGACCCTAGAGGGTTTTTCTACACTAAGGATGCAGTCCATGGGTCATGAAGCCAGGTTAAATCTCTGGATGATGCTTTTATCAGGCTGAAACTTCCCTGGGTTTTTCATTGTATTCAAACAAGGCAAAAACATAATGTCAGGAGGTGAACTCACTAACTAAAGTCTATTCTGTAGCAAGGCTGTGCCTTAAAAATGACAGGTCCTGAGCCCACTCCTAGCATAGTTTACGGCTTTCTGTTCCCAGTGTAATCAAAATTAAATATATTGATGTGTTCATCAGCACTGCACAGAAGAGTTGGGCTCCACTGAAATGCAGTTGCAACTCACTTTTGATGGATTGGTGTTGTTTGTGAGTAATTCTATTTATTATCCCAAGCCCTTAATAAACACTGCATCTTCATTCATAGCCTCTTAATCTTTCATGAGATTGCATCTTGATATGATTCTTTGGCCCTGTTCCTTATTATGTTTTATTTTATCTGCTCGATTCCATGTTGACTGGAAATAAAACAAACTCAGTAAGCAAGTTTCAGATAATCCTTTGCTATCCAGTCAACAATTTTGGACAGTAGTTTGAATTATAAAAGATCTTATTACACTCTTCAGCTCACTTCTCAGAGCTGAGCTAAGGTAATTCCTTAAAGTGTAAATAAAATGCAGAAAATTACTGGCAGACAGGTAGAACAATATAACCTCAGAAATTAGAATTTGCTTCAGAGTTCACTGTCTGGCAGTTACAAGAACTCCTCATATGGAAAAAGTATTTATTCTGTGTTCCTTTAATAACTTGCAAGACTCTGCAGGGAGTTCATATACTCACTTCATCTTAGGATTCTCAGAACCTTGCTGTATAGTAATATGCTTGTATTTCCCCTATAAAAAAAACCCAGATTATGTAGGGAAAATTTAAGACTTCTTTTTTGGGTATATATTTCTTCAGCAAAATAGTAATGCTGGCAGCCTTGCTTGTTTTGTCTGTATTAATGCAATCTGCTTTCACTGTGTAATGCTGATGAATAAATCACTAAATGCATAATGGTGCCTATTTACTCTGAATGGCAACGTTTTAGTCCAGACAGGGGAAGACTATTCTTGTTTTCCTCTTCTGCTCTCTGAAATTAATTGTGCTGTGCGTTGCCGTTAGAGAAATATATAAAATTACATCTCACAAAAGTAGCAGTGCATTTTCTAGTCTCAGTCTGAAGGTATTTAGCTTCCAGTTTGCAAGTAAATTGCTTTTCTCACTGTTGTTGCAGGGTGCTAGGATTGTAACAATTCTGTCAAAACAAGGCCTTTAATTACTGCACCTTTACAATGCTCAGGTATTAGCGTCCACAAAAGTCTTGACAGATTACATGAGAAATTCAACAGAATAAAAAAAGTTTAATCATCACTAAACTGTGAATGGATTCCAAATCTGATGGACCTGTCATAGGAAAAAAGTTATTAACTTGATTTTTATAGCTTTTGCTTGTCCTTATGTTCTTACTGTACCGGTGACAAATGTATCTCATGTACCAGCTTCTACTCTGCAGGAATACAAAGGGGGAAAGGAAGGTCTGCTTCACCCTGCTTTGGAGCCTGCTTGATTCACAGCAGCACAAGGCAATGAGGCCAGAGGAACTCACTATCTCGCAACTCTGTCCAAGTTTCTATTGAGCCTGGGTGGTTTATTTTTTAGCAATGAAGCACCACCACATTTATTTTTTAAAATACAGGTTATACAGTACCTGATGCCAAATATAAAAGGAAGATCGGTGGCAATGAATTTGGGCTTTTCTTTTACTCTGCTTATGAACTGGCCAGCAGCAGGGACAACTTCATTGCAGGAAATTACAGCTCACTGTATTTGAGTAATTCCTGACCTGTTTGAAAAAGCTCCCCTATGACTATCTGATACTTGCTTTTATGGATGTGTTGCAGGGTTATATTCTGATGGAAGGTTTGTGCAAGTGTTTGTTTCTGTGAATGACTAAGTTCAAGTATAATAACTTCCCGTGAATATAAGCTCAGTGCTGTAATGCACTAAACATCCCACCCCTACTGCCCCAACCCCTCCCCAAATTGCTGATTGTTTTTAAGCAACTGGAAATACTGTTCCTGCTTTCAGAAGGACCACTCTGGTTTAATAGCTTCTGTAAGAAAACATTAAATACTTTCCCCCTTTGTATTTCACTTGTCATTTAGTTTTTCTATACAGTAAAAAGTCTGGAAAGGGAGAACAGCTTCAATTTCTACTAAGTAAATTGTCCATGATGAAATTCTAGTTTGTGCTGAGTAAAGGAGTTTATCTACTTTTTTCTCTTGTCATCAATTCCAGTAAAAGTTTATATAATAAACTGCCGGGTAAAAAAAAGAATCTCTTTAAGGGAAACAGTAGGAAATCAAAGACAGAACAAGTGGCCATTAGAGCTTCAGAGTGTGTTACTGTGCAAGTGCAAAGCAGGACAAAGCAAGGATGCTGAAGTTCATTAAGTCAGGATGTCAAAGCCCCCCTCCTGAAAAACCAGAGGAAACCCAAAACTTTCATTATGTAGGGCATTTGTTGCCAGTGTTTCCTGCCACACTGCTAAATCATGTATTCTGGGAGCATACAGGGAGCGTAAGCAAGCTGGTGTCAGCCAGAACCTTATGTGCTTTGTGGGCTGGGCAGAAAAGCTGGATGAGCTGTTTGTAAGGATGGCTGGCCAGGAGCAGCTGGGCCTACCCATGTGTTTACTTCTCTACTTTAAAGCAGCCATTCTTTTTTTTCAGATTGCCTAGAGAGGTTCTCTTGCGCCTCTACTCTGTCCTGGTGAGGCCACATCTGGAGTACTGTGTCCAGTTCAGGGCCCACCAGTTCAAGAGGGACATAGAACTGCTTTAGAGAGTCCATCACAGAGCCACAGAGATGATGAAGGGAACAGAATATATCTTTTATGAGGAGAGACTGAGGGAGCTGGGACTCTTTACCGTGGAGAAGAAAAGGCTGGAGCCAGGCTCTGCTCGGTGATGTCTAATGACAGGACAAGGGGCAATGGGTGGAAGCTGAGGCATAGGAAATTTCATTTAAACACCAGGAGGAATCTTTTCCACTGTGAGGGTGACAGAACACTGGAGCAGGCTGCCCAGGGGAGTTGTGGAGTTTCCCTCTCTGGAGATACTCAAAACCCACCTGGATGCATTCCTGTGTGATCTGGTGTAGGTGATCCTGCTGTGGCGGGGGTGGGGGGGTTAGGCTGGATGAGCATTCGAGGTCCCTTCCAGTCTCTGACATTCTGTCATTCTGCTTGCTCAACAGAAGGCAGAAAGTTAGCCAAAATGTCAGATGGTGAAAGGTTGTGATGTGTCAGGCAAGGCTTGGTGTGCCAGTGACAGACAGGGGAAACTTCTGGGAGTCTAACAGAACAAATCATTAGAGAGGAGAAGGGTCTCAAGTGTTGCAAGAATGAACCTACTGGCCGCTTTGATACACAGATTAGGATTCCTGCTCCAGGACAGATTTACAAGCATTACCTTCCAGGATTACAGAAAGAGTGGGAGAACTTTGATAAAAAGCTGAACTAAGTGGAGGGTGATTGATTGTTGCAGACAGCTACTAACCCTTCTCCTTGTGAAAGCAGTGCAAGTTTCACTGGAAAGGATGGAAAAGAGTGGGTAGCAGCTGAAGTCTGCATGCTTTATTGCCAATGACTACCTTAAATCATGCTCACAATGAATTTTATTCATGCCCTGAGGATCTAGAAAGTTGGTAGAACTGCTAGAAAAGGCACCAGTTGTATCAGGTGACTGAAGCAGTTAGAATGAAGTCAAACTGATGAGTCTGGTAAAATGTAAACTCTGACGGTGTGGGTATAAATAAAAGCAAGTGCAACTCAGTGACTAAGAGGATAGGGTTCATTTTCCCCTGTGTTTCCAGTGCTGAAGCTTGTAGACTACCTAATATGAACCTTTAGATAATTAATAATAGCTTTATATCATTAATAATTATATGCACGTTGAAGTTCTACTTTCTCTTTTTAAACTATTGGCTGTTTTTAATTAATACAGGTACAGCAGAGAGCACTTTGCTGACATTTGATTAAGCCAGAAAAAGCTGCAGTGATAAGCTAAGGAAATTACATCTTCTGAGGTGACAGAGTTTACATTAGGACATAATAGCACTTGGTACCAATTGATGCCCTGGTTTTGAGCTCCAGTAGCTATGTGATGGAGTTCAGGGGGCAGAATAATGTAGACCTTGGGTATTGCTATTAAAAATGGATGTTTTTCCTCTGTGAATTAGCAGCAAGAAGGGTAGTTTTTCAGCAGCAGCAAGCAGGTGGCTCAAAACGGTGTTTGTTTAAGTTGTAACTCTGTTAATTGGTAAGTCTGTGATCAACTTTCTGTATTGTATCTGTACTCCAGACACAGAACCAGCTCTAAGGAATGCACAGCATAAGTAGAAGCACAAGTTTGATTGAGAAATGTGTGGCCTCCATCTATTGGGTGACTTTGACCTGGGTAACAAGTTGGGAGAGAAGTGCTCAAGTAACTCTCGTAACTTCCCAATAAAACTTTTTGCTCTAAACTTCCTTTCCCCGTGAGCAGTCTCTTGGGTTTTCTAACTCTTTCTGCTTGTTGCAGACTAACAAAAAAGTCCAGGCTGCTATTCCTTCTGCTTTTCTCAAAGGTGTCACTGAAATTAAGTAGACTCAGCTCAGCTGAAAGTAGTGGAATTGCTGCCACAACTCTTCTGAACAGGTTGTGTCTGCACTGTGTACATCCTTCCAGGGACTCACCTCTTCTGAGCAATTCTATGCCATGCAATGCATCATTGCTGTTTTACACTAGCAGTTTCTTATTAACATCCTATTTAAGAAAGAGCCATACTTGGAGAACTTATCCTTTCCTTTATAATTATACATAAACCAGTCAGTGCAGAAAACATATTTTTTTTTTCCCCCTCTCCATCTGGAGCTGTGGTGCTGAGACTGTCAGATTACTGCTTTTAGGGCTTTTTGCTTAAAAAGCAATTCCAAAGTTAAGCTGAGGCATTTTTTCAATAGTTAGTCTCTTTAAATTAAAAATAAATAACCCAGTGCTTAATTTAACATTACGTTTTTGATTAAATTAATTGTTTTCTCTGACTATGTCTTACAGATTTATGTTCCTTGTAAGCATGACTAAACCCAATTCTCTCTTAGCTTAACACTAGTGCCTTCAACTAATTTAATGCATTCATAGTATTGTATTTTAAGGCTACACCATTTAAAGAAATATCAAGAAATTTCAAGTTTGAGGTACTCATTTCTCCCCCCCCCCCTTTAAAAAAAAACAAAACAAAATAAACATATGCTCTGAACATTTGAGATCAGGCTTCATACACATATGTTCTTGTTTAGAGTTAATAGCCACAAGCAAACAAAAATGAAATTTACAGTGTCATCTAGTTCACTGAGCAACTATTTCACTGCAGAGGCACAAGTGTTGATCTTCCACAATCTGAGCACTACACATTATTAGCTAATAGAGTGGCAATAGTTGCTGCTCACAGTCCCTCATCAGATGCCTATTGAGATTCTTTTTTCTCCTGGATGTATTACCTGACAGGGCCATATACCTTTTCTGATCAACAAAACCTCAAGATCCTTCCTGTCTCCCACAAATTAATTTACCATTTGGAACAGACAATGACTCTACATTAATAGTAAGGGTCAAACTTGAGCTGACCCTCAGTATTTCCATGCCAGCTAATGCAGCTGTCCCCTGTGCAGATTTCCTTTGGACTAAAGCAGCCTTGTGGTGTCAGCCAAGCAAGACCAGCCTGCACAATGTAGATGCAGTGATCTGTGACTTGCTGCTTTCCCCTTTAGAGACTACACAGGGTTGGAAGATGGAAATAGGAAGCTGGGATTGTTGTGTACCATTTCTGTGTGTGAGATGTGCAATGGAAGCATGGTTCAGAGAGGGGTGGGCAAGGGTGGGCCCATTTCAGTGTTTGACCTCCTGCCTGAAAATTTAAAGAAAGTGTTACACCCTTGTGCCTTAGGGATTTATAATACTACAGAAAGGCAGATAGGAGTTGAATAAGGTTTCATAATGAAGCTTAAGGTCAGCACAGTCCAATGCTGATCTTTCCTCACAAGTGTCAAATCTCATGTAAGCTCCTCTTTTCCTTGCTGTCTATTTTTGGTTCCGTATCCAGACACGAGAGCTGTATCTGGCTGTGATTCATCTGCAACTGACTAACATTTGAATACAAAGGAAGGTAATCTTCTCCATAAAAGATTTCTGTTCTGATTACTTTGTTCATCTAAACCACTTCAGTGACAACCAGTGGGGTGCAAATTTTACAGCAAGTGTTTCAAAGCTTAAGAGCAATCGATAACTGTCAATTAAATGGAGGTGTGGGGTTTGCCCATATGGTTTGAATGATTACATCCATGATCATAAATGTAATATGACAGCAATGCTCACGACAGTAAAGTTTCAGTGGATTTTAATTGCTGTAATTGCCCCTCCATTATTCCAGAAAGCTAGATAGCAGACTTCCTTCTGTTAAACTCTCTTTACTAATTTTGTCCTGAACTAAATGTTGTAAGGCACTTAACTTTCTTAATTAAAGATGCCAGCCAAGCACGATGCTTAAGGTTGCTGCTGCCAACGACATTCTCTGTTCTAAAGAACCAGAGTAAGATTTTTAACCAACTGCTCTCTAAATTCTGTGGCCAATTACTAGGTACTGAGTTATAACCGAGTAGGAGATGCAGACCTTCTCTGCATATCTGGATAGTAGCCATGCATAAAGAGCCAGATTGAGAGTGAGCTTGCTTGTTAGAAGCAAAACTATTGTCTAATGGAAGCAAGTTGTATTTTGCCCCTTCATTTCTTTGTAATCCTTTGAAATAAATGTTGCTCAGCTCATCAAATGATTTTCTCTGTGTTGATACTTCTGCCTCCAGATTACTTCACTGACTTCCTTCAGGTAAATGCTACTGGATAGTAGATGCATTGCCAGGTTGATGTTTCTTATACCTCAGTGCAAAGGCCCAGAACAGCTTGATCAGGTTTCACCTTGCAATGTTTTAGCTTGCATTCCTTTGCCTTGTATGCCTTAGACCTGGAAGTAGTTTGCTGTCTTATTGCACCAGTCTCTGACATTTGTCTCATTTAATCTCCTCAAGATACAGTTCTGCTGACTGCCCCAAAGACGACCCAGACATAATCTCCTGTTGAGGTTACTGTCAGCAATGCTATCTCATTTCACATTTTCACAGCACCAAGCACAATTAGCTTTCAATCTTGACTGGCACCTTTGGGCACCACAGAACACATATAATGCACAGTAAAGTGAGAGAGTGGATAGTTTGGGGTTTTTTTCCCTTAATAACTTTTGCATTTCTATCACAGTATGCTCATAAGCTAACGCAAAACACTAGATGACAAAATCCAGCTGATTTTTTTTCTTTCCCCCAACAGAAAAGGAATCCTGCTTTCACAAAAGCTCTACAAATGACCTTTAAATCCTAGTACTTATAATTTATCAGGTAGCTATGAATACCTCAGTACACTGCCTATGCATACAGCAGTATACAGTACAAAACATCACAGGGTCACAGGATATTAGGGGTTGGAAAGGGGCCTCTGGAGATCTTCCAGTCCAACACCCTGCCAAAGCAGGAGCATAGAATCTAGCGGAGGTCACACAGGTACACATCCAGACATTCTCTGGAGACTTTCCAGCCCTGAGACTCCACAACCTCCCTGGGGAGACTGTTTCAGTGCTCTGGGGCCCCTACAGTAAAGAAGTTCTTTGTCATGTTGAGGTGGAACTTCCTGTTCTGTAGTTTCTATCCTTTGCCCCTTGTCCTGTTCCAGGGCACAAGTGAGCAGAGGCTCACTGTCCCATCCTTCCTGACCCCCAGCTCTCAGATATGTATAGGCATTGATCAGATCTCTTCTCAGCCTTCTCCTCTCCAGACTAACCAGTTCCAGGGCTCTCAGCCTTTCCTCATCAGGCAGTGTTCCAGGCCTTTCAGCATCCCTTGGGCTCTCTCCAGTAGATCCCTGTCCCTCTTGACCTAGGGAGCCCAGAACTGGATGCAATATTCCAGGTGGGGTCTCACTAGGGCAGAGTAGAGGCGGAGGAGAACCTCCCTTGATCTAATGGATGACTTCATTCCATGTGGCTCAAAATTAGTGTTAACATCACAGGATGTTATTTGTGAATGAATTAAAAATGTTGTACTCTGCACTGTAGCATAATCCAACAGTTTCTCTCCAGAACCAGTCTTGTGGCAAACACGACTTAATGCAAAGTTAAAAGCCTAACAGCCCATTTTCAATGTTTTTGGTTTGGGGGGGGCTTTTGCCTGCTTGCAAATCCAGGCTATCTGCTACCTGTGAAATGAGATATTTACAGGGCAGAACAATCCTTATGAGAATTGGGTTCTATAATAAAACAAAAGCAATGTGATAAAAGTAACTGCCATGCATCTTTCAATAGGTCAGCTGCTCTCTGCTCACTAATATATCTTCACTGATAACTTCTGAAACTCTGTTACCCTCTAAGGCACTTCAAACAGCTCACAAATCAGCCTTCCAGTTTTAAATGTTTCCTCCTTTTCACCACAAAGGAGGAAACTAACTTTTTTTCCCCCCCTCTAAAATTTATTTGCAGTTGTGTTTGCATCCAAGGCAGTGTGAACTACTTTTCAGCAAAGGTAAACTAAAGTTCTTTTGTGGCTCTTTCTTGAGGAAATGGTGGAATTTAAATCTGGTGGAAGAACTGGCTTTTAGAGAGAAAGAAATGCTTCCAAACACTATGCACAGATTAGATATATATAAAGACCTGCACACTGCTCTGGAGCTGTTTTGGGGTTGCCAAAGCAAGATTTCACTACACCTTGGAAGATGATGCATGAAAAGCAGGAGTTGCTTTGTGGGGATTTGTTTTGCTTGTTTTAGTGGATTGATTTTTGATGATTTTTTGGGGTTTTTTTTGGCATGACAATGATCACTTCTCAAAGTGATGTAATAATCATAATCTAACCTCCAAAATAACAACAACAACTGAGGCAGCATTGGTGCTGCTTGAAGAGATGGCTGAGTCTCATCACTACGGGAAGAAATGGAAGCTGTTACAACTAACCTACCTCCTAGGAGCAAGAACACCCATTAAATACACCACCATTAGGAAGCTTCAGTTTGTAGCAGTTAGAGTTGATGCCCTTGTGGCTCAGAAGGCAAAGAATGAACAGCACCTTTTTGGAGGGGATGTAAGGCAGGGACAAAAACGTCATCAACTATGTCAAATGATGTCTACAACTGTTGATGGGGCCTAAAAATTTTGTTTATAGTAACATTCAGGTTTAACCCTGATTTCAGGTGCCTGTCAGATGTCTCAGATTGTGTTTTAACCATGCATAAGAGCTAAAAAAAGGAAAGGAACCTGTCAAAGTATGAGACTACTTAAATATATAGAATCATAGAACGGTTTAGGTTGGAAAGGACCTCAAAGATCATCTAGTTCCAAGCCCCCACCTTAGGCAGGGACACCTCCCACTAGTACAGGTCACTCAAGGCCTCATCCAACCTGGCCTTGAACACCTGCAGGAAGGGAGCAGCCACAACCTCCCTGGGCAACCTGTGCCAGTGTCTCACTACCCTCACTGGAAAGAACTTTTTCCTAACATCCAGTGTAAATCTCCCCTCTGCCAGTTTAAACCCATTGCCCCTTGTCCTGTCATTACAAGGCCTTGTAAATAGTCCCTCCTCGACCTTCCTGTAGCCCCCTTCAGATACTGGAAGGCTACTACAAGGTCTCCTCGAAGCCTTCTCTTCTCCAGGCTGAAAAGCCCCAACTCTGATAGCCTGTCCTCATTGCAGAGCTTCTCCAACCCTCTGAGCATCTTTGTACTACTATAAGGATATTCTCAAGGGGCAATTTAAACAACAGCATTAAGATTGCCTACAATTGTCAGACCAGGCTACAGGTTGTTGGGTTTGGGGGATGTTGGTTTGGGGTTTCATTTCCTTCTATTTTATTTTTGTTTTTTACAGTTCTTCCAAAGCTTCCATCTATTTACTGAAATCTAATCTGGAGAGATAGAGGCATCGTCAGATAATAGAGGTTTTGTTCCATTAAAAGGAGAGCACAGGAACACATTTCTCACCCATTTTGTGATTTGTCTATGTTAGGCATGCACTCTATTGCAAGCTCTGTCTGCTATTAACCATTATAGAATTGAAGCTGCATTTGTTTTGTCACACAGACATATGCCTGCTATTACCTTTTGGGTAACACCAGTGCCCCATATACTGAAATATAGGGCTTAAACAAAGGACTTGGTAGCTTGCTTCTGGAAGAATCCAACTGCAGGAGACAAGCTTATCACACTTTTGTTGAGCTAATATTTTCTGCCTTATTCTGTTTCAGTGTATTCAGCCCTTTCTCTCCCTCCCCCCCC